>OX459051.1:10932893-11323787 GCA_949775005.1 Orthosia gothica
ATGCATGTGTGGGTAATCAGAATATGTTCCGTTGTTGTTGAATCGGGTAATTCATCTATGTTTGTTATATTTGTAAGTATGTGAGAACCATGTTCCTATTTATCAAATGAATGAATTTACCTGTTAGTGCTTGTAATACTTTATATATATACCAGGCCCCTCAGAAAGTATTGCGAAAAAAAGTTTTTATATATGGGAGACTGGCCAGTTATAATGTTTTTCGAAAATATGATTATTTATAAGTAAAAATAAGTAAGTTCCAATTTCAAAATTTCCCTCCACATTTTTTGCGAGTTAATTCAAAGTATTGTGTCTCACTGAAATATGGATCTGCGCCGGGAACATTTTAGAGCTATGATTTTATACGATTTCAAGTGTCGCCTGAAACCGGATGAATCGTACGATAGACTTCAAATGGCATTCATGGATGAAGGCCCTTCCAAGGCAACCGTGTATCGTTGGTATAACGAATTCAAGCGCGGTCGACCAACTTTGGGGGATGACGAAAGAAGCGGTCGCCCTTTGACGGCTAGTGTTACCGAAGAAAACGTGCTAGCAGTGAAAAATTTAATCCAAGACAATAGGCGAATTACATATCAGGAGATTCAACACATATTGAAGATTGGATCGGGAAGCGTTCACGAGATTCTACACAGCCATCTTCGCGTGAGGAGGATAGTATCACGCTGGGTGCCGCACAACCTCACCGATGCTCAGAAGCAGGCCCGGGTGGAATGGTGCCGTGATATGCTTAACAAATTTGAAGCAGGCTCGTCTCGGCGTGTTTACGACATCGTTACAGGTGATGAGTCCTGGATTTATCAATACGACCCAGAAACCAAGCGCCAGTCGACTGTTTGGGTGTTTCAAAATGAGCCAACGCCTACCAAAGTGAAGCGATCTAGAAGCGGGGGTAAGATTTTGATCGCTAGCTTTTTTAATTTGACTGGCCACTTGGTATCAATTCCCTTACGGGATCAAAGAAGCATTAATGCCGAATGGTATACTACCAAATGT
The DNA here is from genome assembly GCA_949775005.1 of Orthosia gothica. NCBI lineage: Eukaryota > Metazoa > Arthropoda > Insecta > Lepidoptera > Noctuidae > Orthosia > Orthosia gothica. Next base: position 10,933,911 of record OX459051.1, read on the forward strand.
TTGCCAGAAGTTTTCTCTGTTATAAGCAACAAGCGACCAAACACAGGGCTCCGCGGGCTACTGCTCCACCACGACAATGCACCTGCGCACACCGCACTCAAAACGAGGGACTTCCTGGACAGCACGCCAGTCAAACTCCTGGGTCACCCTCCTTACAGCCCTGATCTAGCACCGTGTGACTTCTTTTTATTCCCAAAAATAAAAAATCAGCTCAAAGGGATACAATTTTCGTCGCCGGAAGATGCGCTGGCTGCGTTCGAGCAGGCTGTAAACGAGGTGTCTGCGGCGGACTGGAAAAAGTGTTTTGAAAACTGGTTTAGGCGCATGAATCTTTGTATAGAGGCTGGTGGAAAGTACTTTGAAAAGATTTAATAAAAATATATGTACGTATAGAACAATTTTTTTTAGTTTCGCAAAACTTTCTGAGTGTCCCACGTATAGGTAATATAGTAAGTAGTATTAGTTTGGGTGCATCGTCCTCACGTACGTGAATTTATGTATGTACGCATATGTAAATGTTGTAAAACAATTTTTTTAAAGAGTAAGTATAGAGTTTCTTGTCCGTTCATCTCCATAACAAGCTTCTTTACCGAATGGACGATAGAATTAATTATTATTAATTTTTAATTTAAATTTTTGACTTTCAAAAGTGCCGCTTAGTGGCCTAATTGAAATAAGGAAGTTTTTGTTTTGTTTGTTTTATTTATCAACGTTAAGAATGTCAGGTGGTTTTCGAACTACGAAGCTACGTAGTTACGATCGAGGACTCGAGACTACTACAACACAAGTTATACATGTAGATTGTAGATTGATATCAGAGCACAGTAGAACTGAGAAATTGTAGTACATAGTACCTAATGTGAACCACTGTGGTTACATTAAGTAATGGTTGTTCCTATAGGTAATCTTCATTCCGAACTGCCTGTAACGTATTATAGATATTCTCCGGAATGTCCATATTTTATATTTACAGTATTCTGTTTACCTACTCCTACAACCCCCTCTTATCTCAAAGAACGCTTTAAGTTAACCTAGTTAAAAACCATTTCCTGTCTCTCTAACGCTTTTATATTTGGATCTAATTTATTTCATCATTATTCAAAATATATATTTTTTTGTTTTTGGCCCTCCTTTCTTTGAATATGTTAACATGTAATATCATGTATGTATATATATAAGTATATATGTATGTAGCTAAATAATAACAGCCGCACGGGTTGATCTTCAAGGTTAAGCTACGCTTGCCGAGGTCGGTCCGTGGATGGGTGATCATTTCAACATACCGAGTTTCCTCCGTGCCTCGGAAAGCACGTTAAGCCGTTGGTCCCGGCTGTCATTTGAAGATCTTTGACAGTCGTTACGGGAAGTCAGTATCTCGAGATCTGACACCAGTCTTGCCAAGGGGTATGGTGTTACCCAATTACTGGGTTGTGGAGGTCAGATAGGCAGTCACTCCATGTAAAACAGTGGTACTCAGCTGAATCCGGTAAGACTGGAAGCCGACCCCAACAACAATTGGGAAAAAGGCTAGGCAGATGATGATATATGTTAGTATGATGATGAGATGTGTAACTTTTATGGTGTACAATAAAGTATATTCTATTCTATAGATAGATATCTACGATTGGAACCTGACCGTTCTGAGGAATCCGGGGCTGTAATACACATGTACTATGAAAGGAAATGAATATTGGCTCCATTCAGCAGGCAACCTTCACAGTACCTACACCAAACGAAGCTGACTTCAACGACATACAACAAAGGTTAGACAGAATGATGATTAATTGTTTTGATGCAGCATAGATGGGCGGCACCTTGTAGGGCAAGGTGGTTTGTGAGCTATTGAAGATAATGGACATCCACTGATCGATATATGATTTTTATAGATGTTTAAAGATTCGAATACGACAGTCTGTTAATGTGTTTCATTTATTACTGACTAAGATGAAGATTTAGCAGGTGAACGCGCATGGTGGCTTACACACAAATGTGGTGGCACACACGCACGTGGCGGCACACACACATGTGGCGGGCGACGGCACTCACACACATACACATTATTATATCCCAGGGAAAGCGTAAAAGTTGGCAGTTTTGGATTGTGATGATGATACTGCGAGTTTTGAGAATCATCTAAATTCTATATGTCAAGCCTACATAGGTCCAATGGTTAGTAAAGAAATAACTTATTAACTTTATAACAAGCTTTTATTTAACTTGTCTTGTTGGTTTTATAGTATGTATAAAACAAAACTTGTAACTGATTTTTTAAACTGTTATCTTCCACCGTTTGGATGACAATGGACGGAGAAAGGCACGAAGAGTTTTATAAACTTAAAAAAATAATAATATGAGTAGTTTATTTTAACACTATACTCTCTCTCTCTCGTTTGGTAACCAACCCGACGAAATTCTTCAACACAGGCGCTTGTAGAGCTTATGTTTTTCAGCTTCTGCTGTACTTTTCCAATGTTACCTCAAACGAGTAATTTCATTATTCTACGTAGGATTTATAAATTTGCCGCATCTCGCTCATATCGGCGGTATTTATTTTCAATCAGTTTAATGTGTATCGAAGCATAAAACCATTAAGGCTGGCTTAAATTGAATCATTTATGAATACCACAATGGGCTTGCGCCGTATTTTACATTGAAAAATGAACAAAATGTATTTAATATTGTTACAGGGCTGTAGGTAGGTAATTATGAATTTAATCCGCGCTGAATTGAGAGCAAAGCGTAAAATGGTTTGGATAATATTGTTATCACGCTGGTGAACTGGAATTGGCGTCGCAGTAATATAAATTGAACCAGTAATAATGTTGTTCTGATTTTAAATGGTTTATGATTTAGCTAAGCAATTAAAATTTAGGTTGTTGTGGTCTCGCATATAATTTGAGCTTTTAAAATGAATGAAATCATTTTACAGACTGCATTAGTTTCATTGATAACACATCCAAAACTATGTGCCTACCTATGAATTTGAATGAATGAAGATCTGTAATCCACCACGCGGGCCCAGTGCGGTCTTGTGAATGCCACATCTCTTTGAGTTTTTGCTTCTAGGATTAGGCCGATTTCCTTACTATGTTTTCCTTCACCGTTTTGTGAGCAGTGGTGATGATTGATGAAATCATTTACACAAAGTAAAGTGCCTGCCTGGGTTCGAACCCACGACCAACAACTTGTAAGTCACGGCCGTTACCACTGGGCCACCACTGCTCTGAAGATCTACCATATTACTTTGCTAGGAGTCCTTGAAAGTATATAGATATTTATAAACGTATTTTATAGAACTTCTAACCCATCTCGCGTCTTTATTTCAGAAATACATCTTGTATTAACTTTGCATTTTGCTCAAACGAACTTCACGACGGTATAAAATTCAAAGGTGTTATTTTACTCGCCTTACAACTTGAATAAGCGACGCTCGAATGATTTTAAAGGGCTGAATTAAATGAATAATGAGAATGCTTTTGCAAAGACGGAGTCAAACTGTTAATTCTGCAACGTCTTTTGGATTTTGTAACCTTTTATTCGACATGAATTTCCAATTAGTTTTTCTATAATAAAGTTCAAACGCTTAGTTGTGAATATTAAAACGTTTTATACGTATTCAGTTAAAAGCTTTATGAATAAAACAGGATGGCTAGTTTGAATGAACTGTGTTCAGACTCCGAACTATTAAAAGTACCTATCGAAATAGAACTGCTTCACACCTACCATTTACATTTATTATTTTTTCATTTTTAATTTTATCTTTTCTTAACTTATTTTAATACGGAATTAATGTAGAGTAGTTTACCTTTTCCAAACTAATTTATAATTTTCGTTCTTTCTAAGGATACTTTAAACAAAATTATTCATAAAAAAATCTTTTTTTAAAACAAACTTTTTCGTATTCCTCTCAGCAAACCCTTTCATTTGATACCCTTATCATGGCAGTTCCCAAAAAATAACTAGGCCGCCATATTGGGCCGTCGGCCATATTGGATTAAGAGTGATGTCACCTAGCTAACCATGCATTGTCATCCAAACTAAACGTGTATGCAAAATTTCATCTTAATCGGTGGGATAACTGCTTTAAAATTCAGTTGCAAGATTTGACCCGAACACATATACATACATTTATTTAACTTGCAATGTATGTTTGTATACATACATTGCAAGTTAAATAAAAGCTTGTAAAATAGATATACTGTACAAAAGTGAATCAAACAAGAATTCTTGCGGCATCATCTTGTCACCATTATAAAGCTTTTTGTGAGATTGAAAGTGTTTGGGTCTGGCGAGATTTTAGTTTTACGTATCGGTAAGCACACATTTAATCACGTTTTTTTAAAAATGAATGTTGTTTGTAGTCTTATTTGTTTTGATTTGTAGAACAGCATTGGTTCATAGCTTTTGCCAGGGGCTTCACTTGCGTGAAAGTTGAAAAGTATCCATGTACGTATGGTCTTCCCATTACTATGCCAAGTTTCAATTAAATTCATTCAGCTGTTGAGGCATAATTGATTAGCAAGCATAAAAACTTTCATATATTTCTAATATAAATAGGAAGCACACAGACATAAATCTAACTAGATAACGCAAGTCCCTCCATCTGAATGAAAACCAAGCATGCCACTTTTTCACACACAATTTAAAAATAGTAGATTGTTGCATCGAGCGCAAAGTGAGTTATTAATGCATGAGTGTTATGTTGGTGCCAGAGCGCATGCGAGGACACTAAATTAACACGAGTGCATTAATTACTCACTTTAGCGAGGTGCGTAATCTACTTTTCTTTCAACTACCAATCTACCTCTCATCTATTTCCATTTTTTTATACTTTTTTTGCCAAATATGAAGTACCTACCTATCAATATTTTACAATGGTACAAAATGCGGCGCATTTTTTTCAAATAATTGGTTTTATACGCCGATTTTTTACTCAGCCAGTACTTTTTTCGATCTACAGCATACATTTTATATTAAACTTAATGGGAGACATTAAACCTTTGTGTTAAATTTATATCTAAACTAGCTAACCTTCGCTCCCGTCAACTGGCTACCTATCTACCTACCACTACCTACCTACCCTGCCTACCCTGCCTTCCCTACCTAACCTGCCTACCCTGCCTACCCTACATTCTCTACTTACTCTACCTACTCTACCTTCTCTACCTAATCTACTTACTCTACCTTCTCTACCTACTCTACCTAATCTACTTACTCTACCTTCTCTACCTAAACTACTTACTCTACCTACTCTGCTTACTCTACCTACTCTGCCTTCTCTACCTACTCTACTTGCTCTACCTTCTCTACCTACTCTTCCAACTCTACCTGCTCTAGTTACTCTACCTTCTCTACTTACTCTAGCTACTCTACCTACTCTTCTTACTCTACGTTCTCTACCTACTCTACCTTCTCTACATATTCTTCCTACTCTACCAACTATACTTACACTACCTTCTCTATCTATTCCACCTACTCTAGTTACTCTACCTTCTCTACCTACCCTACCTTCTCTACTTACTCTACCTTCTCTACCTTTTCTACCTACTCTACTTACTCTACCGTCTCTACATACTTTACCTACTCTACCTACTCTACCTACCCTATCTATAGTTTACCTACTCTTCGGCTTTATAATATTAGTATAGAAAAAAAATACAAAACAGTGCATTAATGAAAAACAGTGCAACAATGAGATTTCATATAACTTTTCTGCACTTTTTTGGTTCTAAGCAATAAATACGTCCTTTGTGATCAGTTTTGTAGTGATAAATGATAACATTACTACGTAGTTGGAAGAATAGTAGATTATTAACCAAGGGGATAAAGCAGTGTCTTCTGTCGCGGGTGACGATTTAAATCGCGAGCGTAACGAATGACTCGATGTTTACTCCCGAGCGTAGCGAGGGTGGTAAAAACTTAAATCACGAGCCAAGCGAGGGATTTAAGACGAGTCCTGAGTGTAGCGAGGGATTTAAGTTCACCCAAGACTAAGACAGCTTTATCACCGAGGAAAATACTCTACTTTTCGTACCATTTGCGAAAAAATTAACACAATAATAATATGAGATAAGCATTTATTAAAAATAATGACATATAAAAATAAATTAAAATAAACTTAACGTTTATGTATTTGAAGAAAACAAAAACACGGCAAATTCCTAGACTAATATTTTTTTGTCGGAAAAGCAAATGCATCAAGCTCATACGGCCTCGTCGGTTTTCATAATTTTATTTAATAATCATAACTGCATCATAAATGCGTATTCCTTTTTCAAAAATATGTATAATGCTTGATATACAAACTCAATGATGTAAACACAGATGTAGTTCAGTATAAATTTCGGTAAGTATTCCCAATTTAAATCACATTCTCCCCCTAGAGGATGAATGAAATTCAGTACAATTTTCTTTCCCTGTTTTTAACAGATTAATAATGACTATTGTTATGTTCGCTTTTTGTGGCATAGAATGTCACTTTTTTGAGCAAGTGGTACGAAAAACAAATTTACTTACCAATGAAAGAAAACATTTCCCATGCCTCGACCAACTTTTTCTATACATATTTTACCACTCAATATAGCATAATTAGGCATTTTTAAAATTTTCGGTTGATTTCCATTGCCGATAAATGAAAAGCTTAAAGTACGATCATTCAGTTTTTTTACACGCGATGTACATACAATCGCGTCATATAGTTAGATTTATATCTGTGAGGAAGCAGGATATAATTGTTTGTTTCAATAGCTATTTTGGGTAAATGTGAATTGATCTAATCATCCCTGCTATACCTAGCCATTTGGGAACTACTGACGTCACATAATATACATAAATATGACGTAGACCAACGTAGGTTGGTTATTTCGGGTACAATTATATATTTTTTAGAAATGTTATAACTATATTTTTACGATCATTGTGACCAAACAGAGTGTACAAATAAAATATTGTATTTATCGTGAATTCGTGATAACGTGTTGCCTGATCGTTGCGCCCCAACTGACAGCTGTCACGCGGCTGTTGTCAGCAAACATTCTTCAGAGAAACAAGGAAAAGGAAGAAAATATATCCTTTGTTGTTACTGTAGTTATGTTTTCGCGGTTTCGTATTATTCTTATCTTGTTTTTATCTATTCAATGCACACAATGATGTGGTTTTTGCTGAGGCTTTTATTAATTTTGTTCTGTACCGAATAATTTAAATGAATGAGCAAGTTCTTGCGTGTTATATTTATAGGAAAGTATTATTTATTTTAACATTATGCAATAATTTATCGGACACTCATTTTATATTATTACATAGTCGTTAAATAAACTTTAAAGAACGATATTATGGCAAAGTAAATTGTTAATAATAACGTGTCTAATGAAGTCGATAGCATATACCTAACCATATTGTTTTATTTCGCACTTCCAAGAATTGAAATAATACGAGTACAATGTTGAATAAATATGGTGGGCCCCTTAACACTTACTTTATTATTAATGCTCTGAATAATTTACTTTCTAACAGCGAGTATCTTCTAGAACACGAGTGCTTGTTACGCGAAAACCAAGGTTTTTACCTCGGTACGGAGTTATCTAGCCACATCATTAAGTGCCAACATCATAAAACTTAACTCAAAATGCATTTTCCTGTACAAATTCCAGGCGTTACCAACCTAATAGGCGACATTTCTATTATAATTCCAGCATCGGGGAAATACATGCGCATCTGTCTACTGTCTATGGCCTCCGGCACACGAAATTAAACCACAGGACTGCATTGCAGTGTACCTAGCATAGCTTACACGCTCCACGGACACAATTTGATATTTTCATAGAGCTTCAAAAGGTTGATATCGTAGAGCAGTGATTTTGTGTCAGCTTTGCACAATTTTATTAATTTGTCGTCATTTAGTGAAAGATTAAAAGTGTAAATATTATAAATATTTTGATAATTATATTATTTTTCGTTTACTTTTGTGTGTGGAATAGGTATTGTGAAAAAATAAACAATATAATATCTCAGAAATTTCACATCCGATTATTTTTCGAAAATCCAAGGATTTGGAAAAGACACGAGGAAATGTGAGATCCCGGGAATCAAGGCGATGTCAACATCCGTCTTTTGTGACAGTTCTCATTTCAAAATTTTGCATGCTTCGAGTACGTCCGTGTTTGTTCCTTTTTCAATTTGATCTCATTTTTAAAGCCAATGGAAATAAAAGGTCTTCTATTATAACCTTGTTCGAATGATTTTAAGTATTTCGTAAATATAAAATTCATATAAGTATAGTGTTACTTTTTTACAGATTTATTTTCATATTGGTAGATACGAATACCTATTCAATTTGAACAGCTTTGCATGCATGTTAACAAAATTTTGGTCTATCAAATATATCGTAATATACGTAACAACATGTTACTGTTTTTGACAGCTGATCCATTGGTTTAAATGCCACTGCATCATATTGGCACCTATGTACAATTTAAGCCATAGACTTAGTTTGATGTGGTTTTATATTCTACTAGCTATTTCTCGCAGTTTCTCGGCGGTGGCCTATCCGAGAAGAAAAAAGATTAGTCTATGACTGTTAGCGGTAGTTAGCTTTTGTCATTGGATCAGTAGTTACTTACAGAGATTACTTTTTACCCGACTGCCGAAGGAGGGTAATGTGTTTATGTATGTTAGTTCCTAAGTGGCGTTCTAGAGACCAAACGCGTCGGCCGATTTTGTTGATTCTTACGTCAATCGATTCGTCTTAACCTTATGAGTGTCATTGGCTAATAAATTGCTATGGCTATTAAAATTGGAAAATAGAAATATGTTCTTTTTTTCTTCCAATCCCTTCGAGCGGGGTATCAAAATAAAGAGTTTTAAGTGGTGATTTCAAAAATATATAACCAAAATGTAACAAAATCGAAAAAAAAAACATATAAAGTTTTAATTAAAAATAGAAAATTCAAGAAACCCGACTGCTTAAGAAGCGAACTAATAAAACGTAAATAAGAAGAAAATCATGCTGTGCAGTGGGAGGACACATCTGGGTTTAAACAGCCAGCTCGCGAATATGTATCCTTCGACTGTACAGCATGATTTTTAGTTCGCTTCTTAAGCAGTCGGAATTAACTTTTTTATGAATATATACACCAACAAACATTTTATCAAGAAGATCTCCCTATGGCGCCATTTTCTCCACATTCTACAACAACTTTTTCGATCTCACAAACTTTCATAAACAGTAAAGGCCATTCACTCAATATGAACGTTCTTTATATATACAGTAACACAAGTCCTCAGTTTTGTTCGCAATAGAATATCCGATCAGCATCGATAAGTTACTTACAAGACGAAAACTATGTTACGTGTGGAAATAGCTTTTATTATCGCGTAGTATCGTATTTTATTCGTAGTGGGATGTTAGTAGCGTGGCGTAGCGGCGTAGTGGCGTGCCACGTACGTCACGATCGGCGTATTAAGTTTAAAGGTCGTATAGTGCACGTAGTGACATGTTCGCCGTCTTGTATTAGAAGAAACTTCTTTAATTTGTCTTCAAGTCTTCTGTTTATGGTCTGAGCTATAGTGGAAGGGTAAGACAAGCAATGAAACTTAAAGTGCATGTAGTTCAACGGAAAAAGGTACACAGTATCCTGTTATATTATCTTATAACGCAGCAATAGATCTAAGTTGATGTAGTTAAAAAATAACAATCTTGAGAATGTGTGTGATGGTGAGTTGTGTGGGTGCAGTGGTGTGATGTGTGGGTGTAGCGGTGTGTGTGTGTATATATATGTGTGTAGGTGTTTATGTGTTCGTGGAATGTCAAGTGTATTTATGAAGATGAGATGTTTGGGTTAGACCATTGAGTAGGAGAGGATAAAAGGTTTTCTATTTCGTCGTAGTTTTTTGTTTTACAGATTTGTTATACAGCTTTTGGCTGAGATAAGAGAACTGCAGCCTTATTGCGTAATGAATTCAGTAAGGCAAAGGGCAAAGAGTATGAAAAATCGACCAATCACATAGACGGAAATCCACAGCGCGTGTTTCATGTGATTGGTCGATTTTTCATACACTTTGCCCTTTGCCTTATCATTACGCAATAAGGCTGCTGGTGTTCAGCAAAGGTGGTTTATGTCTTACAGGTGAAAATAGAATATCAGCTCGACGTGTTTTGGTTATTTTCATAGGAACGCAATGTTTTCTCAGGATACCCTGAAGCATAGAGTTTCCTTACGGAAAGCACTTCACAGTCCTTGTAAAGACCTTCTGTGGGGTATCTGTGGCGCCTACAATACATTAGAATAGAATAGAATATACTTTATTGTACACCAAAACATGAAGTTACACATCTCTTTTACAATACATACTTATTTCTACGGGTACAAAGGCGGCCTTATCGCTGACAGCGATATCTACTAGACAACCTTTGGATGGACCTAAATAACTTAGAATAGAACAGGGGGTAGTCTGTGGTGTAATGCTACATTAAAATATAAATACATTTATAAATAATTAAATACTATACATAAGCTTAAATATAAACATACATATATATTATTACGTGTTACACATAATAATAGATGGAAAAATTAAAAAGGGTTGAATAAAGATGGGATAAATTAGATCTAAATAGAAAAACGTTAGCACATTACTCTGAGGACTGCCCTCTGTGCCCTCTCTAATTTGTGAAAGTAGGTCTTACAGGCTCCACATCCAGAAGTGATTGGCAAAGTGACATGTAGACCAACCTGAGAGAGATTTCAGCTGAAAAGTGAAGTTTCTTAAAAATGTGAATAAGTTTTCTTGTTCTTGCTAAGAAGTTGTCTATATGTATATGCCAGTTTAAATGTTTGTCTATCAGCACACCTAAGTACCAAGTACTACACCTAAGTACTTTATATTTGAAGTCATTGCCAGAGCAGGACAATCACATGAGAATCTTCTTGAGTGCTCAGGGCATGTATGACCTTTAATAACAACCGGTATGTTGGGCTGAGATTTTTTTATATAGAAAAGATCACTATTTTCGTTTTGTCTGTATTTAATGTTAGATGTTTCGCGAGCCAATTCATTACCGTGTATAAGGCCACCTGAGCATGCTGTTCAGTTTCGCTACAATCTGTGCCATGTATAAGAAGTGCTGTATCATCAACGTAGATAAACACGGAGCAATTAGTAAGGGTTAGAGAACACAGGTCATTAATATAAATGAGAAAAATCGTTAGACCCAGAAAGCTTCCTTGTGGGACGCTGTAATCAATCCTTGCTTTGTCACTCACAACTTCGCCAATCTTTACATCCTTACATGGTATCTGCTTTCAACGTAATTTGTATAAAAATCCAGCGCTACACCGCGTATACCTATAAGTTCCAGTTTTGATAAGATATATGCAAAAACATTCACAGAAACTGCTGTCCACCATCCATACATCTCGTTGCTTGTTCAGAAAACGCTACAACCGCATTTTCAGTAGAAATACCAGTTCTAAAACTGTATTGACTGTCTGAAAGAAAATTATTTGCACGCAGATAGCCACAAATCCATACTAATATAAACACATTACCCTCCTTCGGCAGTCGGGTAATTATAAATGTGAAAGTAACTATGTCTGTCTGTCTGTCTGTCTGTCTGTTACCTTTTCACGCTTTAACCGCTGCACCGATTTAGATGAAAGTTGGTATCAAGATAGTTTGAGACCTGGGAAAGGGCATAGGCTATATAGGTAGGGTAGGGCAGGGTAGGGTAGGCTATGGTAGTGTAGGGTAGAGTATTGTAGGGTAGTGTTTTTTTTTTTTTTTTTTTGGTCTAGCTCCGTCAACGTAATTGACGTCTATTTAAATCTGTTCTCATTCATACCAGTTCTCGCTTTTATGCCTCTCGTACTTCTATTCCTCATTCTATATCTTTCTATCATTCTTCTCCTGCCAGTCCAATGGGTGGGGACTCCCATTTTACCTACTACCTAGTCTCTACTTTATTTGTATCTTTATTAATTCTTAAATTAGGGAAAATAAGTTCTTCAGCGTGTTCTATTATTATTGTGTTCTTAATCTATTACAGTTTTTTATTTTCATGTTTTAACTACTAATTACTTATATCCTAATTACAAACTTAATTTACTTTCTTTAATATATGTATCTTAATTCTACTTACTTTTTTATGTTTACATATAATATACAATTATATCTATGAAACAAAGATTTATACCTCTGTTTTGTTTCTACTTATTACAATATTTGCTATTTTAACACAATATTTTAGAAATTTCTCTCTGTTTTTACCGCTCATTATTTCTGCAATGTTACATTCTTTTAATTCTTGTTGTATTTCCTGTTCCAACTTAAACCTCTCAACTACGTGTGCAGGACAGCTTAATAGCACATGTGGAACTGTCTCGCTTACATCGGGATCGCAGATGCACGATGAGTTCTCCTTACACTTGAAGCGATTCAAGTATTCGGAGAACCCACCGTGCCCCGTCAGGACCTGCGTGGGCACGCCTGTTGGCCGCACCTGTCTTATAATGCGAAAAGCCGCGATGGCATCGGGAAGAAACATTTTCGTCACCGAGGCAGTCTCGCCAGACACATATCTCCGATTCCACTCATCGAGCGATCCCAAACGGATCTGGCGTCTAATGAATGAAATCGGACATTGGTCATAGTCCGGCTTCCTCCGTGACGATAATGCTGCTTTCTTCGCCAGCTCGTCCGCACGCTCATTCCCCGGCAGGCCCGCGTGGGCCTTGATCCAGAACAAAGTCACAACTTTGTTCTGTTTCAGAGCCTGAGTTAGGTTGGTTCGCGCTCGGACTGCCAGGGGATGGAGAGAGCCATGGTCTGTAAGCGACTGCAATGCTGACATTGAGTCGCTATACAAACCATAGCTCATCTCTTTGCGCTTGAGGATTGTAGGGTAGTGTAGGGTCGGGTAGGTTAGGGTAGGGTAGGGTAGGGTAGGGTAGGGTAGGGTAGGGTAGGGTAGGGTAGGGTAGGGTAGGGTAGGGTAGGGTAGGGTAGGGTAGTGTAGGGTAGGGTAGGGTATAGTGTAGGGTAGTTTAGGGTAGTGTAGGGTCGGGTAGGGTAGGGTAGGGTAGGGTAGTGTAGGGTAGGGTAGGGTAGTGTAGGGTAGGGTAGGGTAGGGTAGGGTAGGGTAGATAAATGTTTGGTCTTTTTATGGCAAAACAAAGTTTACCGGGTCAGCTAGTAGTGAAATATTTAAGTTCATTATATACCTACAATTCTACATATATTATTATTATAAGTTTGTAAATACACTAAACTTTACGTATCGCAAATAACGCTAAAACATTGAATGCTTATGATACTGATGATAGCGGTCTGACGCCATTCCCTGTGATCCGGCACTCAGTATATATCATAAGAGATGACGGCACCCAAGGGACTCCCATCCATACGCCAGTCTCACCGCACAATGTTGCAATTAACTGCCATGGTAATTAAACCTATAAATGAAATTTATTCCGTGTGTCACAGGTAGGGTTACCAACTTTGTTTTAGAAGAAATAGAGTAGGTATATCTATAATATACTCTTCATTTACCAAAAGAGTACATTTTATTGTTATTTTGAAACAGAACTTTTTGCGCAAATTAAACATATTTGTTGTTTTGAAAATTATTTAAATTAGTAGACATTGCCTTGCAATTATGACAGAAGAGAGCTCTCTTAGTGAAATGTCAGGAATTCTCCACATTTAATTTTAGAAAAAAATAATATAAAGCCGAGTCGAATAAACGATATATATATTTAAGTACGCGTAAGTAAAAACGAGTACTATACTCTATTAATATAGAGTATTGTACTCTTTTTACTTAGGGTACGGTTGGCATCCCCAGTCGGTAGGTTATCTAAACTTATTCCGAATGGATTTAATGCTTGATAACTAACTTGATCAACTATAACCGAGGTGAAAATCAGTTAAAACTTTACCATCATTCGTTGACCTTGTTCTGCTTCTGTTGTCGGCCCGTTATGCACAACTTCTGCTACGTATAGCAATTGCTAGACATTAGTTACAATGAAGGCCTGTTTTAAGTTTTCTATCGCGTTGAATTATGACCTTAAATACAAAAACGCTCTTTGTGAAATGACAGGGATTTCATTAATTGAATTCAGAGTCACAGTCAAATAGTAAAAGTATTTCAGCGTACTGTATTGCTTTTGTAGATTATAAAGTGCATCTGGTTGTGTAAAAAGATTACAATAGTCTTTAAGTTAGAGTATTGTAAAAAAGAGTACAATACTTTATAAAATTAGTGTAGAATACTAGTTTTTGCGTGGAATACGGTTGGCAACCCTTGTCTGAAGGGTACGCAAACTTATTACGGGGTGATTAAACGCTTGATCCAATTAACCGTATAATCTGAGATGAAGTTCAGTTAAAACTTTGCGATCATTCGTTGAACTCGTTCCGGTTCTGTTGTCGGCTCGTTATGTCGTTATGTTGTGCCAGACAACTTCTGCTACTTATTTATCTTGGGATTTTAAGGATTTTTGGTTTGTCTGTTCGGTTTCAAATTAAGACAAATTTTCACTTACATGAGAACAATATGTAAACATTTTAGAAATATTATCCCAGTGAGGATAAAAGAAAAATAGAATTGTTCGTTGTCAATCGACATATCGATAAGTTAAGAATCCAATTCAACACATTCCCGAGATAAGGCGGTGGCCCAAGTTAAAAGATTTCTAACACTGATTTTATTTAGTTTGTAAGTGCGATAAAATTAAATACACAAATTAAATGCGGTGGCTCTATCTTCACTATATAATTTCAAAAACGAATGCTACATTATCCGTGAGTAACATAGGTAGGCTATATTTCTTACTAGAAAAAAATAGAGATCCTTAAGAAAATTGCAATAATGTAACCCAAAGTAGCAAAATTTTACCAATAAAATTCATTATTTGGCGTGCTCTGAGAAAACTATTTGAGATACATAAAAATTATGTGCTACATGATTAAAGTTCTCATTGTTACCTGCAAAAAAATCTGAGAGAGTATATACCTAACTATCATAGTTAAGTCACAATAGCAGCTTTTGTGTTTTAAAATTTAATTAGATCGCCGGTAGAAAAAAAAAGTTGGTTACATTCGTATCGTAGTATTATTTCTTATTCAAATAAATAGTTTCATCAACAAGGGATTTAGGTAGCAATGATAGGTCAGATGGGTCAGATCACAAAAAAAAGGTTAGGTAGGGTAGGATAGGTCGGTTGGTAGGGTAGGTAGTCAGTTTAAGGGTGTGAAGCCGCGGGGACAGCTAGTGGATAAATAATTTGTTAAAAGAATACTAAATGAAGTCGCTTCTTTTACATTTTCTTTTTCTTCTATGAACGGGCAGTGCTTTAGTTTCAGAAATGTTTCTTCATTAACTCTATAGAGGAAATAACTGTACATGGACAGTGTCTTTTAATTAGAGGTTGGTTAGCGGGACTAATCAAATACTGGATAAATTTCGGATCGAAGTCCGAGAAGACCAATTCAATAATACTAATACTAATTTAATACTCACTTGAAAAACTTTCAAATCGGTACTCTACGGCAAAAACTTGACAAACAGTAGGAAATTGGGGGTTTGACAGATGTAGACTGAGATTTGAATGCAAACGTTCCTTTAAGTAGGTAGTCGGTTAAAAATATGGGAATTGCTCCTCTGATTTTGTAGCCCCCGACGAAAAAAGTGGGGCAAGTTTGAAGTGTGTACCTGTGTGTTTGTGTATTTTGTATATCTGTCTGTGGCATATAGCTCCTAAACAGATGAAACGAAGTTTTGTTTGAAAGGTCTTAGCTATGTTTGATGAAAATCGGTTCAGCTTTTCAAAAGTTATGGGCGTTTTACTGTTTGAATTGGGGTGTTTTCACAAGATATCGTGTCATAATCACGTGTCCAATAGATTGTCGATTCGAAGCGTGTCTACTACTAGATAAATTATGTAGCATGAAATAATGTTTCGGGGGTTATTAAAATTTTACTTGTTAAAGTTCAATGTTTAAATAAAGGTACATTTAAACATTGACCTTTGTGGTGGTACCTACTTGAACCTTTTTAACCAACGGGTTATTGCCTAAATGGTAACTGTGAAAATCGAACGAACGCAATTGGTGACCCTCTGTCAACTTATAGGCAGGTGACCGTAACCCTAAACAAAGTAGGGTACACCTACACATCGATCGAGCCACTTAGGTCAAACGATTCACCGATCGATCTATAAAGTAACAATGGTCATGTCAGTATCTATACAGCCGCGTCAACGAAAAAGAGCACATCTAATATTTTTTCAAAATTCAGTTATAGGTATACGTATTCGGAATCAGTAAAAAATACGCGTCAGCCTAATTGTATTTAAAATTTTGTCTTCATTATCCACAGAAATAATATAAGCTCAAGGTGCACATCTGACATCCAAATTCACATCAGCTGATAACTTAAAAAGGCACATGTCACGTCAATCTAGCTAAAACAGGAACAAAATTCTGCCGCGTCAACGAAAAAGAGTAAATATATTTTTTTATTGAATTTTATTTATACTGCCGCGTCAACGAAAAATAGCACATCTAATATTTTTTCAAAATTAAGTTATAGGTATACATAATCGGAATCAGAAAAAAGACGCATCTGCCTGTTATTTCCAAAATTTTGTTTCATTAACCACAGAAATAACATAAGCTCAAAGGGCACATCTGACATCCTAATTCACATCTGATAACTTAAAAAGGCGTGACGTCAATCAAGCTGGAAGGGAACAAATGCATAGATATATGAATTAAAATTTTAATTTAATTTTAATAGGTTTTTGATGTCTTACTAAGTAGAAAAGGCTTCTTTGATAGGTGTTAGATTTAAAAAAAGCCTCTCTACCAAAGATATTCCTTTTCTATCTAAAGTAAACATTAATAAATAAAAACAGTGTTACAAAAAAAGGGCTCAAGTGCGGAAGATTGGTGGGATCTATTACATAAGGAGGTCAAAACTGAGCAGAATGTGCCCTTTCATTTTAATATTTAAAACCAAGTCTGACTTTTTATTTTAATATTAAAACCGTATTAAAATAAAAGGTCGCATTTGGTTCGTTTTGACTTTTTAATGTCATTAATAAAGGTATTAATACTTGTTATTTTTTATTAAGTTGAAAGCCACAATTTTACTAATAATGAGAAAAGATAAACAAACAAAAAAATATTATTCGATAGGTCTTGCAAGCAATGCAAATAACTGCATTCACAAATATAAAAATATATTCTATTTTTTTCTTTTTTCCGGAAAACATCTAAAAACTTTAAACTCATTTATCTCGAGATTTACAATTTGTTAGTTGTGCCCGTTTCGTTCTGATGGCAGTATAACAGATAAAGGTCAAAAGTCTGACAAGTCTAACCTATAATATTGATATTTCTCCGCAATTGGGTTGGACGTCAGATGCTAGACTCGTCCACGTCAGGTTAAAATAATAATATTCAGCTTAATTAAGACCAAACGCTACCAAAGCTTAAAATTATTGGGAAAAGCATGATCAAATATTTATACACTGACTAGAGCATTGCCTACAAATTCGTTGAAGTGCATTTGTATTCATTATGATTGTTTAAGTGTTATTTTTGGAACTAGGTTCCTTATGTTACTTCTTCACGCTCAAACGGCTGGACGGATGTGGATGAAATTTGACACAGAGATAGATTATAGTCAGGAATAGCACATAGGATCTTTATCCCAGTAATATGTTCCCTCGCGATAATTTTGACAATCACGCGGGCGATGCCGCTGGCAGACGCTAGTCAATAATAAAACATTTTGATAGCTTAATTGAACTCTAAATCTGAACGACCTGTTCAACGGTTTCGCCTTGAAGACTACACAATGTGGTATTTATTCCACATCTACTTACGTTTCACAACACTCTACAAACCATCTTCATTGATATTGTATCAAATTTTGTAACTCTTTTATAAGTATTCTTTGATATTTTTATTACCTGTAAAACATATTTTTAGTTATCTCTGATTGATTTGTATTCTTCAACATAATTTATATTGCTTATTTGCAAAATTATGATTTTTGTAATACTCTGACATTTTCATCTGACATGACATCTGTCTGTCTATTTTATTTTCTTAAGCCGTAGACATAACATAGGTACCATGGAGTACCTAGACCTTTCCTTAAGCTAATTAGGATTTGAATTTGAAATTTAGAAGGGATGGCAGAACGAGTGAAAGACGGGCATCAGCTTTTTTAGTCTAGAGTCTGGTCTGAACGCCGATAGTCGGTTATACTGAGTACTATAACACGTAGTGTATTTTCTATTTTGAAAACTCTAATATTATCTGAAGTGCTCCAATAATATATATTGTGTGTGATATACTGAGTATCATTTGTCTGAATCCTGACTATCGTATACCTTCGTATCTACGGCGTGAAACACCACAGCCCTGATTCCTCGACACTCCTTGTTTCCAACGTCACTACTTGTGAAACAACCCTTCTGCCCGATTGCCTTTTTTTTTTTTCCTGGAAAAATGCTCATGCATACTGCACTACCACGGGGAGATAGTGCAGTTATGTGGGACACACATACAAAAAACTACTAAATTTTGGGTCGCACGGGTGTAAAACGAGTGCGCATTTTGTTCCCTCAAGGTCGTTGGCGTTAGTCGTCGTCTTAATCACGCCGACAAAGTGGTAAAATAAAATAATGAATAAAAAAAATTACCTTCCTCCTGAATACGTAAATGATAAAAAATAATAATTGATTATTGATGTATGAGGACAACAGATTTCGAATGGCCATTTTATTTTGTCCCTTCGTTAGAGGAATGTTTGGTGCTTTCATTGTTTACCTATTTATTTTGGTGAATGTAGCTGTTTATACGGAACCCTCTGTGCGTGAGTCGGAGTCGCACTTGACCGGTTTTTTTATTGTTTATTTAATATTGGAGTACCACCTAAAATGCTGTGAACAATTTTTAAATAACATGAAAATTTCCGTCGTAGTTTTGTTCCTATTCACCCCGTTTTACCCGGTAACGATATTATTTTTAAATGCCTCGTTGGTGTAGTGGTTGCAAGAGCTACTTCTGCGCATGCGGTCTCTGGTTCGATTCTTGGGTCTGGTAAAGTGTTAATGTGATTTTACATCTGGAATTTATCAGTTGCACGGAGCACAAAACCAATGGAGAGAGCGTGCGGGGGCTACCGCGGGCGCCAAGCGTATGCAATAGCAAGCTTATGCGGCGAAATTTTAGTCAGTCGCAGCATTCGTAGGTTGAACGGACGAACGTCACGAGCTTCCGTATTTAAAACAAATAAACTGAAAAGTAATGACTAATTGTGCAATTAAATGGTGTGGAAAGTGTTCTACTACTTCAAGTTACACAAAAGACGGGATAACATTCCATAGGTAAGTGGTTTTCTACTCCATTTAATCAATTTCATTACTTAAAATCAAATATTTTTATTTCTGGATGGTTCCGCTGCTGTCTCTTTCTGGTACACTGATTTGCCCATTAGTCGTTGTCTCTTTTTTTCTCGATAGTGCTGTTCCCAGCATCACGGCGATTATATCGATATGTTAGGCTCCAAGACTGAAAACGCTCGACGAGTGAAAAAAGTACTCAGAATGCGTTGTTTATTATTAAGCATTACACAATAATAATAATTATTCTTTATTGACATAATTAATACAATTTAGATTATAGGATTCCATACAATACTTTCCAAGTGGTTTTTTATATTGTCGTGCCCGTATTTACCATATCATAAATCTAACCTTTAAACGATCAAATCTTGTACATATGTATATATATATATATATATATAATCTGAATCTCAGAAACGGCTCCAACGATTTTCATGAAATTTAGTAGGCAGTGAGTTTCGGGGGCGATAATTCGATCTAGCTAGTTAGTTAGTTAGTTTTATTTTTAGAAAACGTCGTTTTCCTTATTTTCACCCGAGCCTAGCTCGGTCGCCAGGATACTAGTACTTCTTCTTCTTTATACGTACCGAAGATCCTAAGAAATGAATTATTTTGTTTGTTGTGTTAACCAGTGTAAATCCATAAAATACAATTACATTCCTGGTGCAGCAGAAAATGACAGACGAGAATAACAGACTATGAAAATGATAAAAAACTGTTAAACTTATTGATTCTCTGCGACATACCGGATTTTAGGGATTTTGTATCTGCATTGAAAGTGCCAAACATTTGATTCAGGAGTTGGTTCTTAATAAGGGATGCCAAATGAAGTATTTGCCACTGAACAAAATAAGTCAAGACCACCTTGAGCACTTTTTTGGCAATGTCAGAAGCCACGGTGGATCGAACAATAACCCAACCGCTCGAGTATTTGAGAACATATATAAAAAAACACTAACATATGCCCAAATCAAGAAAACGGGCACCGGTAATTGTGGAGCACTCAATCAGATTTCGATTTTACAATGTACATCCGCATTAGATCGTATTAATATTACTACACAGCGCAAGGATCAAGATACTGCATCAGACACCAGTAACGATTTTGATGTTGAATTGCAAGAAGAGATTGGTTTCACAGAATTTAGCACGAAAGTGGTTGAATACATAGCAGGTTACATCGTCCACGCTTTGGTAAAAAGAATAAAGCGCCAAATTTGTATTGGAGCGTTGCTTGGAGGTCGAAAAGAAAACAGTCTACTATATCAGAAAGATGTGAGGGACAAACTTATGTACGCTTCAACAACAGTAATAACCATATTATGTCGCCGCAGTGAAATTTAAACCAAAAGAGCCTTGGCAGTATGCGGCGGAAAAACTTTTACATCGAAATACAATTCCGATTACTTCACAATGGTTGTTCTTAAATCATTTGTGGGATACGATTTATTTCCAGATATAAACTTTCACCAATTTGATGTAGAGTCTACTAATCACTTAATTGACTTAGCTTCATGTGTAGCAAAAAAATATATTGATACTCGACTGACATTTATTACGAAAAATAATACAAGACCAAAAGATTACATAAGAAAAACATATTCATAGCTAATCCATTTTAAAAACCAGTAAATACCTAATAATTTTTTAATTATGCCTTAAATTTAATAAACCCTGTTTTATTTCAAAATAGAACCCGTAATCTCTGTATCGCAAAGAAATCCTTATACTATTAATAAGTTAAACAACTATCGATATCGATATTTTTTTCATTACTTGTTTGGAATCCCTAAAGAATCAGTTGTCATTTGGTTGTCAATCTGTTAGCCAATCACAGCGGAGGAAGCTTACCTCTGCCCCCGCCGTTATTTGGTGACTTTGATTTAGAACAAAAACGTGCCGATGCTCTCTCCACTGGTTTTGTGCTCCGTGATCAGTTGCAATCTGGTATCTGGATTTGTGGCCTGTTGTTGACTATAGACTTGCTTTCTTTTACAATGGAATTAGTTTTAGTAAGTACTCAGATACAACTCTGCATAACCCTTCAGGGAACAAAGGCGTCACGTAATAGTCTGTTATTTTTAACCAGCGACGGAAAAAGAGGGGTGTTATAAGTTTGAAGTGTGTAACTGTGTGTTTGTGTATTTGTCTATCTGTCTGTGGTATCATAGCTCCAAAACGGATGAACCGATTTTGATGTAGTTTTTTTTTTTGAATGGTTACATAATCATTTACATTAAAAATTTATTGCAAAAAAATATCATTAATACAACCAAACTTACATAGTTACATTGTTGGTGCACATTACAATAACAAAGGCGGGTATGTTTGGTTGCCCGAGTATGATTCGCACTGTCCTCCGTACTAGTTTAAACTGTCTCACGGTAGGACAGTCTTCCTCCACTCTCACAATCACAACACTTGTATACATTTCCACTTAGATACATAAATAATCATTTACCTCCTCTTCCATTACATAAATAATCATTTGATTCCTCTTTATTATCGGGAGTGTTCTTGACTATGTTCGGTTACATTTCGGGTAGTGTGCGGTGGAATTGCACGATGTAATTCCACATAGCCCGTTTCATCATCGGATTACCAGACTTACGGCGATGCGCCATGGATACATGGTGGACATCCCACCCATAGGCACAAAACATTTTGGAAACTCTTTTATTATGCGTACAGCTAAGGAGTTGCATTCCCTGCCGGAGTCTGTGTTTCCCGACAGCTACAATCTAGGGTTCTTTAAGACAAGATTGAATAGATTATTTCTAGGCAAGCGTGTTTCACCATTGACCACATCATCTCTTAACATCAGGTGAGATAGTGGTCAAGCGCGAACCTAAAGAATTAAAAGAAAAAATGTTTGATGAAAATCGGTTCAGCCGTTCAAAAGTCATGGGTGTGTTATAGCTGTTCGAATCGGAATATTTTCGAAAGATATCGTGTCGTAATACGTGTTCGATAGATTGTTGATCGAAGCGTGTCTACGTATACCAATAGATAAATTATGTAGTATAAAATTATTAAAAAAAAATTGTCGGGGGTTTTGGAATTTTTAAAATTTTATTTGTTGTTAGTTACTCCTCGCCAACCCTGATGTATGTAAAAAGGTAAAATTAAGATTCTGGGTTTCTAGGTTATTGAAATTCTAGTGCCAGAGACAAATAATAAACTACACATAAACGTTGCAACCACATTTTCGTTCCGCCAAAAGATTCCGGATGAGAAATGCACAGATAATATCTATGACTTATGCATTATTCTAACCCAAATCCTTTGGCACAAGTAGCCACGGCAGTCGGGCAGTACGGCCAGTCGGACATGGCAGCGAGCGAGCCAAATGGTACACCGATCTATAATGTAATTGTGATGAACTTGCAACGTATATTTTTATGTGTAATGATGCACTGACTGACCCTTTAGGCATTGAGTGGTACCTATTAAGGCCAGACGGCCTGGTCAAAGTGACATTCTAAAAATAACAGCTATAAATGTTCATTTACTACGTTATACGTGACATCTTGCTTGTGACCATCAATTGCATAAATTTTGGACTATTTGTAATCGTCGGTTGTCGCTGGTAGTTTATGGCGTTGTCAAGAAAGCTTCAACAACGATACGACGGGAACTATTGTGTGGTAATTTCAACTCTTATCATAATATAAAATTATAATTATTTTTTGTGTTTTGATAATTTGTGGACCCTGGGTTCCCGGTCCATTGAAAGACGCGCGAGGGGCCGAAGCCAACTCGCAGAGGCCTTGTTAGGCATGTATCAGGAAATGAGACACCAACTGACGATTATCCCTGTATGCACTGCGCAAGTGCACCCAAGGGCAATCCCCGGTTGGTGCAGGACTATTGCAAAACATAGAGAAAAAATGCATTGGGCTATGGGTTTGGTAGGTTTAGTGTATCGATTGCCTAAAACTTTAGGAGGACTACTGGCCCCTGCCTGACCACTGTTGAACTACACGGTTATAAAATGACAGGGGGTGACTGGCATGCTCAATTAATGGGTCAGTTATTATTATTGTGTTTATAAAATTCAGGGAAAAGCATAATTAGGCAGTACCTAATTATGATTTGCAAAATAAAACTTTGATGATCTAATAATAGAGTTAATGAAATCAAAACTTTACCAATATTGTTATTAGATCTACCGGAGCTATCTAAACTCAAACAAACTTATAATTGGCAGAGGTGAGGGATTATAATTAGAATATAGGCGCCAGGTATTTTAATATGTATTTTCCCTTCGATAATTACATTTTAATCAAAGATAATAAAAATTTGAAATAACCTAGGTAGGTACCTATTTTAGCTATAATGTATTGTAAGCTAAACATTGCTCGATTATAAAGAATACTCTTCTTTTTTATAATCGACTTCAAAAAAAGGAGGATGTTTTCAATTTATCGGAATCATTTTTTTTTTATTTATGTGACACCTGGACCAATTTGCAAAATTGTTCTTTTGTTTGAAAGGGTATACTTTCCAAGTTGTCCCATGGTCATCAGATTAGGATCTGATGTTGGGATCCTGAAGAAATCGAGGGAACTTCTCAAATTTTATAGCCATACATATAGCGGTTTTGGTATTTTTATCAACAATGTAATCATTTGCATTCAGAAAGTATCATTTGGTGAAGAGGAACTGATGAAGAAGATCACAGATGGCCACAGGAACTCCTTAATGCTAAGTATGTCACGGGTATAAGATATCTCGAATAGTTAACGACTATGATAAAGCAAATACTTCAAAAATATGGTACTGATGAAAATGGTACCATCGAACTGATCTGCTGATGAAGCCGGAAGGTAGGCACTGGAACTCCGAAATAAAACAATGTATCCTAGTCGTGTTTTGGGCTTATTTGATCGTCATGAGATGTACTTTGGCTATAAATGATTTTCATGGTAATTGGAGGTATTTCACCCCCTAGAAGTGTATAGATTCACTTCTAGGGGGTGAAGTTTCTCTGCAGCTGTATTTACTACCAAAACTGTGAAAGCTTAGGCTTAAGCTTAAGCTTACTACCAAAGTGATAAATAATAAACTTATTAACAAAAAAATTCAAACCGACTTCCAAAACAAAACTTTACAAAGCGAAACAACTATCTTTGCCGAAGTCGGTGTCGAAAAACGGAAAACAATAATATATGTACCAAAAACACCGACTTCGGAATAGAAAGTTATTTTTCACTTTGTAATGTTTTGTTTTATAAGTCAGTTGTTTTTTTTGTTAAAATGTTTTTTATAACAATTCTCGTAAATGAAGACACCAGGCAATGATAATTTATTACAATCCTATCTGGGTATTTGGGTGTTATAATTAATTTACATCTGTAACTTAAATAGAGTACGGACTTAACATCAGTATGGATGAAAACCTCAGGTATCTAAGTAATTAATTATATCGGCAGAGGACAAATTTACAAAAGTCCATACTGATATTTTAAATGCAGAAGTATGTCTGTCTATGACATAGTCACGTCTAAACCGTTATATGGATTTTGATGAAACTTGGCACACGGATAAACTCCGATCTGTATCAGGATATGGGGTTCTTTTCATCCCAGTAAATAGAAGGTGAAATAGAAGGGCGAAGCCGCAGGCGGATGTTAGTTTCATACTAATTGAGACAAGAATCTAAATCTAGAATATTTCAGTTAATTAGATGACTCGTCTTTTCTGTAATACGTAGAGAGAAACTGTAGAGGACTAATTGATGAATCGCGTGATACGGAGGGGGTATCAAAAAAGAGGAACGAAAATCTTCGTAAGTTGAGAACAGATGGGTAAGAATAGCTAGTCTAGCTTAGTGATATGTTTTTTGATTTGTGAACTAATTGCAAAGGTGCGTGTTTCAATAGTTCATAGCCTTTAATTAAAAAACACTGTTTTATTAAAACCAGACAAATGCGAGTCGACTTGCGCACGAACGGTTCCGTACGGCAAAAAAAAACACGTTTGTTGTATGGGAGCCCCACTTAAAAATTTACTTTATTCTGTTTTAGTATTTGTTGTTATACTTTTGTAAGTTTTTTCTTTTTTGTATTTGTCTTCATGTTTTTTGTTATATTGTGTTTTTTTATTTGTAGATATATTTAAATTAGCTTATATCTTCTGATTCATTAGTTTTATCTCATTGTGTAACGCCTTAGGTGTGACCTAAAATGGTACACACACGCACACACACACACACATGTATACTTAAATAAATAAATCATCTGTGAAAATTTCAACTGCCTATTTATCACGGTTCATGAGATGCAGCCTGGTGCCAGACGGACAGACAGACAGACAGATGGGCAGACGGACCTCGGAGTCTTAGTAATAGGGTCCCGTTTTCACCCTTTCGGTAAGGAACCCTTTAAAACAACCGTCTCCCAAAGCAAAACACTTTAGCAAAACACAAATAACTTTAGTTAAGGAAGTCCGTGTCTATGACATTTTTTTCGGTTTTTGATAGGCTACCAAGAGGAGCATAAAAGAAGAAACTTTGTCTTTTATCTTGTTTTAGTAAACGATGGGTCTGAAGGAAAAACAAACCATGACGATAATAAAATACTAAATCCTCCTTCAATGATCCCCCGCGGCCTACTGAACGATACGCCATAAACTGTTCACTGACTTGGCGAGGATTCACAAACTAAAGAATACTTTCTACACTTTATCTGACAAAAATATATTTACAAGAAAAATCATGCTGTGCGGTCGGAGGATATATATTCGCGAACTGCCTGATCCTCCGACTGCACAGCAAGATTTTTCTTGTATACAGCTTTTTAGTTCGCTTCTTAAGCAGTCGGGTTTTTGGTTTTTAAATTAGCTTTTTATTTATAACTTTTTAGTAAAAAAATTTTTAGAATTAGGTACATTTAAGTAGTACCTATTTTTGAAATAACCTCTTAAAGCCTTTTATTTTGACACTCCATAAGATGGCATTGAAACAATAAAATATGGGGCCCCCACAATATGGCACCCAAAATCTGCTATTTTCCTATTTACCAATTTTAATGTAGCCAGTGACATTTGCAAGGTTAAGACAAATCGATTGACGTAAGAATCATCAAAATAAAATCGGCAAATATGTTTGGTGTCTAGAACGCCACATAGGAACAAACATACATAGACTGATAAACACATAACCCTCCTTCGGCAGTCGGGTAAAAAAGGTCAATTACTAAGCCCCTTCACACCGACGAAGTATTGAACAAAAGGTAGCACTAGCATACACAGACATTGTGAAATCAATAATGGGATAATCGCTTTATTAAATAACTAAGTCAGCTATTGTAGTCTCAGCGGCTATTGTTTACTATCTCACGCTGTATATAATACGTTATATACGATAGATTGCCTACATGTCAATACATAGCGTGATCTAGCTTCTATCAGCGGCATCGCCCGCGTGAACGTAGGAAAATATCCTAAGGGAAAGTATTCCCGGGATAAAAGTGTTTGAAATCTTTATCCATGGTCCAATTTATTTCTATTACACAATTTTTTCAGTGGTTTAAATGCGAAAATGTAACAGACAGAGATTTTTTCGCAATTTATGATCATCATCTGCCTAGCCTTTTCCCAATTGTTGTTGGGGTTGGTTTACAGTCTTACCGGATTCAGCTGAGTACCAGTGTTTTATATGGAGCGATTGCCTGCCTATCTGACCTCCACAATCAAGTAACTGGGTAACACCATACCCCTTGGCTTGACTGGTGTCAGATCTCAAGCTTCTGACTACCCGTAACGACTGTCAAAGATCTTCAAATGATAGCCGGGACCAACCGCTTAGCGTGCTTTCCGAAGCACGGAGGATACTCGGTATGTTGAAATGGTGTACCCATCCACGGACCGACCTCGTCAAGCGTTGCTAAACCTTGAAGATCGACCCGTGCGGCTGTTATTATTTAGCCGCGAGCTCCTTTTTCGCAATTTATGATATTAGTATGAATAAACCACACTAAAGTTAATTCGTTTTAGCATCGCGTTAGTGGTCCTTTCTCTTATATCTCTTCTTAGGAGTCTAAATAATAATGAGTCTTGTATTCCATTAGTAAAACAAAATCGATGGCTGATCTATTTAGAACTTTAGCGAGGATTATTTTCGTTTTTGAAAGTCAATGACCGCCTCAGTAGTGCTAAAACGCTACAACTATGTACCTAGTCTACCAGTATATAGTGTGCCAAATGAGGTTTTAATGAAGGTGTCAGCAACAATGATGCGTCGGTTGGCTTGGTGGTTTAGTGATTGACGCGAAAGTGTGAGTCGATCGCTCAATTTCTGCATGAAACAAATGTTTGTAAGGTATATATGGAGTCTCATCTGTGTTTTAGCAGAAGGCCGATAATTCTATTCGCAAAAAAATATTCGCCTTAGCGACGATCAATTTTAAAATTTTTGATAAAATAGGTTTTTTTGACAAATTGAGGATAAACAATAAATACACGAAAACGGTCTTTTCTGATTTGTGTGGCAAAAGGGACAGAAAAAATACTTTGTAAAAATTGATTTGATAATTCAGGGTTATTGGCATCCATCGCCAATAGCTCTAGTATCGACTTCAGACAATTTTAATTTTAAATGACCATTTTTATTTGAAAGGCTCAAAGAAAAAGGATGGCTTTTGGATGAATGGATTTTGAATTTTATGATGTATAATAAAGAGTTTGTAATTCCAAAATTTGATAATTATCTTAAATTCTGAATTAAAATATAGTTTGTAGCAACTTTAAAAAAAAAAGACCATCGTAACTCTGCTAAATACGAACAAGCATTCTCTTCATAAATATTGCATTGCACAGTATCTCCGATGGCTCAGCCTGTCAGCCGTCACCTAGGATCAGTGCCGTGCTCCAGATCAGGCACTCTATTGTGATGTTAAAGCCCGATATGACGTATTTAGAGCGATCTATTCTTCCGTTCTTCCGCCTCACTGCTTCATTTTATAAGTTAACTAGCTTTTTCTAGAGGCTTTGCCTGTGTGATACCCAAAAATTTACCCACGAGAACATACCGGGATAAAAAACCAGCCAATTGCGTGTCGGACTTCGCAAATTTAGGGTTCCGTACCTAACCAAGAAAACAAGTTGGTTGTAATAGGAAAAATTAGGAAATTTCAAAGGAAAATTATTTAGTAAAATATATCTACGTAATACACATTATATTATTAAACATACATTATCACCAAATTTAAAGTTCATAGGTCAGTGGGAAGTTAAAAAATCCTTCGCCATAAAATTTTGTAAAAAAAGCTGACTTTGATGGCTTCTCATTCCTTTGCTATGCAAAATTTTTTTACTTCAAAAAAAAATACAGTATTTATCTACTCAACGAGTTCTAAACAACGATACCCGATAGAGAAGGTCAAAATTATTGTTGCCCTATTTGTATGACTTTGGTTCAACAAGATGTTTATACTGTGATTGTGACTGTAGCTGCAACCGTTTGGCTGTAAAACCTGTGACAGACGGTGGACAGACAGACAGACGGACACGTGAGTAACAGCAATAGGGCTCCATTTGGACCCTTCAGGTACGGAACCCTAAAAATAATCATAATCTGTCCTAATCCAGATTATGAATTAGCCTCGAGCCAAATTGTGTTCTAATCTGAACAGCTATTGAGGCGAAATTGGTTAAGAAACATTTAAATACTCATTTAGCCTTATTTGTGGGGCTGGTATAACCTGTTGTTGGTTTTAAGTCCCTAAAAAAATAAGAGAAAAAAACATTGGTTCCTTTAGATAAAACAGTATTGTTCAATACAGGGAAAACTACGTTATATCTACTTGTTGCAGTCCAAAATTATTATTGGAAAGTTAATTGTTGTTATGCACTGTTTTCAGTGTTCATTAAAATGGAAACCAGACGATGCTATTAAACAATAAGTTTGTTCACTACACTCAAACTAATTTGCAGTATACAACAGCATTATATCCTAGATGCGATAGAATTGACTATATTGATCAATCTATACCAATATATATATTTTTTACGAATTGCTCTTAAGCATATAAGTGGTATGCATTTTTGTAATCACCTCTAAAATCCCTTCATTTTTATACTCCCCTCGATAGGTATGGAAGAAAAAAATTGAGACCCACAATATGGCGCCTAAAATCCGTCGTGTTGTTTTTTTTTAACGTCACCCATCTAAGAACACTTGGACGGTCAAGACGTATCTAACGATGTCTTACTTATGTAAGTCCGTCTAGTGATTTGCAAGATATGAGATACGCGCGAAAAACATAACCCTTTTCTGGCAGTCGGGTAAAAATAAAGTAAAATTCTATGAAACTCTAGTGATCGTAAACTGAACGGGCTACAACTATGCTTATAAGTCTACGGAACATGTAAATTATGATGTTACACATGACGTTTACACACGTCACACACATGTTCCAACAATATAAGGCTAGTACAGTTTATCGATAAGCAAATGTTATCCAGTTGTCAGCCTCTCGCCAACTATGTATTTTGTAGAAAAAAGGTTGAGGATTACGCACGATACATACCGAACGACTTTGTATTTATTTCAGTTTATGAAATTAAGAACTTAAATAAATATATGTGGGTCACAGTGACCAATGTTACCCTGCTAAAAGGCAACAGCTATACTTGTAAGTCTTTCATCATCATCATCATCATTTTAGCCGAAAGACGTCCACTGCTGGACATAGCCCTCCCCAAAGTGTCGACACATTAAATGGCTATCGCCATATAAGTCCCCAGGTTTCTTTCAACAACACCATTGTTCCTATAGCTCAAACTGTGAAAAACCTGGGGATTTACATCGACTGCACCCTTTCCTGGACTAAACAACTGCAGGAGGTCAGTCGTAAACTGTTTGCGTCTGCGGGCTCCCTGAGACGCATTCGTAACTTTCTTCCCATCACCACTAAAATTGCGATAGCACAATCTCTTCTTCTCCCTATCCTGGACTATGCCGATGCCAGCTATCTCGATCTCACCCAAGACCACAGGACAAGCTTGAGCGACTTCAAAATCTCTGTATAAGGTTCATATTTGGCTTGCGCAAGTATGACCATGTTTCTGAATTTCGAACCAAGCTCAAATGGCTTCCTATTCGCCTTCGCCGGAATGCCCACATACTTTCATTGCTATACAATGTGCTCTTTAATCCTTCTAGTCCTTTTTATCTTAAAGAACGCTTTCAGTTCCTCTGTGACACACATTCTCGGTCCTTGAGATCATCGGAAAACCTAAAATTAAGCATTCGTATGCATTCCACATCCTTTTTCGAGAAATCTTTCTCGGTTCAAGCAGCTCGCTTGTGGAATGCATTACCTATTGAGGTAAGGCGTGCGCAAACATTACCTTTATTTAAAAAAATGGTGAAGGAGCATTTCCTTTCTCTGTAACTATTCTTCTCCTTTCTCTGTTCTATATTTGATATTTATTAGTATATTATTTTATTTGTATGTATGTATTTTATGTTATATCTTAGTAATATTATATAATATAGTTTTGTACACTGACAGCCTATATGTCTATCTCGTCTCATTCAGTCCATCCAAAGGTTGTCTGTAAGAGATTGCCCTGTGCGATAAGACCGCCCATTGTACACTTATCGTTATAAATGTTTAGTCCTGTAATTATTTAAGTGGTGTACAATAAAGTATAAAATAATAATAATAATAAGTCTTAAGAACATGTAAATAATGATGTTCCATATGACGTCATTAGAAATGTAACAAATTTTATCAAAATTAACATATTCGCAGCTTTTTATCCCTTTCAATTTGTTTCGACTCTTTGATACCAGAAGAAAAACTGCACAACTTTAAGTCTCTTTTATATTTACACTATTCACATGGAAGTACATAAACTGAACAATAATGGACTTGTAATAATATTTGATAACTCATGGATTGCGCGACAGTAAAATTATCAGAAGACTCTCTGAAAAGAACAAAATAATGACACCTATCCAAGCACATAACATTTTAAAATCTGACTTATAAAATATTTACAAATAGCCAGTAACATGTACAATCATCCAGTACGTATATAAATAGGTGGCACGCAAGTCGCCACAAACGTGTTATCTAGCTGACAGCCTCTATAGCCAACTAAATATCGTTTTTCTTAAGTAAAAATGTTCAGGATCACGTACGATAAATCTCGAAGGAGTTTGTATGTATTTTAGTTACTCAAACTTAGAATTTAAATCAATACAGGTGGGTACAACTAATTATTTTGTAAGTAAAAAAGATTTGGATCACACACGATTATGTATCGTGTGTGATCCTCATCCGTAATTTCTGTTCCGTAGTTTCCGAAAATAAGAATTTTAATAAATACAAGCGGACGCCTCGCGGTTTCACCCGCGTAGTTCCCGTCCCCGTAGGAATACAGGGATTAATAGTAGCCTTTGTCACTCGGGGATAGTGTAGCTTTCCAACGGTGAAAGAATTTTTGAAATCGGTCCAGTAGTTTCGGAGCCTGTTTGGTACAAACAAACAAACAAAAAAATCTTTCCTCTTTATAATATTGGTATAGATAAGTAGGTCACAGAGACCACATATTGCTCAGCTAAAATGCAACTACTATAGGTACTTATAAATTTCTAGTACATCAAAATAATGATGCTTTTTGACGTTAAGCTCGAAGCAAAAGTCAAAAACACAGACGCAAATAACGTAAGCAAAGCCCACATATGTTCAGACACTTAAAAATAACTGGCTTATGTACAAATCATGTAAATAATGCATTCATATGCATTCATATGCTTTCATATGACGCCATAAGTCGTCACAACCATGACACAAATAATATACACATAGCACACACATGTCGAAACAGACAGCCCCAACAATACAAGGCTACAAACATGGGCCAGTACACACTTGAGCGATAACCATATGTTATCCAGTTGTCAGCCTCTCGCCAACTAAGTAATTAATTGGCTTGTGCTACTCGATGGAGGTTGATTGCTTTAATCCCAAATGCATTGGTAATTGTATTTTGTATCGATATGGTGGTACTTGTTTGTACTTATTGAAATGAGTGTTCTCGTGGGTATTGTGGAATGGGAATGGGATTATGGATAATGATGGAAAATAGCGTTCTTCTATGTTTATAGATTTTTACTGTGGCTTCGCTGCCGTGGTCATGCAGTACCTATGCATTCTGGATACTGTGGATTTCTATTAGTGAAAGATGTTTCGTAATCAAATCAGTTCTTCTAGAGATTACGTCGTACAGAAAAACAATCAATTTTATCTCTACAAAATATATAAGTTTAGATAGCAAAATTTTAATAGAGTTTAAAAAGTTAAGAGCATTTCAATGAACAAAACAATTAATTATTATGACTATAATGCATTATTATTAGTTTTCAGGAAACTGCAATCGCTTTGCTACGTACGGTACTGCGGCGTAGCGCACATTGGCTACGACGTAGCACGTTGCTACGAAATGTTATCTACGTTTTTGAATGTTTAACAAAGCTATGTGTGAAACTTATCCGCTTGTATAGTTTATTAACTCCAACTTATTATGTGTCATATTATGCAAAATGTACAAAGGCAGATGGGCCATAGTTGGTCACTGCTGGGAGGCAACGTTGGCTTGATGACTTGAGGGTTTGGCCAGAGAAGGCGAAATACCGGGCAAAATGTAAAGACATGAGGAGAGGCCTTTGCCCAGCAGTGGGACAAGGTAGGTTGATAAAAAAAGAATAATTTCCTACTAGCCTCACATAAAACTAATATAAAATCTCGGGAACTTAAAGGGAAGATTAAACTTTTTACACGTAAAAGATCACGATCCAGTAGTCACCAATATGTAATATGTATTAAAAATATCCACAGGACTTTGAAGAATTTAGGATCTAAATAGCTGTGATGCAGTCATGTTGAAATTGGATTACCGGTCAATCTTGTGCTGCGGTAACACTATCTAGATTTATATACTAGTGCTATATACTATATGATTGGAGTTATTGATTACATTATGTGACTGGACTGGATTTGAACTCTCTTATATTATATTTTAAAATATTTTGTATCTATCTTAACTTACTAACTTATATATAACAATCATCATATAAAAAATTGCCAAGATAATATCGTCTATCAATTCTCTATAGTATGGGACGTAGTTAAAAATAAATAAAATTAAACGACTTACTGTCAACCCAACGTTGTTTACTTATATTGGCGGTTGTTAAGGTAATTTACCTATAATGTAACCGAATATCCTGGCGCTTAATTTGTGTAAAATTGCTTTCTATTTTGATTCAAGGGAAAGATAATGGTATATTATATTACTTTGGTCAAGATATCAAAAAGAAATAATTCTGTACACAAGTAATAACGCCACATTATCTCTGGTTGTTCTAGTCCAGCTAACGACGAGTACTTGCATAGGCACAACCTTGTAGCAAGGATTATCCATCAGCAACTTGCTCTGAAATACACTCTTGTGGCATCGGAGGTGCCATACAACAGGTATGTGCCCGACCCAGTTCTCGAGAATGGCAATATCACATTGTACTGGAATCGGTCCATCATCACTGACAGGACTATTGTAGCCCAGAAGCCTGATATTGTGGTGGTGGACCGAATCGAGAGGCGTGCAATGATTGTTGATATTACCGTCCCGCATGACGGGAACCTCGTGAAAGCCGAGAAAGATAAGGAAATCAAATATCTTGACTTGACTCGCGAGGTTGTCGACATGTGGGATGTGGACACAGCGATCATTGTACCGATAGTCATGTCAGTCAAAGGCTTAATAGTCACGAGCCTCGACCAACACCTTAGGAATCCAGAAAGCATTACTGCTGAACACGGCTTGTATTGTTCGGAGGTTCCTCTTTCTGGAGGCCTGACTGCCGGTAGCTTTGACCCTGTTCCCAATACCGGTGGACCTCTATTTTTTATATTTTAAATGTGTTTTAAAAAAAAACATAAATAAGAAATAAGTTAAATAAAGGACATAATAAATACTTGACAGAAAGAGGCAATTTGAATCATTGGTTACCTTCCAAATCAAATTATTTGATGCCCTTTCTGTTATTCTAATCAAAAATGACTTTCAGCTTATCTCCCCGACATATCAGCAGCAAACATTATCGTCCTCGCTGCACCTTCTCTTCCGCATCCAATCATACCATTTTTCTCAATCTTCCCATTCCTCCCAATCTACCCTTTCTCCCCGCGTCGCTGCAGGACGTCCGCCCATAGGCCCGAGAGCGTCTCACTGTTTGCCGGTTCCGTTTAACATTACAATATTTCTTAGCGATCGCATACGAAAGAAAAGATTGTAATTTTGCTCTGCGCATAAAATGGAGCATGTTTTTGCAGAATTTATCTTGTGTGCTTATTGTTTATACATGAAACAATTTTAACATTACACATGTATCCCGGCGAGGTTAGCCGAGTTATAGTACACCTACATTTCGCTAGAATAGGGGGCGAATCTATTTCCCCCAGCTGCTTGCAAGTCTGGACTGAACTGACGGCCTTATTTTTACCACGGTATAAGAAATAACCTTAAAATTAATGCAGATACGGAAGATGACAACAAATTTTGTCTCGTAGTTAGCAGCCATTTCAGGCGCCAGACCAAATTTTCTTAGTACTCAAACAAGGTAAATTGGTCCTTGTTTACCAAAAAAGTCTCACCAAACACGTCTAGAACAAGTGTTGTTTTCCCATACTAAATCTTTAAGAAATCGCCTCGTAACATATTGCGGTGGAGTCACCACCTCGGTAATTAGCACAAGTTCGGTGTGGTTCGCATTACCCCGCTGCTGGCTGCGAGCCAGCGAACGTGCCGCGGCCTCGCGCAAATACAATAGAGGCCAGCTTTTACATTTCAAATTTGGAAAAATAAATTCTCGGCGATCAGATTGGAGGTTTTATGATTTTTGGCGGCCAGTTTGAATCGAAGCTTTCAACTATGGATGTGAATTGCTTGGAATCGATTGGAAGCAGTTTATTTATCACTGGAACAATGGTCATTATGTAATTTTCATAAAAAGTTAGTTTTTTAAATAGTCCTTAACTCATTTACTACTTTACTTATCACTATGGAGTAATTTGCTGGTGAATTTGCATGTCTGGAGTCTTGTAATGTAGGTATTTCTATTTTTTAAGTAGTAAAACACGCGGAAACCAGAAGGACCAATATTTGTTTATGCCAAACAATATTAAATCTTATAATAGTAAACAAGGTAAGGTAAGTCTTGAGTGCCATACACTCACAGTCTTTTATAACTAAGCCCAGGACGATTCTGCCTTAATTTCAAATCCTTTAAATACATTTAGAATCTATTCCTCTATATTTGGATTTACTAGCAAGGCAGTAAATAAGGTTTACCTGAATATCATTCATCGGCGGCAAGATATTTTTCTTCCTTCAAGAATAGAATCGGGCTCATAATAAATTCTAACGTGTGCAATGGCCTGGAAGGCGACAGAGCGCCATCTGTGAGCCGGCACGCGAACTAGCGTCGCAAATACATAAAGTGCCAAGCACATATCAAATTATAACCGACGCCGTCAGCTTGTATATTATGTAAGTTTTCACTACCAACAGTGTTACATGGAATAAATATTTAGGTGGTTTGTATTGTAACTTGTAGCGTGGTAATGATGGTGTAGCTATGGTATGTTTGGTAAGCAATTTCAGACTGGTAATCTAGGTGATTCCAAACATTTTAATACAGACTAACAACACGAAAAACTCATCTTAAAGTACAGTACAACCATTTTCTTAATTTCCCTCGGCAATCATCGCATTTCCGAATACAAACGAATGCTAATTTCCATGCCCATCAATTATTATATTTATCGTGCATGATAATTTGAATTCAGAACTAATTGGGTACTTTTTTGTTGATGATGATGTCAGTGTGAACTACTACATTTTAAAAATAAATTACATTAAATTAAAAGAGTATTAACAACTCTGTACACTTCCAAGTTGATTGAGATCGTTCGATCCTCACCAAGTGCAAAGGGCAACTGATAGAAATCCGACGACTGACGAAACACGAAGTTTGCCGAGAGATATTAAGAAAATAGTTGTTTTGTACTATACTTAATAAGCATGTCTGCTGAATAATACCTTTAAATAGTAAACAACCAATGTAGCGCAGCGGTATCGTTTGCGCTAAGAGGAGCGTGGGTAAAAACGTTTCTATAAATGCACTTAAGGAACTGAATTTAAGATTATCAAAGCATGATTACTTTACTAAGGCCTATATTCTTAGTCTAATATTCAATTTGATTGAGTCGAGTTTGATATGCCAGATTCTCAGTTATTTACTTAGAATATTAGGGTAAAATTCTCAGTGAAATATTCCTTTTAGATTCCTGTGAACTTGAACAATCTTTCGGGAAAATATTATGACACAACACAACCGATACATTGTAAGCGGATTGGCCAGCTCAACCTGATTTTCCCCGAAGATGGAGTGAGACGAATATCGATACACCTGTATACCGGGAATATAGCTAGCCATATAATGATATAGCCTCCTCGCTTTGTCGAAGCCATCACTAAAGGCGGGCACACAATAGCTACTGTTGGACAAACTTTACGTCGTTTGATGGATTACTCCTTCAATGGACCTCTTATGTGGGAAAACATGGCAGTTTATGTATTATATGTTGAAATGTGTAGGGCTTTAAGCAGAAAGTTTAGTAATGGATATTTTCAGGGGTAGTGCAAAATAACTTGTTTAGGTACCTATTTTATACCTTTATTCACATACACATTTAATATTATTGCAATAAAAAATTAAAACATAGGGATACACCACCACGGCTACTTGGAAAAGGGGCCAAGCTTCCGGTAGTTAGAGCTTTATATACATAAAGGGACCTTCTCACAATGCGTGTAGCGTCAAGTAGAACCACTTCTGTACCAGACCTTTGATTCAGCCCCACAATGATGGCCTCATAAGGTTTCGGTCGAGACTCTTGACTATGAAACGTTTACGACAATCGACACGCAATAAAAGCCGAATTCATATACCTATATAGCTAGGTATACTTGTTATTAATATTGGGTGTAAACATTATTCTCATTTTCATAACCAAACAATATTTTCGTGTGTAACGAAGTGAGACAGGAAGTATAGCTTGAGCCCGGCTTTGTTGCTTGTTACTGAATCGTTGGTTTATCGCGAAGTTTCTGCTGGATTCAGAAACTAAACGGAACTACAGTAAGTGGAAGTTTTGCCAAAACAAAGGGCACTTAACTTTGTGTGAGCGCCTAAATACAAGGATTGTGATCCGTCACCTACCAGGGACGGAGAAAACGTAAGAGGTATAATATTTTAGCGTTGACACCACGAACTACTAAATGGTTGATTCAGAAGCGTTGATCGCCGCAGTGCGTGAGCAAAGATTGTTGTGGGACAAAAAACATAAACATTATAGGAATCGTTTATTAATACAAAGAAGTTGGAAGAATGTCGCCGAAGCAGTAGAATTCTCCATGATTGGAGAAGTAATGACCAAAATGCCGTAGGACTTTTGTCGCGTGGCATTGCTTTGTGTCGTGTCGTGTCGCCTCGCGTCGTATTCAACGCTCACGCAGGACACCCCGTTACCAAGGGTTATCGTGCTACCCAGTTACTGGGTTTGTTGAGGTCTGATAGGCAGAACCGGTCTCAGCTGTAACCGGTTAAACAGGAACCCGCAAATTGATTGACCTACCAGGGACGGAGAAATGGTAAGAGGTATAATAATGAAGCTTTATCAGTAGACCGTAAAATGAATCTAGACATATAAAAATAGCCGCCGTGACAGTAATCGGACGGGAAAGTGATAATGGATATTTGAGTCAGAAGGCTGAATAATATACGAAGTAAAAGATATTCCTATATCTAGTTTCTAGACCGTAATGCCTTACTAGGAAATAAGCTAAACCAACCTGAACTATATGTGAAGTACACTTATTTGTTAGTGAATTTATAACTATCTCCGTAGCTAGCGCTACAAATGTGTTTCATTTCGGTTTCAAAAGCACTTACACCACGAAATTTAGCTTTTAGACAGCTTTCTAAGTTAATAAATGTAGAATATCCGTTGGGATCACTTAAAAATTTAGTGTAATCCAGTGTCCCCACTGATAAATGTTGGCGAATCCTCCGATAAGTTTGGGCTGCGTCAAACAGGCAGAGATTAATAGCTCCACTCTGAAGGTGAGATAAAAACGAATCTTTTTTCGCTTTTGTTTCGTTTGATTTCAGATTTATCTAATTATATCCTGTCCCAAAAATAAACGACCTCACTCAATCTCATTATCTCTTAATTACTCGAACGCTCAGGGAAGGTTATCGCAGTGTTCTATCTTTATGCGGAGAATTATCTTGTTCTTACGGTGACTGCTTTACAAGGCCGTGCAAGGGTGCACTTTACCCCATCGATCGAATTATTAACGTTAGAATAGATTATTCAGAGGTCCAGAAGGAAAAGAAAATTTAAATATTCTCTTAGGTAAAGTGTTATATTTGTGATAATATTTACTGTGTAAAAGCTAGTTAAGTGGATTAGTGGAGCGGGTTCTCTCTCGGCCGTGTCTGCCGCATCAAATCAATGTCGCTGATTACGCCAGCCGCCTGCCACCCGGCTCTCTCCCGCCCTAGATACAGCAGCCTCTGAAAATTAACTTACATTCAAAACATGATAACGTCACACCAATTTATATCAAACTACGAGTATATAAGCGAGGAATTGGTGAAAAATAACGTTTGATATTTACAACACAATCCATACTAATATTATAAATTCGAAATAACTCTGTCTGTCTGTCTGTTACTTTTTTACGCCTAAACCACTGAACGGAATTAAATTAAATTAGGCAAGGAGATATAGATAGCATCCTGAGAAAGGACATAGGCTATATTAAGTAAGGAATTTGTGTAGGGTAGGGTAGAGTAGGTAGGGTAGGTAGGTTGGTAGGTAGGGTTGGTGGGTAGGAAGGGTAGGTCGGTAGGTCGGTAGAGTAGGGTAGGTAGGTAGGGTAGGTAGATAGGTAGGGTAGAGTGGTAGGTAGGTAGGATAGAGTAGGTAGGTAGGTAGGGTAGGTACTAGGTAAGTAGATAGGTAGGGTAGAAAGGTAGGGTAGAAAGGTAGGGTAGAGAGGTAGGTAAGTAGGTTAGGGTAGGTAGCTAGGTAGGATAGGGTACGCAGTAGTAGTACGTAGTAACGTGTAAGACGGAGACGGTTACACATTCAGTTTGGCATCAGTTCAGTCTGTGACCTTGATCAAATATAGACTGATGGCTGAATGATGGACTGCAAGTGAGACTGACAATCAGTCCAACTGAAAGCCTTTATGCGATAACACACGTAATTAGGTATGGATATTAACAATAAAAACTTGTGTTGCTTATATTAGCCCTGTCTATGAGGAATAGTAAAAAAGAAAACGTTGGTGTAAAAAGTGGCTACTGAAAAGAGAATTCTACACACACTTAAATTTACTGAATGAGATAAGAGCTACAGGCGAAGAAGTTGACTATGAAATATATACTATATTTATTCACAAAGTGGGGATTCGTTTTATCCCAAAGAATAGGTTTCTAATGTAAGAATAAATTCTTTCTTCGGGGTTAAATGTTCAGACAGGGACGTCGGGGACGACGGGGTAGGCGGCGCAGGCAACGACACGGCGTGCGACTCCATCGCTGTCTAAGCGGTGAGTGACATCAGACTAATAGTTATTTTATCAAACAAACGTTCAGTCAGGTGTCAGTCTGACCAAAGTGTTAAAAAATATTTAAATAATCATCATTCTAGACCATCAATCCATCAGTCTACGCGTATACAATCAGTTTCCCGTCATTCTGACATCAATCATGGACTGAACTGACGCCAGAATGAGCGCTTAGACTCATCTAATAAAATGTAAATATACCACCTTAAAATGCGTAATTGATTGTTAAGATAAAAAATATTCTTCGCTTCGCAGGCTTCGCTGGGAATGAAATAGATTAGTTTTAAATTACATATTAGATGAGACTTATAAAGTATTGAAATATTTTTAACTTTTTTGAAATATGGGGCTTAGATAGATCTTCGTGTGTAGGCATAGTAGTCTACGGAGAAAATAAGTCTTAAATCATGGAAAAATATAGAATGCTTTTAAGGTCGCGTTGAAGTTTTATTTACCACATTCTGCCTAATAAATCGATCTTTTTAAGGTTCCATACCCGAAGAACCCAAACGGAGCAATATTGCTGTCACTCAAGTGTCCGTGATCACTATCTGTCATCTGTCACACAGGTTTTACAGCGAAACGGTTGGAGTACCATCTTCAAATTTTCACAGTATAAGCACAAAGTACGTAAGCGGCGGCGCGCCTCAGTATAAGTATCTTGTTGAGCCAAAGTCATGCAAATTGTCAAAAAATACTTTTAAATTTTAAGGGGGGCCTCCCATACTGCAAAAGTGGGGCGCAAAATAAAAACATGAACTACCCCATCGAGTGGGGTATCGTTGTTAAGAGCTCGTTGAGTAAATAAATACTATATTTATGGTTTTATAAGATATTGGGAAACAAAGGAATGAGAAGCCACCAAAGTCAGCCCTTTTTACAAAATAATGTTAGGAAGAGTTTTGTTACTTCCCATAGACCTAGAAACTTGAAATTTGGTGATAATGTTTATTGTTACGTATATTTCAGGGCAGGTAGGGCAGGTAGGGCAGGTATGGCAGGTAGGGCAGGTAGGGGAGGTAGGGCAGGTAGGGCAGGTAGGGCAGGTAGGGCAGGTAGGGCAGGTAGGGCAGGTAGGGCAGGTAGGGCAGGTAGGGCAGGTAGGGCAGGTAGGGCAGGTAGGTCAGGTAGGGCACAAAGGGTCATGACAACTCAGCTGGTCCGAGAATACCGCACGGTCTCCGGTGAGGTGGCGAGGCTCCTTGCTGGATTGCCGCCATGGGTTCTGGAGGCAAAAGTCCTCGCGCACATATGGGAGTGGCGCGAGGAGGCGAATCGCCGGGGCGAAACACCGTTGCCGCGAAAAATCAGGGCTTGGCGGACAGAGCTCCGGCAGGATCTAACCACGACATGGAGAGAGCGACTGTCGCAACCCATGGTACGGAGCGAGAGGACATCGGAAGCTGTAACCTTCTTCTGCGTAGCAATAATGCTCGCGAATGAGGAAAAAAAAGTGTAGGTAGGGCAGGTAGGGTAGGTATGGCAGGTAGGGTAGGTATGGCAGGTAGGGTAGGTATGGCAGGTAGGGTAGAGAGGCAGTTGACGGGAGCGAAGTCGCGGTGGTCAGCTAGTTAATAAATAAATAAAATAACACTTTGCATGATCCGGGAATTGAATCCAGGACCCTCAAAGCTATATTGTAGTATTGCGTCTAAAAGAAGGTAAAAAGTATTGATCAGTTCTTATTTGATAAATCAGGTGGCGTGTAGCGTCTTTCTGACATAAAAAATGCAAGGGTCTGTCAGTCACAGATTGCTGGCTCTGAACTATTAATAAATATTCACTCCAATATTGTTGCTTACCTCCATCTTACTTTATACGTAAATGTTGTTTTAAACTAAAGATATTGTGTTGGAGTTGGTAGCGCTGCATAGTCTATTGTTTTAAGGCAAGATTGTTTAAAATGATCAGGGACAACATAGACGGAAATCCACATCGCATCATTCTTCTCGCTTGTGATTGGTCGATTGATGGAGTCAAAACCCTTTGCCTTGCCGAATTCATTTACGCAATTTGGCTGCTAGTAGTTAATCTCAAGGCCGTGGGAATTGATCTACAGGTTGAACAGTGTATATGGATTTTTAGAAAATTCTGTGGCGAGCCGGGAATTAAAAAGGTCTTGCGTTCTGTTACACAAGGCTTACACATACAAGGGATTTTAACTGACAAAAGGGTACACTAACCAACGCTTTGAACAGTTTTGTAGATAGTTGTTATGACGAAATATATTTGAGAAGACGATGTATCGAAGTGTGAAGTGAAAATAAATGATAAGAGTGTGGAGCAAGTGAACGAGTTTGTATATCTGGGAAGTATGTTCACAAGGGATGGAAAGATTGAAGAGGATGTGGAAAGGAGAGTGAATGCAGGGCATAAAGTGAATGGTGCTTTACATGCAGTTGTGACCGGCAAGTCGATGTCTCCGGAAGCTCGACTCGCCGTTCACAACAGCGTGCTGGTGCCTACACTTATGTATGGAAGTGAAGGTTGGGTATGGCTAAAAAGACATGAAAGTAGGATTAATGTAGTAGAAATGCGCTCCTTGCGGAGTATGTGTGGTGTGACTTTAAATGATAGATTGAGAAATGAGGTAATAAGACAACGTTGTGGTTTAAAAGAAGATGTAGTGACTAAAATTGAAAAGAGTATGTTAAGATGGTTTGGCCATGTTGAGAGCATGAATGAAAGGCGACTAACGAAAGGTATTTACAAGGCAGACGTGAATGGAAACGCCGAGAGGAGACACCCTAGAAAGACATATATAGACCTTATAAGTGATACATACATAAACTCACGCCTTTTTCCCATGGGGGTAGGCAGAAACTACAGAACGCCACCTGCTACGATCCTTACATACTTCTTTTGCTTCACACACATTCATACATCTAGTCATACACACAAGGTGATGTTCTTCAGAAAAGCGCAAGTGCGCAGCACCCATAACCGGCGTGTGTGTATGACTAGATGTATGAATGTGTGTGAAGCAAAAGAAGTGTGTAAGGATCGTAGCAGGTGGCGTTCTGTAGTTGCTGCCTACCCCCATGGGAAAAAGGCGTGAGTTTATGTATGTATATTTGAGCTCTTAATACTGCACTATATTATTAAATTTCTCCATCCCTCTAACAAATAATAATTTCAATATTATAAAGGCGAAAGTAACTCTGCTGTCTGTCTGTTATTGTTTCACGTTTTAAAGAATTAACGAATTCACTTGAATCTTGGGGCACGTGTAGACTATGTTAAGTCAAAAATCTCCTATATTCTACAAAAGAGAATTTTTATACCGGGAGTATATTCCCTTGGGATAATTTTTGTCTTCACGCGGTCGAAACCGCTGGCAGAAGCTTGTATATTTAACAAAATAACAGTATTTTCACATCTTTTACGCCAAGTTGCTATAGAAGCGTGTCTACTCGAATTAAATTCCGAAGTAAATTAATTTTTGCTAAATTGTCGGTAGGCATCCGGAGCACTTCTTAACGTGGCCGTTTTATTAATTTGATACACATGACACCCATTTAGAACACCGTGTTTTGTATTTTGTCGTTCATTACTTTTAATTATGTCTGCAGACGTTGATTAAGTGGTATGAAGGATTATATTTAATTCTTTAGAGATGACTTTCTTTGTCACGTCTGTTTTTTTAGCGAATGGTTTGGTAAAAGTGTACCTACATTTGTACACCAAAATTTTGCCATCTTTAGTGATAGTATGGTTTGGGTACCAACAAAAAGAAAATACGATCTGATAAAGGATTGTTATTTCCAAAATATTCAGTAATTTACAGGTAAGTTAAATATACTTCTATACTTTTATATAGTTAGCGGAAGATAACTGCTTTCAAAATAGTCCCCCACACACTAATTTACCTGCCCTTCTTAATTTATTCCTTCCCACAATGTACACAACGTTTAAATAGTCGACCACCTAGTTATGACGTGGAAACATTGTTACCAAGGCACCAGAACTTTCTGAATAACTTTATCGTCAGCGAATACATATAAACTGATTTTGATAGCAGTTCTGATTAGATTTGTTTACTGATACCGCGCTCATTGAATTATTCAGACGAGGTGGGTAAGTTCGCGCGCAATTTAAAATTGTTACACCAAGTCTGCCGCTATAAGGAAAATGGGCACATCTGACCAATACACTAAACGGAGTACAAAATTAAAAAGATCTTAAAGAATCATGGGCGTTTTGGAACGTTTGGTGTACGAATCTGTGATATTCCACGCGAAAGATCTAGTTATAAGATTATTTTTTTCCTACTTTGACTTGGATCTTGTTTTGAACTTTTGTTTGCCGAAAGTAAATAATGAATACGGTAAAAAGTTCTGGACGTATGCTCTTCCAAGCATTCTGAATAAGTTACCAAAGGAAATAGCCAAAAAATTGGAAAACAAAAAACCTCGACAAATAAAAAAAATCTTAAAAATCTACTTTACCGGTGAAAAGTTTAGAATGGAGGAGGGGCCTACGTGTGGGTCCACTACCAGATAAACTGTGAGCGAGTAACTAAACCTGAATCGAAAGCGCACATAATCTTAACTCAA
The DNA here is from genome assembly GCA_949775005.1 of Orthosia gothica. Classification (NCBI taxonomy): domain Eukaryota; kingdom Metazoa; phylum Arthropoda; class Insecta; order Lepidoptera; family Noctuidae; genus Orthosia; species Orthosia gothica. The sequence continues at coordinate 10,978,609 of OX459051.1, forward strand.
AAAGATTGAGCGTTATTTTAAATTTAAAAGATTGTATGTATTCTTGTGGAAATAAATAGATTGAAATTTTTTTTTTTTTTTTTTTTGTACTCTCACTTGAGCATGGAAGCTCTTAGTTTTTCTTTTTAAGGCGGTACCCTGACCAAAAAATCAGCATGAGATATGAGCATTCCTATTAGCCTAGCGGCACTGGTGGCGCATGAATTACAGTAGTGAATACGCCCAGATTTTAGAATAAAATCTTTATAAAATCGAATATTGGTCTTTTGAAAAAAAAAATCTTACAAAATGTTCGTTATCAAATTGTCTATCCATTAGTGTTAGTATAAAAAATAATTAATGAACACTTTACGAGGAGATGCATGCTATCTATAATTATTTCTCATTTTTATGGTTTTGTTGGAAGGAGATTAGAGAAACATAATATACAACATTAAAAAAATGAAATCTACCATTTTAGAATCAATTTTATGTAAAAATTTAAAGTATTTTTAAACATTGATATTTCTTTATAAATAACGAGTAGATAGCTCCTAAAAACTGCACGAAAAACGACTAGCGCGACGTTTTGCTCGGGGTACCGCCTTAAAACATTACAAGATACGCCGTGTTTCTTAGGCACTTATTCTTCAGTTTGACAAGTGGTAACTCAAGTCGAGCACGTTAATGCCAATTTATAACAAGCTATAACTTTCAATACGAATTTTCGAGTTGGTGTTAAGCAGGAGTCATGCTGCAGGAAACGGGCCTTAAATTTCGGTCTCATTAGTAAATAAACGATATAATTTATTTTTTTCTTAAAAGTGCAGATGCGCCTATTTTCTTTGGACGGCAAAAATTTAAACTTTGTTAAAGTGGGTATGATGAATGCTAAGATATTTATGAAGCCGTCGCCTGCTACATACTAGTAATCAAGGAAGTTACAACTTAGGAGAATAGCTTTAGTGTTTGCTTGTTAGGGACTAGGAAAGCCACTTAGGGTAGTCTAGTTTCTAATACATAAATTAAACTGTTTATGTACGTGGTTTACGTTATCGTAAAATATTTCATAGAACAAGTATAGAATTATGAATTTAAAACTGTTTCATGATTTAACTCCCTGTTTTGCAATAGAGAATTTTTAATTAAGAACAAGACAAACTTTACTTTAATGCTAAAGTTTGACAAGTTTTCATGCAAGAGTAGAGATTGGCAAGTTCAACACTTTTCGAGATTTCTCAATTCAATTAAAAAAGTAATTTCAAATAATCAAAACCCCGACTGCTTAAGAAGCGAACATTTCATTAAACGTTAGTTGTGCCAGAAAGCGTTTTATACTATTAAAGATTACGTTGAGGACAAAAAGGCTTGTGATTGAGCTGCTCCAATTAATTTTTCACCTCAGCACCTCAAACAAGCAGGTTTTGCTGCTTAAAGACAGTGAGCAAAATTCGATTTTGCTGCGAGCGTGAGACAAAGTAACTTTTTAATTATTTTTTTTAAATGCCGAGTCAGTGCTGGGTCTACTCACAACATTCGAAAGATTTGAACTTCACTTTGTTCTGTCACTTTCACTTCGATACGAAAAGAGCGAGAGATAGAAACAAGTCGATTCGAAGTTCGATTTTCAAATTCCATATATAATAGGCTCAAAAAAGAAACCAACAATAAAACGTTCGGAAACACGTCATCTATAAAATTTCAAATCAAGGTTTAAATGTAATTATTATACTTTTCTCTTAATAATCGAATTATATTTTTTTATAATCAAATAAAGAGATGTTGAAGTAAAAAATACGAAGTTTATCATGTATCTACATAATTATTTAAAGTTTTAACAATCTTTATTGTGACAGAATAATTTAGTAATAGTGCAATTTCCGAACGCATCTTTAAAAAATAGCGGGCTTTAAATTTTTATTGTTTTCTTCTTCTGTTCGCTAGCTACAAAGTGCGATACACGTTGGATATTATTAAAATAATAATAAATAAATATGAGTGAATCCAGTGATGATGTCTGCAATTTAACACCGGAAGAATTGAAGCAGTATGTAAAAAGCGAATCAGTGAATACTCAAACTGAAGTCGCTAAAACAACAATATCGGTTCCATTGGTTCCAAACAAAACTGGTAGGTACTTTTAATTTGCAAAACTACAATAATTTTACTTTTAACTTTTAATTTTTACAAATATACATGTGGTTTAAATATTACCAAGTTGTATTTTTTACCTTTAGATTATTTGTTCTCGCTGCTGAAGTGAAAAGTTGTATGTGCTACACGAGACCAAAGTTATTTGCATCTCGTGTCTTTGAATCCCTCGCTGCACTAGGATTCTAACCTAGAATCACTCGCTACGCTCGTGATTCAAATATAGAATCCTTCGCTTACTCGGGATTCAAAATCAACACTCGCGGCAAAAACCAACTTTGCTCTCTTGTTGCACAAATAACTATTGATTTTTTATATTTTGCACCATGAATTTTGTTTTTAATTTTGATATTTTTTTTATTTTCTTGCAATGACAAGAATATTTACTTTTTAAAGTATTATATTATTACCCGACTGCCGAAGGAGGGTAATGTGTTTATCAGGCTATGTATGTATGTTTGTTCCTATGTGGCGTTCCAGAGACCAAACGCGTTGGCCGATTTTGATGATTCATACGTCAATCGATTCGTCTTAACCCTGCGAGTGTCATAGGCTACCTTAAAATTGGACAATAGAAAAATGGCGGATTTTGGGCGCCATATTGTGGGGTCCCAATTTTTTTTTTCTTCCAAACCCAGTGTGTGGGGTATCAAAATAAAGGGTTTTAAGAGGTGATTTCAAAAATATATAACACTTATATGTTTAAATGTATCTAATTCGAAAAAAACTTAACTAAAAACTTATAAATAAAAAAAGTTAAATCAAAAAATCAAAAAACCCGACTGCTTCAAAAGCGAACTAAAACAGAACCATAAAAACTTTCAAATTAACTGTAACATCAGTCAAACCGATTTCCATTTGGAAACGAAATTGTCTCCAAATGAATAGCTTGCGGATGGCGACGACTAAGGTTGCCAGCGTTATTTGAGGTTATTGTTTGTCGACAAATTAATCTGTGTGCAGGACACCTGCTCCGGGCAGCATAGCCCACAGCCCACCTCAGAGCAATGCAGGGCTACATTTCACTGCACCCAACTCCCCGCCTTCACTTATTCAGCCGGGCTTTTTGCGGAATTGCTCCGGCATAACTCGCCGTGGAACACTCCTTGTACAATTCCCTGTAATAGCATCAGAAAAGATTAATATGAATGAATTCGTAGAACAGATTGCTCAGTGGAGGCTGTGGAGAGTCATTTCATTCAGAGTTCATTTCATTTGGGAAGCGAATTGTTTGTACATACAAACAATTCGCTTCCCAAATGAAATGAATGTAGCGCAAATTGTTTTAATAGGCAGCTGATTTCATATTCATGTGTCTATATTGATCATTCGTTTTTGATTCATGTTTCGATATTTATTCACTGGTTTGTTTATGAAATCTGAAACTAGTCTTTGTACGAGTCTGTACCCTAGCTGTACAATGTATCCTTTTAAAATGCGCGCTTCATTCTTCGCAAGTAATTTACACGGCACAATGAGTTTAACGTTTTAATTCATCCTTCCCCTATTCTTACTCTGAAATACGGGCAGTCGGGCATTGCTTTCCGATTCATGTTTTATTACATTTTAAAACAACAGAGAAGACTATTGTGAAATACTAATTAAAAATTCCTTTATTGTTTCCGCTCGATTGAAGCTGTTCAGGAATGGCTCTTTCATTGGTGTAAAGATTACGCAGTCAACAAAGTAGAAGGTACTTAAGTATCCTCACTTATGACGGCTTTTTGAATGTTTGATAAATAAAATAAAATTAATATAAAAACTTTCATCTACACTTATATTTTAAAGAGGTATAGTTTGTGAGGTTGTAGGGGGTAATCTCTGGATCTCCTGAACCGATTTAGAGGAAATTTGGCATAGAAATAGTTTGAGATCCTGGGAAGGGCCTAGGATAGTTTGTATTCCCTTGAGATGATAGAACACTTTATACGCGGAAGAAGCTAGTAAATTATAAGATAAAATTCGCGAAGGGAGACTAACCAGATTTTTACCCGACTGCCGAAGGAGAGTAATGCGTTTATCTGTCTATGTGTGTTCCTATGTGGCGTTCTAGAGACCAAATGCATAGGCCAATTTTGATGATTCTTACGTCAATCGATTCATCTTAGCCTTGCGTATGCTACTATAAAACAGTACAGACAGTAATCAAAGTTCACAACAGCTATCACCAGTCGCCATGTTGTTAAAATGAAAATAACAAATAGGGTATCGTTAAATAGGTATTTGAAAATCATCTTTCGCCATTCATCATTTTTCACTTTAAATAGCTAACGGTTCACGATATATAACGATTTGAAGTTGGTTAACCTCATATCGACCATTAGACGGAATGATATATTAAAACATCAAAATTTATGCTATGCAGTCGGAGGATTCATATGACTTACTTGACTTAATACCTAGTGTGGGGAAACGTTATTAAAAAAAAAAAAAAAAAAAAAAATGCCCTACGTCCCATGGATGGGGCAAAGGGCGTCACTCGACACAGTAGTCCTCCACACCTCAGCCTCACCTCGCTCCACGCCATACCGATGCTCGTCGCTATTATCTAGCTATCTATATATATATAAAAATCAAATGCTGTTCGTTAGTCTCGCTAAAACTCGAGAACGGCTGGACCGATTTGAATAATTCTTTTTTTGTTATATTCGACAGAATACAGGGAAGGTTTAAAAGCAAAAAAAAAAGTTTGGTTGGATAGGGTAGGTAGGTAGAGTAGTGTAGTGTAGGTAGGTAGGTAGGTAGGTAGGGTAGAGTAGGGTAGGGTAAGGTAGCGTAGGGTAGGGTAGGGTAGGGTAGGGTAGGGTAGTGTAGGGTAGGGTAGTGTAGGGTAGTGTTGGGTAGAGTAGTGTAGGATAGGGTAGTGTAGCGTAGGGTAGGGTAGTGTAGGGTAGGGTAGGGTAGGGTAGGGTAGGGTAGGGTAGGTAGGTAGGGTAGGTAGGTAGAGTAGTGTAGTGTAGGTAGGTAGGTAGGGTAGGGTAGGGTAGGGTAGGATAGGGTAGGGTAGGGTAGGGTAGGGTAGGTAGGTAGAGTAGTGTAGTGTAGGTAGGTAGGTAGGGTAGGGTAGCGTAGGGTAGGGTAGGGTAGGGTAGGGTAGTGTAGGGTAGTGTTGGGTAGAGTAGTGTAGAATAGGGTAGTGTAGGGTAGGGTATGGTAGTGTAGGGTAGGGTAGGGTAGTGTAGGGTAGGGGAGCGAACTAAAAAGACGTAAACAAGGAAAAAATTATGCTGTGCATAATTTTTTCCTTGTTTACGTCTTTTTAGTTCGCTTTTGAAGCAGTCGGGTTTTTTGATTTTTTGATTTAACTTTTTTTTTATTTTTATTATTGTGAATGTGAAGACCATGTGGATTTTTTTTTTGTTTTATTTTTATCTTAGTTTTACTCATGGTCTGACAGTTTGAGCGGCCTACCCGAATGTCCTTTCTTTGGTATTGTTCGTCAAATCGTTGAGCTCCTTAAATTCTGAGTTGAGCTGCTCGGTTATTGACAAATGCTTGCACTGACTGGACAGGTCCAATCAATCTGGCTGGTTCTTTCCTCAAAAGACCATTTCAGACATCTGTCTACATGGTCTTCACATGATATAACCATGATTTTGTCAGGACTTTAAAAGAGACTGTGACCTCTGAGTTTGTTTCGGCCTTTCTTCTCAGAGTAGTCAGATAGGAAACGCCGACCTCATCTAGTTTTAAAAAATATGATCGACATGTAAAAGTGTTTGTACAAACCAACTTACAGAAATAAAATCATTTATCATTTATCATTTGAACTAAAAAGATGTAAACAAGAAGAAAATCATGCTATGCAGTCGAAGGGTACATATTCGCGAGCCATATGTATCCTTCGACTGCATAGCATGATTTTAATGTCTTGATATATATTTAATAACTAGTTGACCCGGCAAACTTTGTTTTGCCATAAAAACACCACACATTTATCTACCCTACCTACCCTACCCTACCCTACCCGACCCTACACTACCCTACCCTACCCTACACTACCATACCCTACCCTACACTACCCTATTCTACACTACTCTACCCAACACTACCCTACACTACCCTACCCTACCCTACCCTACCCTACGCTACCCTACCCTACCTACCTACCTACACTACACTACTCTACCTACCTACCCTACCCTACCCTACCCTACCCTATCCTACCCTACCCTACCCTACCCTACCTACCTACCTACACTACACTACTCTACCTACCTACCCTACCCTACCCTACCCTACCCTACCCTACCCTACACTACCCTACCCTACGCTACACTACCCTATCCTACACTACTCTACCCAACACTACCCTACACTACCCTACCCTACACTACCCTACCCTACCCTACCCTACCCTACCCTACGCTACCTTACCCTACCCTACTCTACCCTACCTACCTACCTACCTACCTACACTACACTACTCTACCTACCTACCCTATCCAACCAAACTTTTTTTTTTGCTTTTAAACCTTCCCTGTATTCTGTCGAATATAACAAAAAAAGAATTATTCAAATCGGTCCAGCCGTTCTCGAGTTTTAGCGAGACTAACGAACAGCATTTGATTTTTATATATATATAGATAGCTAGATAATAGCGACGAGCATCGGTATGGCGTGGAGCGAGGTGAGGCTGAGGTGTGGAGGACTACTGTGTCGAGTGACGCCCTTTGCCCCATCCATGGGACGTAGGGCATTTTTTTTTTTTTTTTTTTTTTTAATAACGTTTCCCCACACTAGGTATTAAGTCAAGTAAGTCATATGAATCCTCCGACTGCATAGCATAAATTTTGATGTTTTAATATATCATTCCGTCTAATGGTCGATATGAGGTTAACCAACTTCAAATCGTTATATATCGTGAACCGTTAGCTATTTAAAGTGAAAAATGATGAATGGCGAAAGATGATTTTCAAATACCTATTTAACGATACCCTATTTGTTATTTTCATTTTAACAACATGGCGACTGGTGATAGCTGTTGTGAACTTTGATTACTGTCTGTACTGTTTTATAGTAGCATACGCAAGGCTAAGATGAATCGATTGACGTAAGAATCATCAAAATTGGCCTATGCATTTGGTCTCTAGAACGCCACATAGGAACACACATAGACAGATAAACGCATTACTCTCCTTCGGCAGTCGGGTAAAAATCTGGTTAGTCTCCCTTCGCGAATTTTATCTTATAATTTACTAGCTTCTTCCGCGTATAAAGTGTTCTATCATCTCAAGGGAATACAAACTATCCTAGGCCCTTCCCAGGATCTCAAACTATTTCTATGCCAAATTTCCTCTAAATCGGTTCAGGAGATCCAGAGATTACCCCCTACAACCTCACAAACTATACCTCTTTAAAATATAAGTGTAGATGAAAGTTTTTATATTAATTTTATTTTATTTATCAAACATTCAAAAAGCCGTCATAAGTGAGGATACTTAAGTACCTTCTACTTTGTTGACTGCGTAATCTTTACACCAATGAAAGAGCCATTCCTGAACAGCTTCAATCGAGCGGAAACAATAAAGGAATTTTTAATTAGTATTTCACAATAGTCTTCTCTGTTGTTTTAAAATGTAATAAAACATGAATCGGAAAGCAATGCCCGACTGCCCGTATTTCAGAGTAAGAATAGGGGAAGGATGAATTAAAACGTTAAACTCATTGAGCCGTGTAAATTACTTGCGAAGAATGAAGCGCGCATTTTAAAAGGATACATTGTACAGTACAGACTCGTACAAAGACTAGTTTCAGATTTCATAAACAAACCAGTGAATAAATATCGAAACATGAATCAAAAACGAATGATCAATGTAGACACATGTATATGAAATCAGCTGCCTATTAAAACAATTTGCGCTACATTCATTTCATTTGGGAAGCGAATTGTTTGTACATAACTCTCCACAGCCTCCACTGAGCAATCTGTTCTACGAATTCATTCATATTAATCTTTTCTGATGTTATTACAGGGAATTGTACAAGGAGTGTTCCACGGCCAGCTGGAGCAATTCCGCAAAAAGCCCGGCTGAATAAGTGAAGGCGGTGAGTTGGGTGCATTGAAATATAGCATTGCATTGCTCTGAGGTGGGCTGTGGGCTATCCTGCCCGTAGCAGGTGTCCTGCAAACAGATTTATCTGTCGACAAACAATAACCTCCAATAACAACCTTAGTCGGCGCCATCCGCAAGCTATTCATTCGGAGACAATCTCGTTTCCAAATGGAAATCGGTTTGACTGATGTTATTGTTAATTTGAAAGTTTTTATGGTTCTGTTTGGTAAGTCAGTGTTTTTCTTTCGTTACAACAGTTTATTTGTGATGGCGATGACGAAAATTTGGAAAATGAGAAAATTGCGCTCGATTTTTAAAATAAAAGTAGATGGAATAATTCAATGTAGAATTTTCCACAAAGAACCGTTAATTATATTGTTATGCAAACTTTTCAGTTTTTGTTTTGTAGTGGAAATTACTGAGAAAAGCGCTTTTCTTTTCAATCCATTTTTTTTTTTTTATCGATATGCTCGCGTTTGACCACTATCTCGCCTGATGGTAAGTGATGATGTGGTTGTCGGTGAAGCACGTTTGCCTAGAAGTAGCCTATTCACCCTTGATTTAAAGACCCCAATTTTGTAGCTATCAGGAAACAAAGACACCGGCAGGGAATGCCACTCCTCAGCTGTGCGTACAATGAAAGTATTTGCAAAACGCTTGTAGTTTGTTGTTGAAGAATAAAGATATCAGTTCTCAGGATGCTTCTCAATGTTTGTTACAGTTGTTATTAAACAGACATCGAGACCCTTTGTGACAAAGCTTCTTAGTTAAATACTGGTGCATGATCTGAAATAATTAAATAGTATGGTATAGAAATATCATACACTTTAAACCATATTTTGACGTCAGAACTTTCGTCTGACATATCACTAAAATTATACCTATTTGACCGCCAAAAAAAATTGAAGTATAATTGATAGGTTATAAAAACAATAAACTAACATTATCTAATCATATGTTAGGATAATATATACAATTGAATATTTGTAATCTTATGACTATAACAAAACAAACTTACATACAAAGGAAAAAGGAAAAGGGCTCATTGCGCCTCAAAAAATTCATCCACATCGATGTCAATGGGAAACGTGCCCAGAACGCTTGCAACATTGCCACGTTGAATGGCAATGCTGATTCTCTGGCTGAAGAAAAGGTCAGCCCTCTGGTCACGCGAACAGTCGACTAACCATTTACTTATGTCTCGAAACACTCGGTGAGCACTCGGACCCCATGGACCTAATGTCTCAACTCCAAACGGCTCAAACATGTAACTGCTGGTTGTTATATTTGCGCCTTTTGAGGTTTTCTGCAGTAGCAGCAGCCGCCCCAGCACAGCCCACCGTGGTAAGAAGATGGGATGGCGCAAGGGTATCGACACATGTTACATCCCACACCTAAGGCCTACCCAACTTCCAAGGCATCCTATTTTGGATGAAATCCATTTTAAAATATAACTGTGGTCTGTAAATAGATGTCTGAAAATGTAATTCTATCGTACATAAATGGTGTGTATTTTTAATTGTTTAACAGCAATTTATATTATAATTATTTCCAAAAATACTATCAAAACCTAATTTTTCTGTCAAAATAAATTGCAACACACAATATACGAGTAACAAGCTTGTTGAGAACTACTCTTTTTACTGCCAAAACTAGTATACATAACATTCCAGAAGTCCTAAAAAAAACAATTAAAATATAGACTAAAATATAGAGCAAGGTGGAAAAATGAAGAGCATGTCCCGGTCACAACGAGCAGCCATATTGTTATCACACATTAGCTGATGACGTCTAGAATTATGGGTCAATTGCAGCGCTTGGCAGCTTTTTGCGGCGGGGCGGCGGCGGCGTCTCCCGCTCTTATTAAGTTTGACCCGTGTAATACATAAACCACAGTAGTGAAGCCGCGCAAACACCCTTAATTTAACGGCTCGTGCCGCGCCCGAGTTGTCACACTAATCCCGCATAACATAGTAGCTGAAACATTTGCCAGATTTATTAACCAGCCCCTCGTGTCAAATTAATGAATGAGCAGCTAAACACGACACGACGTGTTTTGTGTTGCGCTGTATTAGCGAACTGTCTCGCACTCTGCGCTCGCCAGGGCGGCTGGCGTATGCTGCGGTCACAATATGTCGAGTGCACGTTGAATAATTTCAAATCTGATAAATGCTCAGAAACTCCGTTTGGCTGGCAATCGATACGTGGCGCATAGGGTATAACGAGTGTGACGAACGCTGGAACACTGGCTCGTTTATTTATGATTCTCTTCAGCTACATTTATTTTACTCGGTCTTCTCAATTTATTTTGTTGCTAAGAGACCTTTTTGAATAGGCAATGTGGCGTATAAATTTCTCTCGCCCCTCGAGGACCGTAGGCTCCGGTGGCTCTCCGTTAAAAGGTGCTACGAATTAATTTTACCTGACATCAAGGACGCGACGACGGAATACGTTAGCTCATAATGAGTTAGCTCAGTAAACATGTTCTGCCCGGCACAAAGTAAGTGCGTGTTTAAATATGCATATTGTATGGTGTCTCTCTCATACCTATCGTACATAAAATCTTGAAGTAGCTGTGAGAAAATTTCTCATCTTTTCGAATAACCTTTTAGGGAATTGAATCAGCCTTAGGCTGAAATGACTAAATATATTGTACGGGAATGAGTTTTTGATAAAATAAGTACCTATATGCTTTCAAAATCTTATCTGTGAGCTAAGAGAAGTCACACGAGAAAACACCTGTACTTTTGTATCACCGTTTCATATAAAGTAGTATCGTAAAGGAAAAGTAAGCAGCGAGGATTCTTGTCTTGTAATATGTGAGAGCGGATAGTCTGAAATGGTTTCAGTATCGGCTGCTTTGCCGTTCCGTTGGGACGCTGACGCGAGTCAACAGTTTCTTGCATACGTTTCCACGATACAACACTAACTTTACTCATTAAAACTGATCCATTCGCTTATATCAAAGCTTTGAGTAGCTCGTACTAATAAAGTAGATAGGTTATTGGAAATGTGACTTGATCTATTACTTTATGCTTGAATTGAAAATGAGGCAGAAATTCAAGCGATCCCAGTGCTGTCGTCCATTTCAGTCGATGTTTGGTGTAGAGAGCGAAAATAAAGCAATTTTTACGCTTTACCGCCTAGGGATCCAGAGCTACATGACTTGTATGTATGTTTGTGTTTAATTTAACTCTACCAGTGGTGTCTCATCTCATACAAAGAAACCGTGAACGTCAGTTCTATACAGATTATGCTGATTACTTTTTGTATATCAATCGCGTTCGGTTCCGTTCTGTTTCATTCCAAGGAAATAGATGGTGATCTATCTATCGCCGTGGGACGGAACCAAACGCGATGGATTTACAAAAAGTAATCGGTATAATCAGATGGAAAACGCTAGTTACGTCGGCACGGTTTTTTTTTTTTTTTTTTTTTTATGATGGGTTTGCTCTTGACTCTAGTCTAGGTCAGAGGTGACAGAGACAGAGTCTACGATGGAGTGAGCTAACCCAGAAGAAGCCTGTTCACTCTAACTTTGAAGAGATTTGGGTTGAATGCGTTCGGAAAAACAGACGCAGGAAGTGAGTTCCATTCATTCGCTAACAAGGTTTCTATGATAGTATTGTATTATCTGTGACTCTACTAACGTCTAAGTAAATGAAACTAACTTCGACTAAATCTACAGTACCCTTCCGTAAATATAGCACCCCAAGTTTAAGATATACTTAGGCTTAGTAGAGCGTCACTTCGTCTGCTTCCGACCTACCTTCCCGAGTATATCCGATAGTCTCTTTTAAAACTCGATGTGCTATATTTACACCTGGTCCCTGTAAATCAATCCGAGGTATACCTTATTTGGTTCGCTCAGTCCCTAGGTGGTTGGATCAACCCATCTTAAAGCACAAACCATTCTTCAGAATTGTTTAGAGGATTAACTGGTTACACGTGTTGGGAAATTAGTTCACCTCGGGATAGTAGATGTGTTGTGAGGAAATATGTACAGAGTCCTTCCAGGCATTAGGCTAGAATCTAGTCAGTCCAGCTAGACTCACTTAGCAGTTTATATTCAACAGAAACTATCGCTCATGGTCATGGTACCACAGACAAACTTTCACTTGATCGGCTTTCCCTGAAACAATCTGGCAATGAAAAATTTTATAAAGGACGCACTCAAGTCTATTATTGTATCGTATAAAAGTCGGTAATGGTCAACTTTATTCAGATAATTTCTCAAAGTAATGCCTAGTGAGATGGAACAGACAAATAAAGCAAGAAGAAACAAGTACAAAGTTTATTGCACAAGTGACTGAATTTCGGTCTTTTACAAAATTGTTCGATGCCGGAGGAGTGTACCTCTGTTATAATAAAAGATCAACAAAAGATAGTTGGTGTTGGAGCATCACATATGCGCGGGCATCCGCGGGGCGCGGGGAGTCGGGGGACCGAACCAGCGACGCGAAACGAATTCGTTAAATAATGTTGTATATATTGAACATTGATTTATTTAAGTAAGTAAATATGAAAGATAGTTTGAAAACATAAAATATCCAAGGTCATAGGACAAGAAGATTAAATTAGAGCGAACCAGAAAATAAAAATGATTTTCTACCCTCCTGTCAGCTGATTGAGCTATTAGTTCTTTGTTAGTAAATATTGTACCTTCATGTTGGTCAGAGTATAGTGTTTCATCGTTGTACGTAAGAACTTTAAACATCTACGGCCTAGTTTCTGGAACTAAGTTCGAAGTAAAAATTTCTAAATATTACTTATATCAATTAAATCAAGGTGATTTAATGTCTCTCGCGGTGTAGGAAGCCTCTTTCCGGAACACTGGTTCCATAACACAGTTTAAACTTGAGCATAACGGAGTCGGGAGTTTCGGCTAGTTGGATTGAAATACAGCCATCGAGAGCGCTTACGCTAATTTATTGCGGTTTTCACCCGCAGCATGCTCCGACCGCGTCTATTAAAATATTACACATCTTCAGTTATAAACTAAGTTTGATAATTACTAATGGTTATCCGTTAGTTGAATGTACGAGCCGTTTTATGAATATGTGTGTTGTGTAAGATTTGAGGGGATTGTTTTATGTTGTTGGTGATAGCTTGCGTTCTGTGAGAGGGTGAGATTGTGACATGTGTTAAATTGGTGTCGATAATGTTTGATGCCAATTTTCGGAAAAATCGAGAACTCCAGATAAATCTTCGGTATCTTGAAATAAATTGTAGACACATCACAAATTAAACGCGGGTCAAGTGATACGATTGGTTGTTGAAAATTTATTCAACCAATTCTGTCCCACTCCAGAATAAAGGCCTTTCCCTCAAGTATTTCCGCCTGCGCTCGTTGACTTCTATTTGAATAAAAATAAACATAAAACTAAAAGTACATGTACAGCTTAAAAACTTCGTTCATACTTCATTTTGATGGACGCACTCGAAACTGCTTATGTAAAAAGTTAAATCAAACACAAAATAATTTACGAACTATTTTAATTTCAGCGAACTTTCCGGTTTTATTTAAGCCGGGGTAGTGTTTACATCGATCCTTGGTAATACCAACACAATGGTGGCTGTACATATTTTTTTAACTTCATAATTCTATACGCGTTCTATGAATTATTTTTCGATAACGTAAAGCACGTACGTAAACAGCGTAATTTATGAATTAGAAACTAGTCTACCCTAAATGGCTTTCCTAGTCTCTAACAAGGAAACACTAAAGCTATTCCCCTAAGTTGTAACTTCCTTGATTACTAGTATGTAGCAGGCGACGGCTTCATAAATATCTTAGCATTCATCTTATTTATGAGCAACGGTGGTTCAGTGGTAACGGCCGTGACTTACAAGTCCAAAGTCATGGGTTCGAACTCAGGCAGGTGCTTTACTTTGTGTAAATTAATTCATCACCACTGCTCTCAAAAACGGTGAAGGAAAACATCGTGAGAAAAACGGTATGTCTTAGAATAAAAAATTCGAAGACATGTGACATCCACCAAAACGCAATGGGCCCCCGTGGTGGATTAAGGCCCATTCCCTCTCACAGAGAGGAGGCCTGCACGCACAACGGACCAAATGGGAGACTAAGTTTGGAAAAAGGTGTCCATCTATCCTTTCCTATCATAGCATTCATCATACCACTTCATCTGAATTTAAACTTCTGCCGTCCAAAGAAAAAGAGGCGCATCTGCCGTTTTAAGAAAAAAAATAGGTCGGAATCCTAAGAAACAAGGCGTTTCTTGATTTCTAGGGTTCCGTACCCAAAGGGTAAAAACGGGAACCTATTACTAAGACTCCGCGGTCCGTCTGTCTGTCTGTCTATCCGTCTGTCACTAGGCTGTATCTCATGAACCGTGATAGCTAGGCAACTGAAATTTTCACAGATGATGTATTTCTGTTGCCGCTATAACAACAAATAAAACAGAATAAAATTAATATTAAAGTGGGGCTCCCATACAACAAAAGTGATTTTATGCCGTTTTTTGCGATAATGGTACGGAACCCTTCGTGTGCGAGTCCGACTCGCACTTGGCCGGTTTTTTTTAATTAACCTGTATTGCCTCCTTGCTGGGAAAAGACTCTCCCATAGAATAGAATTGAATTTCTCTTTATGCGAGTATCGACGACTAGAAAAGTAGGCAGTTATGCATTTAAAACGAGCGGCATGCGGCGTGTTTCTCGGTGTAATGAGAATCAAAGACAATACGACGGTAAAGACAGTAAAAAGGTTAACAGTAGCGTGCATTTTATTACAGACATACTGAAATATTCAGGCTCATTCAAAAACGTGCTTGTTGTGCCTACTTTTTAGTAATGAATTGGCTAAATACCTACCTATAGTATAAAATAAAGCACACGTTTTATAGGGATACGTCCTACATGTACAAGTATGTGAAAACATGTATCTATGATGCAAATCCATATCTATCCATAATCTGTCTGTCTGTACTTTTTCGCATTTAAATCGCTGAACCGAGATGAATTTTGGTATGAATTAGTTTGAGACCGTGGTAAGGACATAGGGTAGTTTTGATGGGTACTCCCATCAAAACCCAAGTTTGTATGGTGAACCAATATAATTATTATAGGCGGCCCACAAACCTTCAATTCTATTGTGCAATATATAGTGAAGAAACCTTGGAGAAAAAAAAATCCGAGTAAGTATCCGAGTACTAATGCAGACGAAGTCACGGACAATAATTAGTAAACCATATATTTAATTTGAAGAGAAGGATTGTTTTATTTATTGACGGAAGATTGTTTAATATGCAGTACAAAGTACTACATCTATATTGTTTATGTCTCTTGTTGTATGAATCAGATTAGTTATGTTTTTTTCTGGCACACACTTCCTCGTACTCCCAAAAAACGTTTCCATAACAATGTGCTCCGAACAATGGCAACACCACCTCGTATTTGCAAATTATCAACATTATTAATGTGGGACGCTGAAGTTGGCAAATTATTTTTATGCCTAAAATCCCTTTATAAGCGCGGACAAAAGCCGCATTAGCTACAAATTAAATTCATGAAACCATAAAGTGTTCCGTTGTTCATGGCACAGAACCGCGACTGTTTTTTTCCTTCAAAGGTATGATTTTGGCTTTACTAATATTGTTACGTTTCTTTTTGTTAGGAGTAATTGTTAAAGATTTTTGTCGGTTTTCTCTTTGAAAGAGTTCGAGCGACAAACGCAGTGCTTCAAAGAGAACTAATTTTAAACTCCATTATTAAAAACGATGTAAATTTTATTTAAAGCCACTTGTCCGGATTGACGTGCTTGTCTTGAAATTGTAATTTAAAATAGCGCCCTTTTAGAGTTCGCTATAAAAAGACATTTGATACTTTCGTAGGACGAAAGGCTTTAAAAACGAGAGGAGCTGCGAGCAATCTGCTAACAAAAGACTCAACGGCCCTCTTTTATTTTCTTTCTAATGATTTGGGTACAATATAATTTGCCAATTGGGGATATCACACATACGCAGGTTTTACTTGTCTATCTAAAGATACTGCTAAATTGAATTCGTACAGATACTCTTCAGCAATTTCTAGAGAAATTATTTATAAATTTGTAATTGAGAAATGTGGGCAAATTCCGTATTTTCAAAAGATCAATTTAATAACTCTTAAAACTTTTAATTTCCGGCTGCGATTACCTAATAGGTACCAATATGTAATTAAAATTACCATCCTACACGTGTCGCCTAAAAATAAAACGGTGTTATTTGAAGGTAGATAGGTACTTACCGTCCCGATATCGAGAGCCTACGTAACAAAATCAGGTATTTACGTCTTTACGATGTACTTAGAGGGGCTTCAAATAAACGTTTTAGATAAATACTCTTAGTTGTACGATATAGATGAGCTTGGCTATTGAATTGGTGATTTTAGGATTTCGAAACTAACAATGAGGAAAATAATGTTAACCATTTTAGAAAATATCCATAAGTCGCGTCTGAGAACTAGACCGAGGGATAAAGCTGTTTTACTAATATCATGACTGTTTCTGCCGTCAAACTAAATTAATATAAATAAGAGCAGTTTTTCAGTTTGAGAAACAATGCTGCTGGTATAGTGGAAACTACAGGTATAAGTAGGTATCCAGGCTTTTCATTCTGCCTGTAAGATTTGCAAAAAAATGAGAAAATTACGTAGCTAAATATGTCCATGCAGATATAAATGGCAACAATCAATACCCCGAGATCACAAAAATATATTGCCGGGCAGCTCTGCAGTAATCTATTTTACTATTAATTATCTTTCATGAAAACTAAGTTTACTTAAAAAAAATACCTGCGGATTTTTGCAGTGGGTGGGTGGCTGCAAATTCTATCAGAAAAACACGCATGAAGAGAAGGGTTGTGAGATACAAACCACAGGGTTAAAATTCGTTGGCCAATCTTAAAAGTTAAACACGCTACAACCTAAAATCGATCAGTATTATTAAGTTAAAGGGGTTGCCCAATTACGTGTGATACATGTTCGTTAGTAATCGGATTCTGAAGGGCTGCATCAATAATGACGTCAGTCACCTAATACGTAGGGCAGTGTGGCCTTAATTATCGAGTACCACTAGATTAAACTAAGTTTACAAATTGACATAAGTATTAGTATACAGTCTGTTTGTTTATTGATTTGATACACATAGGTTTAGTTGTATTATTATCGCACAGATGAATGCCACAGCGCATTGTTTCTCCTCTTTAATCTGTTGGTGTAAATCTAAAGTTACTCTTCAGAATAGCGCTGTGAGATTTTTAGCAGAGTAGACAGTAGGCTTATTTTAGACGGGACGATACAAAATAGTACTTATAAAACTTATGACATATTAGGTACATGGTCGCGTAGCTAGTATAGCTACATATGTAATTCCAAAAATATTGTATAATATATTGACACCACAAAATAAAAATGCCAATGCATTCCACTGCCTTGCTAGACAAATCTTTCTCTCTTCTTGTGTGAGCTGCATTGTTTTCTGCCTGTTTATTTAGTATTTTGTATTTAGGACTTATGACGTTTCCGGCTTTCAAAACAGTAACAGTGCGATTACAGTGCTCCCGATATTTAATAAAATTACCAATTATAAACAACAACAATCAACCTAAAGTGGATGAAAATCACGATACATAAATCGAATCAACTTGATTTTGCCTACAAACACTCGTAAGAAGCGGATTGCATTAAAAATATTACCAACAACACTCAACATTACAGTTTGAAGTAAGAAAAAAACAACAATTATTTGACAGTCGATATTATCACAACTGCAAAAGTACCCACGCTGCAGACGAAATAATTACATTCCATTTTACGCATACCGTTTTGTTTCGTTACGTTTAGTTACTGCATCATGGATACCAATGGTATGTCAGAAGATATGCTAAAGTTATTCCAAATGATGAAAATTGAGCTGGAAAAACAAACAACAACAATTACACATAAAGTAACTGAAACTTTAATGAATACCATAGAGACTAAAATCCAACCCATAATAGAAGAAAATAAATACCTTAAATCTGAAGTGGAAATATTGAACAAAAAGTTAAAGTATTTGGAAAACTCAAATAGGAAAAATAATATAATACTACATGGCATTCAGGAAACAGAAAACAACTATGAGGAATTATTCAACATAATAAAAGATATTTTACAAAATTTGAATGTCAAGGTGGAACAATTTGAATTAAATAAATATTATAGACTGGGTAAAAAACAAGAGAGGGGTAAAACCAGACCGATACTGATCACTTTTACGTCGTACCATAAAAAAGCGGCAGTGATGAAAAATAAATCAAAAATGGCACAAAAAACATACCTTACCGATGATGTCTCAAAAGAAACACTAGAACTGCGCAAAAATCAACAAAAACAACTCAGTAAAGAAAAAGAGGAGTTCACCAAGAACAACAAACTTACCACAAGCGAGAAATCTGAACATGAAAAAAGAAAATGAGAAATCTCTATGTCACCCAAAAACAAACTTACACAGTCTCAACCCACACAGGAGATCAATAATACGGCTCCGGCTAAGATGCACAAAACAGATGCATTTGCTTATATAAGAGCTAGATCTTTCTCACAGTCAGAAAAGAACAAACATGAAAACAAGGCATAGGAATTATTAGACACCGGAAACGTGAAGGAAGTAATTAATAACAAAACAGCACTATCAAAAAATGAACAAATCCCCAATACGGTTGGTCACCGAGGGGAGATAGACCAAAACCCCCAAGAGCTTCCAGTAAAGGAACCTAACAAACCAGTAACCCAAAAACAACACCCTGAAAATACCAAAAGAAGACAAAGGACTAGACTAAACATAGCTACACTTAATACGAGATCTCTGAGAACCCAGGAATCTCTACTAGAACTAGAAAACGCTTTGACAACCGTAAAGTGGGACATTATAGGCATAAGCGAAGTAAGAAGAGCGGATGAGAAAACCGAAGAACATGAAAACTACATATTTTACTACAAAAATATATCAGCTGGCCTTTATGGTGTAGAATTTATGGTTAAAAAATATCTCAAAAACGAAATAATAGAGTTTCAAGGAGTATCAGACAGGATTGCAGTTTTGAATATTAAACTACCCAGCCATAAATATCCAACTTCAATCATTCAAACTTATGCTCCGACTGAGATCGCCAAAGAAGAAACGAAAAACGATTTTTATAACAAACTCAATGAAATCATGCCGAATTTGAATAAAACAGTAATTATAATAGGAGACTTTAATGGGCAAATAGGAACAAGGAGAACTAACGAAGACAGAATACTCGGACCATATACAACTGGAAAAAGGAACGATAATGGACAACGGTTAATAAATTTTGCTTTGGAAAACAACCTACATATCATGAACAGCTACTACAAAAAGAATCATGACAATAAATGGACATGGATATCACCTAACGGGATGATAAGAAACGAAATTGATTACATTGTAACAAACAGACCAAGGTTGTTTACGAATATAGGTGCTGTCAACCGACTCAACTACAACACAGACCACAGAATGCTTCGAGGAGAATTATACACAAAAGAACTTAAAACATCAAGAAAAAACATACATCATAACAAACAACAATTACTTCTACCACTCCCAAAAACCATTTTAGAATCTTTAAACACAAATTTAGGAACAGTAAATAGTCTAAAGGAAATACAAGACAAATACGATGCCCTAGAAAAGGAATTTAAAGATTTAGAAAGCAAAATTAAAGGAAATAAAACTACAAAAGATAAATTAGGACCAGAAGGGTGAACGTTGATTATGCAAAGGAAAACTATGTTTAAAGACAGGAAAAAACACAAGCATGATATAGAAAGAATAAGCAAAGAAATCAACTTAAACATCCGTAAACATAGACAAAAAACAAGAACCGAAACAATAAACTTTCACATAGAAAATTCAGGTGGCATCAAGAAAGCATGGACTGAATTAAGGGAGAAAATAGACTGGGTCGACTGTATAAAACACCATAGAAATAGGCAAACCAAAACAAATAGAATTGAGATACTGGATGCAGCTACAGACTACTACCGGAAACTATACTCTGACAATGAAATATTAGCCGACAGTCAACTGGCCGATTACAATAACAACAACGAGGAAGAGATTCCTTGTATACTGAGAGAAGAAGTAGACAAGGCTATCAAATCGCAGAAGAGAGGGAAGGCGCCAGGAGGAGACGGTATCTCTAACGAACTGTTAATAGGAACATCTGAAGTAACACTACACATCATCACAGATCTTTTCAATGAAATTTTGCGCACAGAGTATACCTCACCAGTGGACTGTGTCAACTATAATACTATTACATAAAAAAAGAAAAAAAGGCGATATAGCTAATTATAGACCCATCAGCTTAATGTCCAATGTCTACAAAATATTTTCAAAAATAGTGTTGAACCGTTTAACAAGGATTTTAGATGAAAACCAACCCAAGGAACAAGCAGGATTTCGCAGTGACTTCTCAACTATAGATCATATCCACACTATAAAACAAGTGATTCAGAAATGTAAGGAATATGGTATATCCTACTATTTAGCATTCGTAGATTATAACAAGGCATTTGACTCATTAAAACACATGAAAATATGGGAAGCTCTAGAAACACAAGGGATTCATAAAAAATATATACGCATAATTATCAACATAAACAAAAACATGACAGCAAAAATATGAACCGAAAGAGAAGGAGAATACTTTCCAATAAATAGAGGAGTGAGACAAGGTGATCCAATGTCACCCAAACTTTTTTCAGCAGTTCTGGAATACGTATTTAGACGCTTAGAATGGGATAATCACGGACTAAATATTAATGGAGTGAAACTTAACCACCTTAGGTTTGCCGATGATCTTATCCTTATTTCTGAAGACCCAAGTAGCTTACAATATATGTTAGAAAAACTTGTGTTGGAAAGTGAGAAAGTGGGATTATCAATGAATACTGCAAAAACTAAACTGATGACAAATCTCGCAAAATTCCCGATAACCGTTAATGGCACCACAATAGATTATGTGGCAGAGTATACATACCTCGGACAGATCATATCTCCCAAAGACCTTACACAGAAAGAAATTAACAACAGGATAAACTTAGCATGGAAGAGGTACTGGTCTCTCAAGGAGGTAATGAAAAACCCTCACGTGCCACTTAAAGCTAAGACAAAAATATTTGATTCCTGCATCTTACCGGTTATGACTTATGGTTGCCAAACATGGAGCCTAACGAACCAAAATGTACATAAGCTTGAAACTTGCCAGCATAGTATGGAACGTAGCATACTTAACATCAAATTAAAAGATAAAATAAAACTATATACTATAAGAAAGCTTACAAGAATAACAGATATTAGCTACTGTATTAAGAAGCTGAAATGGAGGTGGGCAGGACATATGATAAGGAACAAAAAAGACAAATGGTCTAGGGACGTAACAGAGTGGTGGCCAAGACAACACAAAAGAAAGAAAGGAAGACAGTGTCGTAGGTGGGAGGACGACATTATAAAGATAGCGGAGTAGTATATTATTGGGCATTCTGAGCCACTCTCACCAGCAGCGAAGGCGCGCCTTCGCTCCTGTCAGTGACAGTGCCTCAGAATGCCCAATAATACACAATCGACTTGACTGACACAGTGGTTCAGGATGCTCAATAATGAAGAATCGACATACCTGTTCAGTTTACCATGGTACATCATTCAATGTATTTGAAATGCAAAACGATTGCAGCCAGCTTCATGTGAAATGTTTGTCGTTGTGACTAACATCATTCAAGGTATTTGAAATGCAAAACGACTGCAGTTGGCTTCATGCGAACTGTTTGTCGTTGTGAATAACATCATTAAAGGCTCAGAAAGAAAACAGCATATATTATTAAAATATATATTTAATGTTAGTTATAAAGTTAACTACAGTTTTGATTTGAAATAAATGTAGGCTGGTCCTCACACAGTGCATCTATGGAGTGAACGAGAGATTGAAGCTTGCGCCATTGCGGTGTATCGTCTTCCGTTTGGAATTTTATCCGAACCAGCGCTTTCTTCCAAAGTTCTAGAGAATCAGTATTGCGCGCATCGTCGGTTTGATATACTTTCAAATCGATAAGGTAGTCTCCCCCTGTGTTGATCACTCGACGTTCGTTGCCGTTCGCAACTCTATTAACGAAGTACGAGGACAGTACGGACGAAGAAGTATTTTTGGGTTCGCCATTGCCACGACTTAGATTAAACACGTTCACAGACTTCACCTTTTTTCTGAAACAAACATAAATAACCCGTATAAGAATGTTTCAAAATCATTACAAAAATAACATAATTAATACAGCCTCAGTAGGTACCATAGTAGTCAGTAGACTAATAACTATGAAAATTGCAAAGTGTTTGTCATGTTAAAAAATTGTTGTTACTCGTAAGTGACAGTATCGATTCAATAATATTATTTAGTACATAACAACTTATTATTTACTAAGTAAAAAAATATAGTGTTACTGTGATTTATACATATATCCGAACACTGATACGGAAATGATATGGAATAAATTAACCAACTACTAACCGACGCTGTATAAATATATCAGACATAAGTACAAAAGTTGATAAAAATAAAATATAATTGATTGATATAAATTAAGTATGATTACCTTATACTAACAGGTGATTTCTTAACGGAAGTAGATTTACGCTTGCTTGCAGGAGTAGAACGCTTTCCCAAGAATTCGGCACTGCGTTCAACATCTGTAGAGTTGCTGCGTTGATCACACTCTGAGTCCGACCTGTAAAATATTAAAAAATAATCAGATTAATTTAAATTAATATCACTTGAAATAATTATGCTGAAAGAAAAAAATATTTACGTTAATTATTTGCAATTAACTAATACCTAATATGTGTACTCAAACTCGTACTTATTTAATCGATTATAATTATCAGTAAGTTAATAAATATTACAAGTAGATATTTGGCTACATGTGATCTGTGTAGTATTTGTTGAATTAAATTACACAAAGTAAATAATAAAAATTATAAAGACTTACATTTTAAATGGTGGCCACTTGAAGTATAATTAAAACAATATGATAATTGTTTTAAACACTGAACTGCAGACTGCTCGCACTGTAGTATCGAGGGTCAGGCTCGAATTCGATGAATTGAACTCCGAAAACGCTAGCTTATAAGGCAGATTAGTCATGTAAATATGTTAAATTGAATGTTAGTGTATATTCAATAAAAACAATAAAAAAATTAGACCTTTCTTATTTGTACGGATTATAAGTACATGCAAAAATGAAAACTAACAATTATGTTCATAGTTATTTGCTAACGCAGCACTAAGAAAGCACTCAGGGCTGTCAATATAATTGTCATACATCTTTCCTTCCTACTTAAAATATTATTAATGCGAAAGTTTTTGAGGATGTATGCAATTATGCATGTATGTTTGTTACTCTTTCACGCAAAAACTACTGAACGGATATGGGTGAAACTTTGCAGTAATATAACTTACCTATACATTAGAATAACACATAGGCTATGAAGTGATACCCTCAGGACGCGGGTGAAAATGCGTGGGGAAAGCTTGTACATACTACATAATATGTAAGAATTGAAACCATTTTTACAGTAAATGTGTGGAATCCCTAACCAAATTCGCTGCGTTAAAGTAAAGATGACTATTATATTGCTAAATAGCAGTTTTAAATACGTAGTGCAGTAATCAGAAATATTTTGTTTAAATATGATACTTTTATTATCATATACCAAGCAACTATTCAAATTATTCTTATTAGGGTTACGTTTTTATTAGGGTTGACCGACAGGATATATTTAAACGATACAACTTAAAACTGTGTAAATAAAAATACGAAGATAAAAAATATTATTATCTATGATTGAAAGGGTCTTTTTTAAAGTGTAATTGTTTATCGAAAAAATATTAAGAATGAAACCTACTTAAACAATTTAGTAAATAAATTTATATACCACTAGCACATAAAGTAATTAAATCAAGAACAAACTATAATTATTTTGAAGGTAAGTAAACCTTGGAATTATTTATTTCGTATTTTATGCTTCTTATTAACTACCTATATCAATTTACCGTTTACAAAATTTCTATGTAGCGTTTAAAAATAATATCTACACGATTTTTACATTTAGATCACAACCCTGTACGAAATTGTATTCTTGCAAAATACATTTGCGTAAACTGCGACCGGATGCAATGAATATTAACATGATACTTTTGTTTTTGACGATGCACACTGACTACTGAATAACAATTATATTTATAGTAATTGCAAAATTGCTATCAGAATTATTGTAAGGTAATAGTAATTATGTTAAAATATTATTTTATTTAGAAATAATGTACTTTATATTAGATGTTTTATAATTGATGAAATTACCTGAATTATTATAATAAGTGTGATTTTTAATTTCAGTCGATTACGTATTACTGAATTGAGGGTCAGCAGAGGTGCCTGTTCAAGCAAAATATATTATATACTACTATATTGGAAATGTATAATAATTAATATTATTGTTTGTTTCGATTAGATACTCTGCAGGTAATTTTTAAATCTAATATTAACTTTGTTGTTTTGTCACCGATAATCTTTTTTTCTCATTAATTTTATTTTATTTTTTCAGAAATATTTGGTATATTCAATCCTGTGAAAAATAATTGTATTTGAACTACTGGATAATTCTACAATCTTCTTATTGAAGTTACTCCCATGACTTATTGAAGCGGATATTATCTATGTATTAATAAGATCATGATTAGTTGTAAGTATTTAATGTAATCTTTTTCCTACACTACAATTTCTATAATATCGTGATATATCATAATCTTACCTACACATTACACCTAAATCCGGAAAAACTAAATGTAAATCATAAAAAATATTAGTGCTTTGAGAAATTCGAACCTGCAACACTTAGCACAGAAGCCGATCGCTCAGTCATTGCGCCCACCGCACTGCTAACTTTTAATTCAGTCTATTTTCTGATAAAGTCTATTAATAATGCCTCACTGTTCGGTTTGCAAAGTATTTGTAGATAATCGTCAATGGTCTGGTCATTTACGTAGTAATGTTCTAAAACTAAATGTAAATCATAAAAAAACTAAATGTAAATCATAAAAAATATTAGTGCTTTGAGAAATTCGAACCTGTAACACTTAGCACAGAAGCCGATCGCTCAGTCATTGCGCCCACCGCACTGCTAACTTTTAATTCAGTCTATTTTCTGATAAAGTCTATTAATAATGCCTCACTGTTCGGTTTGCAAAGTATTTGTAGATAATCGTCGATGGTCTGGTCATTTACGTAGTTTGTTTCGATTAGATACTCTGCAGGTAATTTTTAAATCTAATATTAACTTTGTTGTTTTGTCACCGATAATCTTTTTTTCTCATTAATTTTATTTTATTTTTTCAGAAATATTTGGTATATTCAATCCTGTGAAAAATAATTGTATTTGAACTACTGGATAATTCTACAATCTTCTTATTGAAGTTACTCCCATGACTTATTGAAGCGGATATTATCTATGTATTAATAAGATCATGATTAGTTGTAAGTATTTAATGTAATCTTTTTCCTACACTACAATTTCTATAATATCGTGATATATCATAATCTTACCTACACATTACACCTAAATCCGGAAAAACTAAATGTAAATCATAAAAATATTAGTGCTTTGAGAAATTCGAACCTGCAACACTTAGCACAGAAGCCGATCGCTCAGTCATTGCGCCCACCGCACTGCTAACTTTTAATTCAGTCTATTTTCTGATAAAGTCTATTAATAATGCCTCACTGTTCGGTTTGCAAAGTATTTGTAGATAATCGTCGATGGTCTGGTCATTTACGTAGTAATGTTCATAAAAGCAATAGCGCCATTCCATTTTGTGATAATATTGGTATTATTAATTCTTCGTTTAAACATCGCATTGCAAGTTATAAGATCATTGCAACTAACGATCAAAAAAATTATTTCCCTGAAATGTTTCTCAATGCTAATCGTAAACAAATTAAAAATCTAATAGATCTATCATTACAGAAACATACATCTGTGAAAATTAATTTTGAACTTTTTTCCTTTTTTCTTTTGTTTAAAAATGATCAACAAGAACTGAAATCATTTAGTACAAAAAATTATATTGTTCACTTTAATTACGATTTTGATTCAATATATAAATCATCAGTGGTGTCACTGTTAAAGAAAATCGAGGAATTTCAAGAGAGAGATAGTGGTTGGACGTATCTGTGCAATTCACATTTAGAAATAAACATTAGTAAATATCAACCTCTCGGCGGATCTAAACATATAATATTACCTGAATTTATCAGAAATAAAAAAGCTTGTTTGAATATTCAAAACAATGACGAGTATTGCTTCTTATGGGCTGTTGTAGCTGCCTTGTACCCCGCAACCCACCATCCTAATAGGATTTCATCTTATCCTCACTTCAAGGATGCTTTAAATGTCGATAATTTAACATTTCCAATCACATTTTCAGACATAGCTGTTTTTGAGAAAAATAATCCGTCTCTAAATATATTTGTGTATGGATTGAAAGATGATAGGACAATCATAGGACCTTTGTATACTTCAAACAACAATAAATCTAAGAGCGTACATTTACTGTTATTACAAAATAATACTAATTCTCACTATTGTCTTATCAAAGATTTACCTCGTCTAGTTAGAAATCAGATGACTAAGCATCACGGTAAACTACATTTTTGCGAAACATGCTTATTGTTTTTTCCAACGTCCAGTGAATGTGAAAAACATGCGTGCGGAGGAGTTGTCACGGTCTTACCAGAAAAAGGATCATTTTTAAAATTTACAAATTATAATCGAAAACAAAACATTCCATTTGTCATATATGCCGATTTCGAAACATTACTCGAACCAATATCCAACGATGAATTTGATACCGCTAACACGACATATTTACAACGACACGTGCCGGCTGCGTTCGGGTATAATGTAGTGTCATCATTAAACGCTACTGTCGATAGGTATAGAAATTATCGCGGTGTAGATTGTGTTTCAAAATTTGTACATTTTTTAATTGAAGATGCTAGAGACATTTATAGAATTATATCCAAAAACGAACCCATGAAATACACCGACAAAGATGCTCTTGATTTTCGTCAAGCTGTTAAGTGCCACATATGTGATCATTTACTGTGGAATGATAAGGTTAGGGACCACTGTCATATAACAGGTCGATACCGAGGTGCAGCACATCGGCATTGTAATCTACAATATAGAGTACCAAAATTTGTTCCCGTATTTTTTCATAATTTATCGGGATACGATTGTCACTTATTTATAAAAAAGTTAGGTGAAATTCCGGGACAAATTAAAATAATACCCAAGACCAAGGAAAAATATATCGCATTCACAAAGTTTATACATATTGGTGATGATTATATACAATTAAGGTTTCTAGACTCCTTCAACTTTTTAGGCACTAGTTTAGATAAACTTGCTAAAACACTACAGGTAGAAGATTATGTTAATCTTCGAACTCATTTTCCTGCCAAAAAACAGTTCAATTTGTTGACACGAAAAGGGATATACCCTTATGATTATATGACAGATTGGAAATGTTATGAACAGAAATCGTTACCGTCTAAGTATCATTTTCATAATTCCTTAACCGACGAAGACATTAGTGAACAAGATTATAATCACGCTCAGACAGTTTGGAGCGAATTCAATATACATGATTTAGGGGAATATACAGATCTATACTTAAAAACGGACGTGCTTTTGTTGTCAGATATATTCCAAAGTTTTCGAAAAACATGTAAAAAATATTACAAACTGGTTCCAGCATTTTACATAACTGCCCCTAGTTTATCATTTGATGCAATGTTGCTAAAAACTGGGGTTACGTTAGAACTCGTGTCAGACTTGGCTATCGTCAGAATGATTCAAAGTGGTATACGTGGGGGATTGTGTATGTGTTCCCGACGGTACGCAAAAGCTAATCATAAGTATATGCAAGAATATAATTCATCAGAACCTAACTGTTTCATAGTATATTTGGATTGTAATAATCTTTATGGCTTTAGCATGTGTCAGTATTTACAATTTTATCTTTTTGTATTTATATTTTATGTTATTTACTCTAGTTTCAGATTTCTTACTGAAAATGAAATAGCTAATTTACATATCGAAAATGTTGAGGATGATGCCGACTGGGGATACATATTAGAAGTTGATCTTCTGTATCCCGAGCATTTACATGACCATCATAATGATTTACCATTTTGTCCCGAAAAATGTATTCCCCCAGGAGGTAAAGCAAAAAAATTAATTGCAAATTTGTATAATAAGTATATATATGTAATACATTACGTTCATTTAAAAAAGTGTTTAGAGCAAGGGTTAGAACTACGTAAAATTCACAGAGTTATTACTTTCAGACAGAGTTCGTATTTAAAACAGTATATAGAATTAAACACTCAATTAAGACAACAGGCAAAAAGTTCTTTCGAACAAGACTTTTTCAAGTTGTTGAACAACAGTGTTTTCGGTAAAACATTAGAAAACACTGAAACTAGAGTAACTGTTCATTTAGTTAATCAATGGTCCGATACGTTTAATCGAACCAAGAAATCAATATCCGCCGAGAGACTTGTAGCTAACCCTTATTTCCATAGTGCAACTATTTTATCTGAAAATTTAGTTGCTATCCAAATGAAACCAGACGAAATAATTTTAGATAAACCTATTTATATTGGCTTTAGCGTTTTAGAACTTTCTAAGTCACACATGTATGACTTTCATTATAATATTATCAAGCCTTTTTATAAAAATCGAGTGCAGCTATGTTATACAGATACCGATTCTTTTGTATATAAAATATACACTGATGATTTTTATTATGATTTAAAATTTCATTTTTTGCAATACTTTGACACCAGTAACTATGACAACCAAAATGATTTTAGAATACCAATAATTAACAAAAAAGTACCCGGTTTGTTTAAAGATGAATTAGGAGGGAGATATATCTCCGATTTTGTGGGCTTGAGATCGAAATTATATTCTATAAAAACTCCTGATAATATAATTAAAAAAGCCAAAGGTGTAAAATCATGTGTAGTGAAGAAGTTAAACATCACAGATTATGAAAACATATTATTCAATAATGGAGTTATTCGTAGAAAGAATATAATGTTTTAATCAATAAAGCACGAAGTATTTACACAGAGTGTCAACAAAATTGTCTTATCTAATAATGACGATAAACGATCGATATCATTCGATAAAATATCAACGCGAGCCTGGGGTCACTCATTTATTTTAAAGAATAATAACGAACTTTGATAAATAAGTTGAACATAATATACTTTAGTATAGAACACAGTACAGTTGAGCGCAATAACTGAGCGATCGGCTTCTGTGCTAAGTGTTGCAGGTTCGATTTTCTCACAGTACAAATATTTCTATGATGTTAGTACAAATAGTTGCTTAATTTGTTTAAATTTAAGGTAATATTAGTAAATAAAATATTAATATACTAAGTAAAACGTGAAATGTATTTTAATGGTTATTGTGAAAGCAATTTTGCAATTACTATAAATATAATTTGTATTCAGTTAGTGTTTAAGTTTTATATAAAACTAAAATGTATGCGAATTAGATTGTAAGTAAATAGTATGTTTAATTTTTATGTATTAGTATGATTAGTATAAATAAATTGATTTTTTTTAAGTATCAACTTTGTTTTATTGAACTTAACAAATATAGTATTACCGTTGTTCGGTTAGCATTTTATTCATAATACTTAAAAATAGTCTTTACTACACATAACAATGGCTGAAAACATAATCCTTACTAGTAGTAATATTGTAAATATGAAAGTAACTCTGTTTGTTGGTTTGTCTATTACACGTTCACGGGAAAACGGCTGAAACGACTGAGATGAAAATTTTGTTTGAACATAGACTGAAACCCGAGCAAGGACAATAGGTTAGTTTTTATCCGAGTTCGCGAAGGAGTTCCCCTCGATATGCGGGTGAAACCGCGGGGAACAGCTAGTAATATTATAATACTCCGATATGGTAGATATTGTTTATACAGGCATGTACACGTTTTGCGTACAAGGTTACAGATCATTGCACTATATGAAGTGTATGAAATATTATGCAAGCTAGCAGTTTACAATTCATACTAAAGCCTTTAATTATATTGAGCTATAAGACTATTGCCTAAAGAGTGATTTTCAAACAACTAACCTTCGACTTGGAGACATAAATGCTAAGTTATCAATTTTCTATTTAGCAATATCACACTATTTTTCATCATTTACGAAATATTGTTAAGAGCTACTACTTGTACAATATTGCAGAGTGCATCAAAATAATATGTCCTCAGTAAGTAATCAACATATTTTTTTCTTATTTTCCAGATTTTTTTATTTATTTGCATCATTAGTATAACCAAATCAAATACTTTTTAAAAATTGATTGTTTATAGATAACGATATTGCTACAATTATATTGCGTTCTCATTTTACATTTACCTAATCATTTTTTATAGAATCAAACCTTAGATTTACCGCCATGTCGTACTTGCGATCATTAAGCATTTATAATAAAGTATATTATTTTACTACCTATAACGTTTCTATATTTTGTTACAGATTTCGGATTCGGAAATTGTGTTTAGCCAATATGCCCAGGATCCTTATGAAGTATATTCTAAGATGATGCCTGATGAACCTGACCACCCTATACCAGTTATAAAAGATAAAAAATCTAAACAACGTAAGGATAAACCGAAGAAACAAATGTCTACAAAATCATTTGTTATGAGTCGATTGCAGCGGCGAGGTATTAGGTTGATAAAAATCTCAGTGGTAGATCTCTGCAATAATAATTCTGAATCTAGTGACAGTGATGGTGAAAATATAATTATAAGTGCACAATATATAGTTAAAGACGCCATTGATAGTATCATGGACGATACGGAATCTTTAGTCAAGAAAATTTCAAAATCTTTGATAGATGATGATTATTAAACTTTTGATACATTTTTATTTTTTTTATTGTTTATATTTTATTTGATAATTTAATATATGATAATGTTATCAAGTGTCGGGTAGGTATTTATAAGAAATAAAATACATATTTTTTAAATCTATTGTTTTATTTATAAAATCCAAAGAAACTTAATAAGAAGGTACACATTTTACCATTCTAAATACTTTTTTATACACAATACATTTTTAAGAGCACACTGTTTTAAATGTTTATCACAGTTTAAGTTAACACTTCCATTACTGTATTTCTGATGCAAAACAGAGAAATTTGGACACAGTTTTTCATCAAGTTCCGACACATTACAAATAGCGCAAAGATCCTTTATCCATTTCACCTTCTCTAAACCTTTTACTATAATATTTTTATTTTGTAGATACGGAACGATCATACGATGAAATTCTCTATAATCAATATATCCTTCACTCCAAATAATGCCCCTGTTTCGTTCTATCCATTCAACTTGTCTCTTTTCATCGCTTGTTAAATATCTAAACAAGTATGGAGGTTTCACCAAAAACGTTTGTGTATAATCATGCGTAGCTAAAGCTAATTCTTTTACAATAAAATTATTGTGCAGGTCCTTAAATCCTTGAGCATCTATTATGACAGTATCCCGATTCATGTTATTTTCTTCACAGTGTTGCTGAGTGGCTTGTACTCAATTATGCAGTCGTTTAAAATTAGACAGTATGCAGATGTTTGATCTGGTATGTCCGAATCGCTTTCAATTTCTACCCTTACATCTACAACTGGACCGCCCTTCAGATTATCAGCTTGTCTAGAGCAGTCCACCACGAATAGCGGCGCTAAGTCTTTAAATTGTTTTTCACTTAATAACGGTTCCGCGCGACGACCATAATATGACTGTTGAAATCTAGAGTACTGCTCATATAATAAAGCAATTTTGTTATTTGCAAAGTTTACATTCTAGTTTTCATAAGGAAAATAGGGCGAATTAAGATAGACCCTTACATCGCGAATATAACAGTGGTCGAACTGAGACATGTCAGAACTTGCATTATTTTTTCTATTTGTCTGAAGACCGATAATGATAAATCGTGGTTTTTCTACTTGAGATGAAGTTTTAATAGACCACGTATGTTTTGTAGTTTTAGGTAACGCAGGATATTCATACAAATCCCAGTTCCTGAATACCATTTGGAGGGGTCGATCTTTTTCTAACAGCTTTAGCAAGCTTATTTTTTCTCTATCTGATACTTTGACGTGCGGTACGCGCCATATTATTTTATTGATAAGAACGTCTTCGATAACTTCACCGGTGTTAAGTTTCACAGCGTTCAGATTAGTGTTGCTCCGTAACAATATCAACTCATGTCTACTGTTTATTACGACTTTTTTAAAATCTTCTGCAAAACCAAGGATGTTACAAAGAGGTATAGATGCAGAAAATCTGCCTCTGTTAATATTTTTTAGACCCTCAATATTCCAGCCCCAGGCGTTAGACATTTTTGATTCACTCTCATTCATTGAAATTAATGACTTCATCGTAGTGGTTATGCCTGCATTTTTTATTTTATCAATTTCCACTCCGTTGAGCTCATACCTTATATCTTGAAACAGGTAAAGTAGAGCATTATTAGTAAAGTGGACGCTACTAGCACTCTCTTTTGGATCCTTTTTACTAACTACAACAGTTCCTTCCAAATACAAGGTGCTTGCTGACGGTAGTATATACAAATCCTGTTGATTGATGGGTATGCGTATCTCGTCATTCCTGTTGAAACTTGTGACATACGGCTTGTAAGAATGGTACTCGATTCCTTCAATACTGTTGTCGTAGGTTGGTGCGGATAAAACATCTAAGATATTCATTTTAGTAATCCAATCGCTTTAAGGAATGCCTTATTTTCTCTAGTCAATTTTATTTTCTTTTTCGTGTTAGCTCTTGTATGCTTGGAAGCTTGTGTGGAACTGATATTTTGTATTTGATGAAGTGCATATTTATTGAAATCAATCATTTTTTCTTCGAAGATGCAAATAAAGTTGCACTTCTTCACCGCGTAAATTTATTAAATGATTATTTATATCCAACAACCGTATATGTATGCAGCTTATGTTGTTTTGATTAATCGGAAAGTATATTGCGTTTTTAGGAATTTCTATAATTCTATATCCTGGTGGTACGTTTAGTGCAAATTCATGTATAATATGACTGGGCTCTCCGTTAATGTTTGAACCACTCACAATATCACATTCAATCCTGATCACGGTTGTAGGCAAAATGTTCACTGGAAACTCGGAGACATGCCATTTATTTGCTTTTAAGACCTGATTATTAAAGGGGAATTTTTAACTGCACCTCTATTTAGAAATTTAAGCAAACAAAATATCTCCACTAATAACCTACTGCAAAACAATATTACTCACCGTAAAACAAAAATACTGATTTGCACACAAATTATTCAATTAAATATAAAATAAATGTGAATTAGTCCAAGAGCGAGCGAAGCGAGCTCGGGAGCTTAGGGCACCCCGACACGGATAGGTTAGGTTCGAAGGAGATGACGGGAGCTGAAGTGAGCGAGCAAAGCGAGCGAACTCAGCTCCCGTCATCTCCTTCATGTTAGGTTACTTTAGACCCTGCAGACAGAAATAGGAGCCCTGCGCAGCGGGGCTCCGTCGACTTTGTTTCGTTTCCCCCCCTCCCTTAAAACTTAAATATTTTGTTGCACTCGAAGAATTATTAGATTTACTTTTAGTTAACAGATAGTTATTCAGTAAAACAGTTAAGCTTTAAAGATCTAGCAGTATAGTATAATTCATTTATTTGATGAGCAAATTTAGTGTGCAATTCAGTATTTTTGGTAGTAATTTCGAATATTTTGATTGAAAAAAGGGGAATTACAGTTAAAGTATTAAATACCACCCATTATTAAAGCCTAATAAACTTCTAAATGTGTCTTCTTTGTTGAAATTTATATTTTTCGTACAGTTTATAGTAGTTTTTAATGTGTTATTATTGCACTGTAGTTTAATCGAAGCATTTTTTATTTCGGATTTTAAATAATCGCTAATATCTTGTAATTCGTAGGTGCCTTCTGGTATTTCGATAACTTCATCGGTGCCATAAAATAACTTGTTGTTCCTTTTATCGATGTTTGGTATAGAATTAAACGTTGAGAAATGCAATAATGCACACTCATACTGACCGTCTAATTGTAGTGTGTTGGGATAGTAGGTTGATAAATCTGAAGAGTTGCCAGTTATCGACAAAGTGAGAGACATCTTGATAATGATTAAAATAAAACAAAGTCATAAAATTTATATAATTTTATTTTTCCAAAAGTTCCACAGATACTCTAAACATAAGTGTCCGCAATTTACAGCATCGAATTTCTGATATCTTGTATAGTTATAGGTAACATTACAATTTTTAAAATACTGCATTAATTCTAATGGCGGTTTCAAATCCCCATAACTATCAAAATATTCACAATAATTATTTACTTTGACATAAGCTACCCAATGCGTACCTTCATTTTTTGAGTCGTCTAAATTAACGATAGCACATTCGACCCTCTTTGGTATTCTTGGTAACCGATCCTTCATGTATACACCACGAAAGTGAGGTAAGTCGCGACCATATTTTTGAATATCTAAATTAGTTAAAGGTCGATTAGGTAGCTTATTCAGTTTTTTGATAATTTTATAAATAAACCTTTACCATTTTTATGAGGTTTGATGTACAAGCCTTTGCCTAATGCTAAAGCCTCCATAGTTTTATTATGTCGTTCGGTTTCTTGCAAGCTTTTTTGAGCTGCTTTATAATCGTTGACAGTTTTGGCAATACCCGCTGCTCCACCGGCTAAAGTACCTAATGCCGATAAACCCGCGAATATTGGGATTAAAGGCAAAATTCCTCCAGTCTTTGGTATGGGTATAATTCGAGGTATTCGTACATTTGCAATGCCGGGAAATAATTTTCTTGCAGCAGAGTAAGCGGCATTAATGAGAGTCTTACTATCCTTAGATTTCAGTTTCTTAATTTTTGATCTTATTTTTGATACAAAACGGTTAAATGTTTTAATTCCGGCACCAGATTTTAGTTTAGCTTTCATCACTTTGCTCACTAACCACGAGCTAAGTTTCTCTCCCTTGCCTACGTCTTTTGATGCAAGCCTTTGTTTGGCCATGTTTAGCAGCTGCAAATCTGCTTTATGACGGTTGGACAAATCTGTGTGATTCTGATATGCAATATCGTGATGCATACAAGCTTCGTCCAACTTATTTACACCTCTGTCACCTCGAAGTAATCGTTTCTGAAGTTTTGTGCCCGGTCCGCAATAGTTGTAACCAGGTAAGTGAAGTTCAAATGGTAAATTATTAATAACACTGTTAACTAGTCCACCACCTTGCATTGCTTAATGTTAAATGAAATAAAAATAATAAAATATAATATTTATGTTAATTAATATATCAATTTACTATTGACGCTTTGTCGATCCAGCTGTTTTCTTCATTGCTTAAACCCAACCATTTTACAAACATTTTATTCCCTTTTCTTTTTAAAATTTTTTCAATCAAATAAACACCGGGTTGGTGAGACTTTTGAAGCTCCTGTTCATAAAATGTTCCTAATATTGCTTGTTTTCGCTGATCTTCTAGGTGATACGTTACTGGTAATGTATCGTTAACTTTTTTTATGATAAATAATTCTGTTGTCCAATTAGGAGTATAGCCCTTTTTAAAAATATGTTTATATTTACTAATACGAACATTGTCACCAACTTTCAACTTAGGTCTGCATCGAACGGGTAATCGTTTATGTGAATTTCTAATATTGTCTTTTATTATTAACTCATTGCGTTTATTAACTTCTATCGGTTTATATTTAATAGTGCGATGTTTTGTGTTGTTATATGTTTTCATAGTACTTTCCAATACCAAACCAAACCACTTGTAATTTCCATTTAGACTGAAACATTTATATAACTTATTTTTGATAGTTTTTATCAATCTCTCTACAATTGATGCCTTCTTTGTTGAAAAGGATGAGTAGTGATTAATATTATGCTTCTTCATGAACGCTTGAAAAGTTGTGTTATAAAACTCCTTGCCGGCGTCAGTTTGCAAATTACCTGGTACGCGATTGCTTAGTTTAAGTATACGTTGAAAAGCATGAGTAACATCAAGTTTATTTTTTGATTTTAGCGGTTCTGCCCAAGCAAACTTCGAAAAACAATCAATCACCAATAAAATATAATTATAACCACTGTTGTAATTTCTCAAAGCTTGCATATCCATGAGGTCAGCTTGCCATAAGTCATCGACTCCCTTTAAAATTACAGAACGCCTGAGAAAATTTTTTCGTGCCGCTTTATGTATTTCATTCACAATTTGTAGTTTTGACATTATAAAGATTTTTTAGACGATAGTACTTTATCTATATCCGCTTTAGTGTAAAACTTGTCATCTAAATGAGTGAAAGCTTCAGACAACTTTGCTTTTAAAGTATTTTGAGTTTCTATCATGATTTGGGCACGTAATACACCTATCATTTGAAATAAATCCTTTTTTATTTTCGCTGTTATTTGATCTATGTATTCCTTATTTACTGCAACGTCTGGTTCTTGTGGAGATCTGATCCCTCTAAGCCTCACTGTTTTCAAATCAAAATCACCGCTTTCTGATTTTAGTAATGCATTGTCATTGAACTCCAGTAATTCCGATAAACGCAATCTCTTATGAATATAATGCCCAAATTTGTCCACATTCATGTTTAAGGTGTAATATACTGAAAGGTCTGAAGTAAAATGAAACAAGGAGACTTGATAACATATTATTTATTTATTAATAATTTTACTTTCACGTAACTCTTCAATTATAGATATTATTTCATTGTCAAGTCCGGTGTTACCAGCATCGCGAGATGCAATTAATAATTTTAACCTTTCTACTAGTTCATTGGGGTCGTCCCAATATACGAAATCCGTGTTCTTTCGCCATAATTTAGTTAAAGGTAAACCTTTTCCTGTTGACTGGCTACAGCTCTGATTTTGTAGTTTGAAAAGAGGTTTAATAACTTGCAAATATTTTTGACCTTTATTACTTTTAATTGGTTTACTTGGGTCAAAGTCTCGACGATGTGCATTTGTATCAAGTAACATTGATTTATAATGCTGCATGTCATTGTTTGTAATCAAACTTAAATCAATGTCCTTGTTAAGCAACAAATTCTTCAAACCAAGCGTTTTGTGGTATTTGTGTCCTCCTACAGTGATGTATTCGTCACCGATCGTTATGGCAGCAGAACCTAACATTAATTTTCCGCGCTCTCTCCGAACGCCATACGGTACCTCAGTTAGCGCTTCTGAAGATAATGACCAAGACGTTGTATCGCGTTCTTGATTGTTATCAACCAACGATTGGAATGAAGAGTCACTAGAAATATTAGATTCGTCACTTTCGTCGTAATCATCTTGCGCCGACTCTTTTTTCTGCAAAGTCTGATTCAAAAACGGAACATCAGTTTCCTCATTTTCTATGCTACGCAAAGACGCAGTTTGATTGTTGGATAGTAAGTTGAGCGATTCCGTCACAGGCTTAAAAACTGATTCCAGTGCTTGCTTATTGTCTATCTCAATATCCTTCATATTGCGTACTTTTTTCTTTACAGCTTCTGCAGCTTCGACAATTTGTCTTTTTAATGATTTATCCATAATGATATGACGGTTCGTTATCGAATAAGGGTCGCGCAAAGAATAATAACATCGCAATGACGTGCGGTCTTAAATATACCTATGTTCTCAATCAAACACTACAAAAGTGTCAAATTTATTTCTGTAACATCCATTGTTTTTAGAACATTCTTTATTAATCACTACGTAATTAAAAGGCTCACTCCAAATTTTTGAACACATTTCACGAAATTCAAGCCACGTGATGTCTGTGTTGACATGCTCTTCGTAAACATGTTTCAAATTAATTTCATCTTGTTTAAAAAGTATTATTAAATTTGCATTATCTCTTACCAACTGTTTAGGAATTTTACTATAAGTTTGGTTTAGATAAAAACAATCGATGTATTTGTGTCGACCCATGGCAAAGTAATCTCGCATGTTACTTTGATTTTCACAAGCAACGTCATCAAATATAAACACAGAATTAGGTTTTGCATCCTGAACACTCAATACGTCCTCATTTCCCTGATATTTCTGAAGTGAAATACTTGGAACCTGTTGTAGAACTCTTTCCAAAAAAACATACTTCGGTTGGTATAAAGTTTTTGAATAAACATAGACGTTTTGAAACTTTAAGCCGTTTTAGTGTATGAGAAGACCAATGAGTAAATTTGTTTTGCCACAATTGGATGGCCCGCAAATGATGCATCGTATTACATTAGGTAATAATTCACTATGACGAGCACGAGACTTAGGCAAATCATCGCAAATTGTGTTAACGTGCAACGATTGCTGTTGTTTTACAAATTTCATGATCAATATGTATTAGAGTTGAACGTGGAATGAGAGAAAGCGTTCATGACATTATCATTTAAACTGGATTTACTAAAATATAAAAAATACTACACGGCGACAAAAATAGAATATTTAATAAACAGTCAATTTAACAAATTACTACATAATTTAATACGATATGTAGTTGACTTCATATTTACGATTGTAACTTGATAAAACGATTGTGTATAATTAGGTATTCTAAATCGATGTACCATGGTAAACTGAACAGGTATGTCGATTCTTCATTATTGAGCACCCTGAACCACTGTGTCAGTCAAGTCGATTGTGTATTATTGGGCATTCTGAGGCACTGTCACTGACAGGAGCGAAGGCGCGCCTTCGCTGCTGG
Organism: Orthosia gothica; assembly: GCA_949775005.1. Taxonomy (NCBI): domain Eukaryota; kingdom Metazoa; phylum Arthropoda; class Insecta; order Lepidoptera; family Noctuidae; genus Orthosia; species Orthosia gothica. The sequence goes on from OX459051.1 coordinate 11,017,716, forward strand.
TGAGAGTGGCTCAGAATGCCCAATAATATACTACTTAGCGGGTATTACATGGAGAAGAAAAACACAGAGCCGCGCAATGTGGCGAGCTCTTGGGGAGGCCTATGCTGGAAAGCAAGACAATCTTCACGTAACGATGTCAGAGAATTGAACTTTTAAAGCAAATGTAATTTGTATGTAAGATTGTTAATTAAAGGCTATTTTTATTTTATTTTATTTTATTATTTAGGACTTATGTATAACTAATTGTTGGTTGACAAATTTGCACCAAGAGCAACCCCATATCGTGTCCAGGCTATCTCTTTCCATTCTTTGTTGCCTGAAAGAGACCGCAGAACACAATATAAGGCCGCCTGTTGTATGTTTGTTTTTGTTTTAGATAAAAATGAAACCATAAAGTCACATAAAGTGTTCCGTTGTTTCAATAAATAATTGATACCATTGAGAACATATATAGGTAAGCCAGAGAACACTAACAGCAGTGCTATGTGCTTATTCCGAGTTTCTTTACGCACTCGATCGTGATAATGTAAATGATATCTTAGGCTTTAGTGCGAGTTTTTATTCACGCTCAATCACGTATTGTAAACGTCAATTTGTATTGAAACTTGATAAGCTCCGTCTGATGACGGTATGGAGAAACCTGTTTTTTGTATACAGCTTGAAATAAGAGATCGTTTACGTAATCACGAGTGAGTACGTAAAAAAACTCGGCATAAGCACACTTATGTCAATTTGTACGCAAAAAAAGAGGTTTCTCCTTACTGTCACCAGACGGTGCTTATCCAGTTTAATTACAAATTAACATTGACGACGTGAGTAAAAACTCACACTAAGCCCTCAGTAAATAACTCACTGTGAAAACTTAAGGGTGTAACCTGTTAAATTCATAGCCTTAGGTGGAATAAAAGTTCACTACACGCTCACTTCACCAAAGTTTTCACGGTGACATTTTAGCAGAACAGACTGGCAGAAGTGCATAGCCGTGGGCTCAAAAATAAGCACGGCCTTGAGCCCGAGTTCGAGCGGATTCAAATGCAATTGCCTGGTACTCGATACGGCTTATTCGTGAGCGGACAAATAGAAAAACCCTCGAGTTACATCACTAACTCATATATATGTTATTCTGACTCTGTTCTACTGAGCACTAGTGCTATAGACGGTCGTTTATTTTTATTTCCTATTGTCATTTACATGATGGACCTACTAAGAAATGGAATATGAAACGTAAGTTCTCAAGTTGTACGACTTATTTAAATGAGGGAGACAAAATGAAATATTTTCCAGACCATTATCATATTTATACTATTAAATAAAGTTTTCGGCATCAATAACATAGCAATACTCATAATCAGCCTTTAATGTTCCCACTGCTGCGACTGGACTGCGAAAAGCCTCCTCTCTGTGAAAGGCCGTAATCCACCACGCGGGCCCAGTGCGGGTTGGTGGAAGTCACATCTATAGCCGGTTTCCTCACAATGTTTTCCTTCACTGCCTTTGACAACAGTGGTGATGAAATAATTAAAACCAGTCACTCACTCATAATAACGAAGATTGAAAGAAGAAAGTGTAGTGAAGTTTCTTGATTGTAATGTGATGTATTCGCATGCACTCATTTCAATCATCAATCTCGTAAGACCGTCACCCCTCCTGAATCAAACAACACAAATCTACATTTCCAACTAAAGGCAATTAGAGATGCAAGTTATTTTCTAGAACTCCCGAAACCACATACATGCAACCGTCAAGAAATGCCCGACATTTCACAGAAAACCACTACGCTAGGATTACGCTCCGGTTAAATGGCACAGAAATGTGCCTCAATACACGTTGACATGCATAATACGTAGCAGTCTGAACCCGCCTTTATTCCCAACACGTGTGTACAAAGCGCTTTGGCACATTATCAAGGAACACCGTTCCAAGGTATGTAGGTACTATTCTAAGCAGAGATCTGGCTGTCATCGGTAAATGGGACACAACGCTGGGATTACGCCGCAACTGTAGCTCGTTACATTAAGTACGTCGATAAGCAACCCATCCAATTATAATTAACTTTGTTCCTTAACATATTGCGGAATTACTGAGACACTGAACAATTACTGCAGTAGAAATAGCTATTTCTTTGTTTAAAACAATCACTTATACCGCTTCTAAATAGTGGACCTATTTCACGATGTCTAAATATCCACTATTTATAAAAGAATTAAAAAAAAAACAGAGTTTATAAATGATATCTGTCAGATTAATCGTAGGTGGTGAAACAGAAATTTAGTGTAACTACTACAATATAAGTAGACACAAAAACAAAACACGATCAGTCTACAGGCATTTATCTTATGACCGAGGTATAAACATTGTACGCTCCAGTTATTGCGTCAGCACAAAAATAATGGCGTCGAAGAATTAGCGGTAATAGACCTCGTGGCTCCTTAGCCACGAGGTCTATTACCGCTAATTCTTCTTTTTTCCTTAGATATATAGAGATGAATAGTGCTGCGAGACTCTGACAACAACTGGAATTAATCACGAGGAAACAAAAAATAATTTGTAGTCAGTTTACGTTAGTTTTGTAAAGGGTTGTATATATTACTAACTTCTCTCCGCGGGTTCGCCCGCGCACCACCGCGCAGTTTTTACTAGTAAAAAGTGTTTTATCATCCCAAGGGAACACACCACCGGGATAAAAACTAGCCTATGTCCTACCCAGGCTCTCAAACTATTTCTATATCAAATGTCATCTAAATCAACGTACTGAACGGGCAGACCGAGTTACTTTCTTAGTATTGCCACGTTGTATGGCAATGCTTATCCTTGGACCAAGGAAAATGACTAGGTTTTTTGAGAGTTCTTTAAATAATGCGTAAGCATTCAGACTCTACGGGCATGGAGAGAAAATATAGTGAAAATTGCTTTGTAAAATGAAGTCAGAATTTTCGACATTAAGTAGGTGACTGGCCGATTGGAACACCCTAATGAAAACTTGTTTCACCGCATCACTGAACTCTTTATATCTGCTGTTCGGACCGAGCTCGCCATACCCCGCCATGCGCATCCACTTTATAATATTTTCACTTGAAATTCGCCATTCACCCTTCTTTTATTTGAATCGGAGTATGATTAATATATTACGCCGTTTTCGATTCTGGGAGAGCAACGAATGTCGGAAAAAACAGACGAATAAAAGTGTAAAAATAAGTTCAAAAACTAAAACCGGTCTACTGAAAAATTCGAACACGGTTATCCTCTGAACACTACTATGCTTAAGTATGAAATACAATAAAATATTTATTACATGTTAGTTCTTTATTTAATATTTACACGATACATATCGTATAGTTTGTACATACGAGTAACAATTACAGATGAGAATATTTTCTTGTTTCGTACTTTTTAGAGCGTGATTTTCCAGTACCGGGTTTTAGTTTTCTAACTTATTTTTTATTTAAAGTAAAGTATTTTGGGGTTTTTGCAGAGCCCCATTAAATTTTGATTCGGTTTAGGGCTTATGTTTTACATGTATCTATATACCAAATGCATAAGTTACAATAAGAGTGGACTCTAGATAACATGTAACGATAACGTAGTTGATTTAGGAAATTATGCATACATGCATACATACACACTTACATACATACATATTTACATACATTGTGGTATTTATTCAAGATCTACTTACGTTTCATAACACTCCACAATCCATCTTCACATCTTTTGATATCGCATCAATTTGTGTAACTCATTTTTATATATATTCTTTGTATTATTACATCTGGAAAGCATATTTAGTTATCTCTGACTGTTTTAAATATCTAAACTTAAATTATATTCGTAATTTATAATTCTTGTAATTTTTTTCTACTGTGACATTTTCATCTGACATGACATCTGTCTGTCTATTTTATTTTCTTAAAGCCATAGACATACCATAGGTACCATGGACTACCTAGACCTTTCCTTAAGCTAGTTGTACATTATTGTAAGGTCAGAGCAGACTGACCCGCCTATGTAAAGCCGTTTTTATTCGTTCTGGTCTTATTGAGATTTGAATTTGAAATTTAGAAGGGATTGCAAATCGAATGAAAAACGGGCTTCAGATTTTTCCAGTCTAGAGTCTGGTCTAAACGCCGAAAGACTGTTTCCTACTGAGGATTACTAAGTGTATTTCTAATCGGCAAATTAACTAAAACTCTAATAATCAGTCATTATATTATTACCTCAATGTATTCAGTATGTGAATGTGGTTAAAATCTTTAGAAAATCTATCAATAAATAACTTCTGGACTAAGTGTACTTTTACTGCTATATATATCAAGATGTGCCACTCTGGCACGAGGTGCACGTATGTACTGCGGCTGACAGGACCTCAGCGGCGCGGCGCGGCGTTGGTGCGCTTGCAGCACGCGATGGTGCGCTCGCAGTTTGCGCTGGTGCGCTCGCAGCATGCGCTGGTGCGCTCGTGCGCTCTGAATACAAGCGCGCCACGGCAACCCACCAGCCGTCCAATCACACCGTGCCACGTCTTCCTGCCCGACCTATTGCCTGTTAAGCTGCCCACGTCGTACGAAGCCGGCCCTTAATGTTTATATTTCTATATCATTTTTATTAATTTTAGTTTATATTTATTTATTTTTATTAACGTGGCTTATGTATAGCTCTCCGGCGCTATACGTAACGCTACAACATACATATTTACATACATACATACCGATCAACACACAACACTTTGCAACGCCCCGTAGTCGGGTAAAAAATTAGTTTTGACGGGATATGTCTCGCAAACGGTACGGTTGACAAAAATATGATTGACCAAACCCCTACCTTCATTTTAAAATCCCTGTTCAATGATACCACACATGTTGAGGTGGGGCGAATTTTTATTTGTTCTTTGCTTCTTGGCCCTTAGAGGGTGCCATATTCAATTTAATGTGACTTTACATTGCCTATAACCAGCGGACAAACAAGACGCTTCCAACGACACCTCATTTGTCAAATTATGATAAGTAGTTTAGAAGTTTTGGGGGAGCAGATGAACATACATACATACACATATACTGGTCAAAACATTATCCCTTTTCGCTTCGCTGTAGTAGGAACAAAAAATTTTTTTTCATTATTAAACTCTTTGCCTTTTGCTGTGTAGCAAACAATAATTAAGTAAGATAGAACAATATTAAATACTGGCTAGATCACTTCTAATCCCGGTGTAATCCCGGCTTAGTGAGAATAGGTCAAACCAAAGGCGTTAAAGAGATTATATCAGGTCAGCAACCCGTATACTAAAAAAAAACAAAAACATCATCCTCTGCGAGTGTTTTCACCATGTTCATGTTTGGTACGAACAGCAAAAAAAATACAGCTAGATGTATTTTGGGCAACAAAAATTCCTTTTAGTACAATTAAAATATTTTGTGTTAACACAGGTTTTAATTTAAATCAACTAATACGATGACTTTTGTGCAATGAATTAATAACGGATTTTGACTACGTGTCTATTGATTTTGATTTCACGATTAGTTTCGAACTTGATCGGAGTTCTTGTCATGAGCTCTTCACAAGTGAAAACCCTAAAATATCAAAAGTCGAACTAATCTGAAAAATACAAATAATTAATTCAATTTACAATGAGAAGTAGGAGAAAGGTATAGCTAAGAACACAACAAGTAGACATTATTTTTATATAGTCACAGGCGAAGATACAATTACATTTATCCAAGACCGCCAATCCAATAGACTGTTAGAACTATTACCACAAACCAAAAACAACAAAGAAAGTGTAATAATTATGAAAAATATCTCACACTAACACAATTATTAGTAGAAAATATTTTGCAGTCGTATTCGACAGGGTGGCGGGAGGTGGGTGTCGGGGTGTTTGCTCCCAGTCTGCCTGCAATAAAACCGTTACAAGCCGTAGACAGATTCTGTGCCCCCTGGCCGGCTGCGAATGGTACTGACTGATGTAATAATTTCACCGTAAACTGCCTTTAAGATGAGCTTCTGCAGACGATAGATTAATGCTACATGGTCTTTTATAGCCAGTAACAGATTGGTTTGTTCCAAATGTTTCACCCGTCCAATATTGAACGCAATAATTTTTTAATCCAATAAGTTTTCAGCAAACATTCCGTGACACAATGCTGTAGTTTTTCGCAATGTTCCAACTTCGGCTTAACGTCGAAATTGAATTTTAAACCTGTGTTTTGAAACAAAACTCCTATGACAAACCGTTTTGCAATAACAATGAAATGCTGAGTTATTCATGCAATCGTTTGCTTTCGATATTGGCTACTTGTTGGCACTGTGATTATTTTCTCGTTATATATTATCATATAAATTTTGCATCTTCCTTCTCTGAATCTGAATCTCGAGAATCTCATTTTAGTAACGGCTGTTGCCAAATGCTTGCTGATATGAGCAAAAAAATTTGCGCCGCAAACTGCATCTTTTTTATTATTTTCGGGTGTTTTTGCGACGGGTGGCGCTGGATAATTTAATACTGCAATATGAAAAGACTTTTACTCACAGTTGTAAGCCCTCGATCACACGTTTTCAAATAAAATATTCACATCGCAACTCGGTTACCTCGATGAACTTTTGTATTTTCAGTTTGGATGCATGGTTTGGGTTATTTCGCATAATATTTTCCTATTCGGCATATCGAAACTTTATGTATCTATGTGTTTGAAAATACAAGCAGAACATTTACATGTTGTTTCTAACCTCCGACGGAAAATGAGGGGTGTTATAAGTTTGACGTGTGTACCCTGGGTATCTGTTTGTGGCATAATAGCTGCTAAACGGATGAACCGATTTTGATTTCGTTTTTTTTTGTTTGAATGGTGACTTTATCAAAAGTGTTTTTAGCTATGTTTGATGAAAATCGGTTCTGCCGTCCTAAAGTTATGGGCGTTTTACTGTTTGTACCGGGGTATTTTCGCAAGATATTGTGTCATAATTATGTGTTCAATAGATTGTCGATCGAAGCGTGTCTATACTACTAGATAAATTATGTAGCATTAAATAAAAGTATAGGAGGTTTTTTTTTAATTTTACCTTTATATTTTTAATGATAGGCTCGAGCTTGACCACTATCTCACTTGACGATGGTGACGAAACAAATGTGTAATGGTGTAATGGTTTATAGGTAATAAAAAAAAAATATTGGTGTAATTTATTTTGTGTAGTTTATTGGTGAAAAAAAGGTTACATTACAGTTTAAGTACAGCTATATTGTAAAAATTATTACATTGTAACCATTTTGAGTAATGAACCCTGCCTCTCAAACTAGGGTAACCTGTATCTTGACAGTATTCAGGTAGGATTTTATATAATATTAGCATTCATTATATACAATAGTTGGTAGGTACATAGTTTTCGCAATTACAATTTAAAATCAATAAACTATTCAAGATTAAGATTAATTAATAAAATATACAGTTAAAATCAATCTGCCTAGCCTTTTTCCAACTATGTTGGGGTCGGCTTCCAGTCTAACTGGATTCAGCTGAGTACCAGTGTTTTACAGAACAGTTAAAGTAAAAATTAAAAAACAAAAATTTAATTAAATAAACTAAAGTAAGGGTGGAGTGGAGTGTGTGATTTTTAGATGATTTGAGCTGTTAATCATTTATCTAAGAGAGGTAGGAGAAACGATTCCATGTAGGAATAGTCCTGGTGTAGGTAACCACTCAGTGACTTTACATTTAAGTGTGTGTCTATTTAGGTCTTGTATGCTGAGATGTTTGTGAATTTGATTGTATAATAATACCAACTATCCAAATAGGTCGTAAACAAATAGTTTTTCCTACGTTGTGTAATTACATAGTTAGTGGTCTCTAAGCTCCAGTTGAGTGCGCCGGGCTGACTGTATAGACATTAAATTAAAAGTTCGGTTAAGAGCACACGACACGGTTCATTGGATAATAAACGATTATTGCCGCCCACACGTTGGCAACACGTACAATATAGCCTCCATTTTTTTCGGGTTATATATTTCTGTTATAATGCTCGCGATAATGGTAGCTAACTACCATTATCGCGAGCATTAATAAACCTAAAATATTTAATAATGGGTATCAATATGTGCTCCAGCTTCTTTAGACTGGAAAAATACATTCTCTAATATATATTTCTTGTATTAAATGATTTCCTACGTTTTAGCGATTTTTATATTTAATTGAGCACACCAAATGGTTTTTCTGTGTTGGCAATAATTAATTTCATATTTTTACGCTTGCAACAATGATGGTTTGCTCTACTTGTCAGGTTGGTGAACGATAAGTTTGCATTTCTCGTTGCCCACCCATTCCGAGGTTATAAATAGTGTGGCTCATGCCATCAAAGTCAGTCTATCTTTGATCGAGGCGTGATAAATAACTTTAAGGGTAAGTGCTGCTCTAAAAACTGTATCCTATAAACTATTTTCTATAAACTGTGTTTTGTGTAACTGTGTATTTGATATTTATTAGAGTACACTGGGTGAGTAAACTCTTGTATCATTTTTATTTACATCGTCATCCCCGCTGAAAAACCCACACACATGGTTGTAGTCTTTTTAGTAAAATACAACAAAAGTAATCGTAAATAGAAGTCCATGTTCATGGTTATTTTGTGTGTGATTTTTAAGATGTTTCATTCTTTTTTTTAGGTAACACATCAAGCATCGACAATATACTGCGACACTAACACGTAGCTGTTGTTAGAAATACTGTTAGGAGAAAAATCATAAAAAAAAAATATAATCAAAAATCATCAGTCTTATGTGATTTCGGCAATTATTCCTAAAAAGTTTCCTCTTTAGACGTACCCTTAATCTCATTTTCACAATTTCGCCAACCTTTCCAGTCTGTAAAAGCATTCTTGGTGATCACGTGTTTAATTACGCTATCTATCAAATATTCAGTCTGCAGCCACACAATGGCAATTTTCAATCTCATTAAGTTTTCATTTGATTGCTTTCGGTCGGGCTCCGTGATTCCAATGGAAACGGATCTTTAACCGGCTCTTGTTAGGGTAATCATTTGACTTTGATGTTTGCAACGTGAGTATGGAAGGCCTTTTATGGGAAACCTTGTTGTGATTTAATTGGAAATTGCAAAATATCTGAAAAGTTTTGGTTCAAACACAAAGTTTGAATAAGGAGGATTGGTATTTGTGTACCTTATGAGGATTCATGATCAATTTTTCGGTACTTACTGTACTTACTGTAATTTTTAATTTCGTAGACAAACCATTAATAAAATAAATGCGATTGATGAACTGAAGTCTGACTTAAATGAGTAGAAACTAAATAAGGGCCGCTAGTTTCTTAACAAATGTATTTTTTTTGCAATGAAATAGTTCCATTTTCGATCAATTTTCAATCACGCAGGATACGGCACTATTTTTATTTAACGATAAATTGTCAACCCCCCAAATGTCAGTTTAGTCTACGAAATTAAAAATCAGAGTTAATACTCGTGTAAGTTTTATAAAAAAACACTCTTCTAACAACTCTGCTAAAATATATAATTGCAATTGACTTTATTCGTTATTTATTATTATGTGCTAATGTTACCTAACAAGTGATTAATACCTAAATGTACATAAATAAAAAACATAAATAACAACAGGCGATTAAATAAACGTTTATAAAAGACCATCAATCCTGCCTAAGAAGGGAATTTAATAAGTAAATGCGTGAACGAGTCGTCATGTTCTCACATCAATCAGAAGACCGCGTGGCGCGAACCTCGCTCCCAGGCTCACAGCGCACGTACTCCGGCTAACATTAAATTAAATTCAACCACTCATGTCGACTGTGACTGACATACGGCTTCTGTATAAACACGCACTCACGTCAGCGTAGTACCACTAACCGAGTTAACTAAATAGAATAGACTTATTTGGAAATACACAACGAAAACTAAATAAACAATGCTTTCTATACATTGGAAACTAGGCGTCCGTAAACAAGAAGAAATCATGCTGTGCAATCGGAGGATACTTATTTGCGAGCTGGCTGAACTCCTGATCCGCCGACTACACAGCATAATTTCTTCTTGTTTACAGCTTTTTAGTTCACTTTTTAAGCAAAAAACCTCTTAACACGCTTCATTTTTATAACCCCACCCGATGGGATTGAAAAAAAAAATTGGGACCTTCACAATATGGCGCCCAAAATCCACAAAATTTGTTTTTTCTTTAACGATGTTTTAAATACATAAACCCGTCTAATGGTTTGAAAGATATGAGGTAATAAAGAATATTACATACATACAAGACACGCGCGAAAAACACTAACCTTTCCTTGCAGTCGGGTAAAAATAAAATAAAATCACTTCTTAGAAACAATTTAATAAAAATAATATAAAGATGAAGTTAAAAGCTTCCCAAGCATTTTACAGGAATTTCTTACATTCATCTCGACAAGCTGTTAAATAAAGGCATTAATTAATAAATCAGACATTCTTGGCATTGTTTCCTACATTTCCTTTGAACAAATTTCTGAACAAACTGTACCCTCTTATAAAAAAATGTTATGCCTCGAAACTATGATAACTTCTTGAGGTTGCTAAAACCAGATAACTTTTCTAATTTCCACGTTACATAACATAAAAAAGAGATGCTGTACAGATCCGTTTCGACGTATCTGCCTATACGTGTTATCGCTGTAATAAGCTCAAACCAAATATGATAGCTTACTTCACACTGCGACAATATTCTGACATAGCAATATGACCTGCCGAACCTAACCTTTCGAAGTATCCTTTCAATCGCAAGTTCGGTCATTAACATTCCAAATATTTCGGATTCTACTCGCAAACTGATTGTCACTTCTTGCAGATATATTGTGAACATTTCCGAAGAGAACATTTTTGTCATAGCTCTCCCTCATCAGGCGCGTGACAGGCGAGGTATTCGAAACAATTCGGTCGCCAGAATTCGCTCATTACGATCAAGTGTGATAACGGGAACAAATGTCGTGCCCATTCGATTTATTGTTCTTTAACTGATTTTATGTATAATGCTTGAGTGTAAGACTCATGTAATGATGTAATATTTTCATAAGTAGGCAGTACATTACTGGTACTTGTAAACACGTAATGTTAATACTTTGTACCGAGTTACATAAATATACGCTATTTTCTTATGTATCCTACATACATACTAAAATACCCATGCTCTTTCGTTAGTATTTATAACAGAATGGGACGAGTTGAGTTAGGTTAGAAGGACCCATAGAATACAATTATTCTCGTAATTCTGCTTGTTATGTAAACTCTCACGTCTACACAATTATTAGATGTTTTGAAAATAACGTTAAAACGGGACGTGTTCAACGTATAATTCAGTTTAACATGGCAATCTCGCGACCAAAGAAAGAGAAAGTGTCCAGGAAGTTATCGCGCTAAATTTGTGAAAGTTAAAGGGGGGATAAGACTTTCCACGGAGCGAACTCGATGTGATAACAACTGTCATCTGTCACTATATGGGATTACTTTTGCAGAAGTGTGTATCTAACAACTTTTTATACGAATACCAATATTTTCAACATTATTTTTCACTTTTGAATAACAGATCCACGAATTCCCGTAGAATCCAAAGTGATTCTATTAATAGAAATTATTTTACAGAAAATATTTTTTTATAATAATTTAAATTTATAAGTTTCATATATTCCTATCTACATTTATCTACTTGCAAGAAAAGTTTGCCTTCGCTCTCGTGATTTAGTCGAAATAGCCTAAAAGTAAAAAAAAATACTCAAAATGTGCTTACACTTGGCACATACATAGATTTCCCGGCGGTCACTCGTGCAAAACAAGAACCTTGGCATATGTGTTGCGCTTCCCACGGAAAATACTGCAACAATAACTGAGACATTGAGAATTACGCTTACGACAGCAAAAATGTGTCTCTGAAAAATACATGAAAGGAACACAATGTTAAACACACATAAGTAATAATTCGTTCACGTAAACATTCACGTAGGAACGTTATTAGAAGCTACCGCGTACCGCTCGCTGAAACACAACATAATTTATGGAATCCTCTCCGTGAAGCATTCATGGATAATAAACAAAGGTAGAAGATTCATTAATCCGGCGACAGCCATGCTCTTAGGGTCGGATTTAGGACAGGGCAATAATCTCTAGCTCCGGGGCCTCCACAAGAAGACTCTTCATAAAGAAAGGGCGTCCACGATTACTGTTCACCGAAATTATTATTGATTTTTCGACAAAAAAAGTTCGCAAAGTAAGTTTTTTTTTAAATTTTCGTAATTATTTTTTTTAGTATTAGGTACTGACATATACCTAATATAAATTTAATGAAAACTTAAAAAAAATCTTTGTCTGTTCCAAAATTTTCTCGGGCCTCTTCTTCTTGGTTGCCGGCCCTCCGTCCTTTGAATCCGTCCCTGAAGCTCTATAATGTCTACATTATATTAATAGAGTCTCGTCTATTGTGCATAACATTATTAAGGAAATTCCGTTTGAAGCCATTGACTCAATTACAGTATTATGTGCGATACCGTTGAGCAACGTTATAGTTTAGGTGGCAGATCAGTGAACGGTACTATAAAGCTTCCTGTATCGGAATCTGCTGGATAATTTGATATTCTGCATAGGTTAAGTAGCGAAAATGTAGTAATATGTTATCGGATTATTGCAGACATCGTAAGCTTGTAATCGGTTTTGCAAGATTATAAATTCTCGATATTTCAAATACGATAATGCCCATCTAAATTCGATAGTGTAAAATCTAGCCGTGTATTATTAAGAAGAAAGAGTTAATAATATCACGTGATTTATTATAATCAATACAGTTTTTGAAAAAAACCGGTGATCTTACTAATATTATAAATGTGAAAGTTTGGATGGATGTGTGTGTGCATGTTAGTTTGTTACTCAATCACGCCAGAATGGCTGAACGGATCTTGATTTATTTATTTATTTAATACTTTATGCATACTAACGTACAGAGGCGGACTTAATGCCTTAGGCATTTTCTACCAGTCGACCTTTGGATGATGCAGAGAAAATAGTGGTAGGTGCAATATTTTGAGTTAAGCAAATCGCGTTTATTTAAAACTTATACCTATACTTTAAATACAACATTTACTCAAATAATAAACTAAATACATAAATATACCTAAAAATAAGTAGTAATAGATAAATAATTGAATTACATTAGCGCTGTGATGATACTGCTGCCAACTTCTTACGAATATGCTCGCGAACTTTAACTTTGAAGGTTAATCGGTTGGTTGCCATCCTGATTTCCTGGGGGAGCGCATTCCACAGAGAAATAGACTGAATGAAGAAATAACAGTGAAGGAAGTCAGTGCGGTGAGTGGGACATTGAAGAAGGCGGTTATGTGATGACCGTAAATGTTTATTGTGGTTGGCGCAAATGTATTGAAAATTAGGGGCTAGATAACTAGGGGATTTGGAAGAGTCGAGAAATGAGAACAAGGTAGTAAGTGCCCTTTGCTCGCTGCGTTGGCGTATGGGTAACCACTTTAGAATCGATCGATGCGCAGAGACATGATCATATTTACGCAAATTAAAAACGAATCGAATGCAGTAATTTAAAAGGCGGTCAAGTTTGTTGAGGAGATCTGCATTCAGGTCATAGTAGCACACGTCACCATAATCGATGATAGGAAAAATAAGGGTCTGCACAAGCATTGCCTTCGTGTTCGATGGTAATAAACTTTTCAAACGATACAGAGCCCGCAGCGTTCCAGTGACCCTCTGACTCACACTAGCGACTTGAGTTCGCCAGTTAAAGGTTTTATCGATGAGCAGGCCTAGGTCCTTTACATCTTTGCTGAATGGAACAATCGTACCGTCGAAGAAAACAGGTGGCAAAGTTGCACTATCCACTTTAGCAATGCTTCGCGAACTCCCAATGATTATCGCCTGACACTTATTGGGGTTTACTGCAACACCAATTCTATCAGACCAGGTTTTTATAGCCGTCAAGTCCCTGTTTTGTTTGCTTATTACGTCAGATATTTCGTTGACACTCCCTTGACAGTACAACTGCAGGTCATCTGCATACAGATGATAAGCACACTGAAGTTCGGAAGTAATGAGATTAATAAAAATTGAAAACAGAAGAGGAGAAAGAATGCTGCCTTGAGGAACGCCAGTTTCCAAATCACGCCAGCGAGAGGAAGAATCCCCAACGTGTACTGACTGCTGACGGTCCTTAAGGTAGGAGGTGAACCATTCCAGTGCATCGGGAGAGACCATCAAGTAGGACAGAATGGTTAACAGGATGTCGTGACTGACGGTATTGAAGGCGTTCGAGAAATCGACCAACACTAGGACAGTGATTTTGGTGTCTTCCAACCCTGCCCTTATATCGCCAGTCACTTTAAGGAGGGCAGACACTGTGCTGTGCCCGGGCCTGAACCCAGATTGCAGAGGGCTAATGAGTGAATTGTACTGCACAAAGTTAGAAAATTGTTTGTGTACACAGGCTTCAAGCACTTTGGATAGGAAGGGAAGGATAGATATTGGGCGAAAGTGGGTTGGAAGAGTGGGATTGGAAACTTTAGGAAGTGGACGAACATAGGCTTTACGCCACAAGGAAGGGAATACTCCAGAAAACAAGGAAAAATTTACTATATGGGTGATAGGAGGTACAAGGTGATCCAGAATAGTTATTATCATACCACGAGTGATATTATCACACCCCACCGCTTTGGATTTGATGGAGAGTATGATCTTTTTGATCTCTCCCGGCTCAATTGGAACGAAACGAAAAAGATTAATGTGAGGACGCGTTAGACCAGAAATTAAAGACAAAGTGTGTTGCTTGGTTAGATGATCCATGGCAGGTATATTGGTGAAATGACGGTTTAGATCATCTAAGTCAATGCAATTTGGAAGGTCTAAATGTCGCGGTTTGCCAATACCAAGTGTTCCAAGGAACTTCCAAATATCGGCAGAAGAAGAAGAAGAAATATTTTCCAGAATGTGGCGGCGTTTAGCGTTGCTTATCATCTGGTTACATCTATTCCTCGATGTCTTAAATAGCACCCAGTTCTCGTCGGCACGATCCCTTTTATATTTTCGAAACGCGCGGTCCCTGCGTCGCATGGCCATCTGTATTACTCTAGTCATCCAAGGCGCAGGAGGACGTTTCAGTTTTACTTTTTTGACGGGAGCGTGAACGTTGTAAAGGCTAGCCACAACATCATTGAAGACCTTATCGTCAACCGAAGCGGCCTCCGTCAAAATCGCCCAATCGATCACAGACGCATCCTCCTTGAGTTTCTCAACGTCCATCCTGGCAAAACAACGCCTGTACAGAACCTAAGGTTTAGGTTTAGGAGGTTTGAGGATATAGGACAGATAAATCATGTCGTGATGAGAGAAGCCAGGAGCGTCATGTTGACCATGGGAGGAGACAAGTGAAGGATTCGAGGTGAGGATAAGGTCGAGCCAGGTGTCATCCCCAGATTTATTATAATGGGTAGCCTGGAGCGGCAACACGTGCAGACTAGCTGACTCGATAAGATGGAGAAGCTTAAGGGATCGAGGGGAGTTTTGGGAAAGGAGGTTTGTGTTGAAATCACCCATGATGATGTGGTGCGCATACTCTGAACCCAAAGTTTCAAGAACTGATTCTAGTTCAGTGAAGTAATCGACAGACGGGGGACAGTAGACAACACCGACAATGGTTTTGGCTCCTTTGACGCAAACTTCAAGGAAGATAAACTCAGCAGAGGCAGAATAATTTGAAGAGGAAGTAGCTAGTATTTTGTAAGGAAAATCACTGCGAAGGTATATGGCCACACCACCCCCTCCCTTACCAATCCGATCATTCCGTATAAGAACGAAACCGGTGAGAGGGTAAGTGGTGGACAGAATATGCGGTTTGAGCCAAGTTTCGGAGATCAGGACAGCGTGAACGTTTTTATTGTTAAACGCATCGTACAGATTGCTGTAGTGACTGGGTACGCTTTGTGCGTTAATGTGACAAACATTTAACAACCGACTAGATTCATCATTGAAATTATGTTGCAAAAAGTCACCAAGAGTGCCACCGAGGGAACAAAAGCTCGCGTCGCTTGAAGAGGCAGCAGATTCGTTAGCAGAGAAATAAGACTCATGGTCTGACATAAATAGAAGAAGATCATATGTTCAAAATATATTAATAAATATTTATATATATAATAATTTAAGTATGCAATTGCTAAAAACAGAACTACTATGGTGCCACTCTGCACCACCCGCCAGCTAACACCAACACAAAAAACAGGTATTTAAGCAAACACGAAACCTAAAAACGAAAACTATTTCTCAAACAAACACAATACATTTAAAATAAAAACGTAAATTAAACATAATAGAATAGTTGTAAACCCCAACAAATTGAGAAGGAAAAAAAAACAAAGCACGTATTGCAACAAAAAACGTTATGTGTTGCTTAGTCGATACACAAAATCTACTAATTACATGACCATAATTTATTCAGTCGATTTGACCGACAAAAATAAATAATATTGAGGGTATCTGGATAACTAGATGCTCTGTGGTATCGACATATCATCAAAACAATGAATAGGGTATATAACTTATCTAAAAAACAAATACACCTCACAGACAAATCAAACACGTAAATAGTGAGCACAACACACAATAATAATTAGTATAAGATGGGGAAAATACACAACGGTTAGTAAAGATTTGTAAACAATGGAATATAAGGAAGAAAGAAACAATCACAACACAACGCTAGTAGTAAACATTCACTGAGCTGTTTACGTGTTATGTTCATCCTTCCGGCTGCGTCCGCACTTCTTTCACTCGTGAATGCAATAACGGCCGGCGACTTGGGATACCTGGCTATCAGGGTCTTCAGCTCGTCGATGGAAGTCACTTTGTGGCGATTTCCGTCAGAGGCCTTTATATTGATGACACCATCCTGGGTCCAAGATGACCGCATGCCGAAGTGCTCGCGCGCCTTCCCGAAGACAGTCTGTCTGGCCCTCGTAAGAAACTCCTTCACAGAAATTTTGGAACCTTTGAATCTTGTCTTTGCTTTCCAAACTGTCGCCTTAATTTCAGTACTGGTGAACCAAACGACAATAGGCCTGTCATGTTCATTGCTGGGGGCCCCGAGTCTGTGACAGGCTTTAATTGACGACACTGATACGTTCTTGAGGGCAAGCCTGGTATTTAACACATCCAGGATTACTGCTTTGCTATCTTCCTTCTCCACTTCAGCAAGTCCCTGGAAAACCAGTGCCTTCCGTCGGTGCCTGGTCTCCACGCCATCAATTTGCTTTTCGCACTCGCTGATCTGGGTTCGGAGCAGACCAAGCATGGAGAAAACGAGCTCCCGAAAAGTGCGAAACTCATCGGCTATCTTCGCCACTGTGTTTGCCTTAGCAGGCCCGGCACACTGGATCTGCGCTTCGAGTTCAGCCATCTTCTTCAAAAAGTTCTCCTCCAGGGTCTTCTGTGCAGCAAGAACTGCCGCAAATTGAGACATGTTGAGTCTGTGAAGCGCCAACTTATGGTGTAGTGACAGTGCAGTGATCAGCTGGCAGGCGGTTTATTATGATTGTGTTACATAAATGTGCAGCAAACGTTGGTACTTGTATTTTAGCACCTCTAGACTAATTACTGATTAAAATGTAATCAGTATTTTCAGCGATAACTACTTATTTTAATTTAAAAAAAATCTCCGAAAAAATCGCACGTCTATACATTTTCAACACCTACCCGCGAAAAAAAAAGCTTGATGTAGTTTGGCACAGAGATAGATTATAGTATGGAATAGCACATAAGTAATAGTTACTTACTTAGTTTAATATTCGCCCATTCAGTATATTTTTCGCCCAGTTAATAATTGTAGCCTATCCGTATCCAGTTTGAGTAATACCTTTTAGAAGGTTTTTGTGAGCTCCAGTCATAATGTAAAAAAAAAACTTTAGTTTTATTTGGGGTTCTATTTTTATATTTTAGCATATTTTCCTTTTAAAATAGCATAACAACTGACGATGCGACATCACTGTGCAGCGCGGGAGTGCGAGTGTATTCGTTTTTTTAGCGAATCAGTCCAAGAGCGAGCGAAGCGAGCTCGGGAACTTAGGGCACCCCGACACCGATAGGTTAGGTTCGAAGGCGACAACGGGCGCTAAAGTGAGCAAGCAAAGCCAGCGAACTCAGCTCTTGTCATATCCTTCATGTTAGGTTACTTTAGACCGCAGACAGAAACAGAAATATAGTATTTCAGTAGCATATTCAGTATTTTTGAATTTATTTTCGCTCGTTTAAATACGATTCAACTAAAATAATATCTTTTTGGAATAAAATGCACCAAACATCAATAAGACAGCCTCTCTTTACTCATTTATCCTCGTAACAAACGTTAAGCACATTTAGCAACTTAACAATAGCGAGATATTTCAATATCCCTCAGAGCTTCTGAAGAAAAAAATCTTGAATATTTTTTTGTTTAGCCGACGAACTTTCCGGTTCTGCTCTCCAAAATTCAAGTCATCGCTGGTCGGTACCAACGCAATTTTCTTGGAAAAATTATCATTTCAAAACTTTTCTTTATTTAGATAACCTCGGTTATATTAACACAAAGTAGGCTTATGAAATTACAGAAAATTGTTTCGGCATCCTTTATTACGAAATTGTTTTGGCGTGAGACTTAATAACCGGCCAAGAATATTATACTTATAATGTTTTCTTGTCGTCTGTTGCCTCTCGTTGCCCGTGGTTATTTGTTATCGATGAAACCATCTGAAATTAGGACGAAATATTAATTAAAATGTAACAGTTTCATGACTTTATTATCATGACCGTTTTATTTAGATTGTTGGTCTTTCGAATTTAAAGTTGACCTTAGTATGAAGGTTCGTGTTTTATAAGTTCTAGAATATGTATATTTGAGCTCTACATTATTTAACACCTTAACTGCCAGATGCCCGACAAACAATACATTTTCTATTGTGTCTCGTTCTCTGGCAGCCAAACTGTTAAGCATGTAGGTATGTACATTTGTTTGCATTATCTACACATTTCAGGCATGTTTCAGGATTATGTTTTGGCTTATTTCCATTGAGGAGAACCACAAACCATTCAAAACTTACATCTATGACGTAACAAACGACGCTTTTATCCAAACTTGAATCACCCATAAAAATCCACTATGTTTTTATTGGATATTCTCAACCATACTGGGTCACAACCGTTTTATAGTGTAAACACAGAGAGAGTTACAACAAACTGGACATAGCAATCGCGACCATCAATATTATTGTGGACAAACACGATGGCGCGGCGCGGTGGTAATCCAACGGCGGCCTCGCTGATTGCTGAATAAGTCATGCGCGCGGTGCCAGCGCACGATCGCAAACAGAAAACTGCGAACATTTATGTATTCCTAATAAAACTAGCCGCGTTGCACCAACACCGGACTAGCACTGTATTTATTACCTACCTATTCCGATATTCATTTATCGCGCTCTGGTTATCCATTGTATTCTATTATATATATATATTATATATATATAGATATTTTGTTACGCCTATATGTAGGATTACCATGTACAAATACCAGTGTCAGATTTCCTAAGCAAAACAATGACTAAATATCGAAACATGAATCAAAAACAAATGATCAATTTAGACACATGAATATGAAATTGGCTGCCTATTAATACAATTTGCGCTACATTCATTTCATTTGGGAAGCGAATGTTTGTACATAACTCTCCACAGCCTGCACTGAGCAATATGTTCTATGAATTCATTAATATTAATCTTATCTGATGTTATTACAGGGAATTATACAAGTAGTGTTCCACGGCGAGTTATGCCGAAGCAATTCCGCAAAAAGCCCAGTTGAATAAGTGAAGGCGGGGAGTTGGGTGCAGTGAAATATAGCCCTGCGTTGCTCTGAGGTGGGCTGTGGGCTATGCTGCCCGGAGCAGGTGTCTTGCACACAGATTAATTTGTCGACATACAATAACCTCAAATAACGCTGGTAAGCTTAGTCGTCGCTATCCGCAAGCTATTCATTCGGAGACAATCTCGTTTCCAAATGGAAATTGGTTTGACTGATGTTACTGTTAATTTGAAAGTTTTTATGGTTCTGTTTTGAAAGTCAGTGTGTTTCTTTCGTTTCAACAGTTTATTTTTAATGCCGATGACGGCAATGTAGAAAATAAAAATAGTGCTTGATTTTTAAAACTAAAGTAGATGGAATAATTCAATGTAAAATTTTCTACTATGAACCATATTACAAACAAAAACCGCGAATATCGAAATACCGTACCTTCTTTTGTAGTGGTGATTACTGAGAAAAGCGTTTTTTTCTTCAAAACGCTTTATAGTTTGTTGTTATATGACTTCTCAGGATGCTTCTCAATGTCTGATACAGTTGTTATTAAACAGACATCAAGACCCTTTGTGACAAGGCTTCTTAGTTAAATACTGATGAATGATCTAAAATAGTTAAAGAGTATGGTATAGAAATATCATACACGTTAAATCATATTTTGACGTCAGAACTTTCGTCTGACATATCACTTAAAATTATCCTATTTTGGATGAGATCCTTTTTGTAGTATGTAAATATATGTATTATATTATATTTTAATGTCTGAAAATGCAATTCCATCGTTCATAAAAAGTGTGTACGTTTGTTTAAAAGCAATTTATATTATAATTATTTAATACTAACAAAACCTAATTTTACTGTCAAAATACATTGCAACGCACAATATACAGGAACGAATATCAAGCTTGTTGAGAACTACTCTTTTTACTGCGAAAACTAGTATAAATAACATTCCAGAACTGAATGCAACTTCCGTGTCCTAAAAAATTGTTTCAATTAAAATATTGACTAAAATATAGAGCTAAGCGGACCAATGAAGAGCACAACGAGCAGCCATATTGTTATTAGACATTAGCTGAAGATGTCGTCTAGAATTATGGGTCAATTGTAGCGCAGCGCTTGGCAGCTGTTTGCGGCGGGGTGGCGGCGGCGGCGTCTCCCGCTCTTATTAAGTTTGACCTGTGTAATACATAAACCACAGTAGTGAAGCCGCCCCAACACCGTTAATTTAAAGGCTCGTGCCGCACCCGAGGTGCCACACTAATCCCGCATAACATAGTAGCTGAAACATTTGCCAGATTTATTAACCAGCCTCTCATGTCGAGATAATGAATGAGCAGCCAAATACGACACGGCGTGTTTTGTGTTGCGCTGTATTAGCGAACTGTCTCGCACTCTGCGCTCGGCAGGGCGGCTGGCGCATGATGCGGTCACAATATGCCGAGAGCATGTTATATAATTTCAAATCTGATAAATGCTCAGAAACTTCGTTTGGCTGGCAATCGATACGTGGCGCATCGGGTATAACGAGTGTGACGAACGCCGGAACACTGGCTCGTTTATTTATCGTCTGGCTCTTCAGCTACATTTATTTAACTCAGTCTTCTCAATTTATTTTGTTGCCAAGAGACCTTTTTGAATAGGCAATGTGGCGTATAAATTTCTCTCGCCCCTCGAGGACCGTAGGCTCCGGTGACTCTCCGTTAAAAGGTGCTACGAATTAATTTTACCTGACATCAAGGACGCGACGACGGAATACGTTAGCTCATAATGAGATAGCTCAGTAAACATGTTCTGCCGGAACAAAGTAAGTGCCTGTTTAAACATGCATCTCATACCTATCGTACATAAAATCGTGAAGTTGCTGTTGGAAAATTTCTCATCTTTTCGAATAACCTTTTAGGAGATTGAATCAGCCTTGGGCCGAAATAAGTAAATATATTCGTCGGGAATGAGTTTTTAACCGACTTACCAAAAAGGAGGAGGTTCTATGTTCGACTTCTTGTGTTTTTATTTTTTTTTTATTTTTTTTTTTGTATGTTCACCGATATCTCCGTCAATTGTGGACCGATTTTGAAAATTCTTTTTTTGTTTGATAGAGTATGTTTCGAAATTGGTCCCATTTTAATTTGGTGAAGATCTGATGAAGAACTTCGGAGATATACTACAGAACTCTTCAATACATAACGGCAAATCATTCGCGATTGCTGCAATCGCATGTCTGTTTATTGTTTATACCATTTCATAACATAACATCACGCCAGTACACTATAAAGGGGTACGCAGATCTTTTATTTCACCGGTTATGTTCAAGTTTCATGTTGTTCGGGTAATCTATTCTGGTGTTATAGGTACCTTACTAAACAACTTGCATATTTTAGGAAAGTACAACTAAAAAGGGAAAAATAAAAAAAACTTTTTTGCAAAAAAATACTACTGACTTCCAAATCAAAAACTACAAAGTGAAAAATAACTTTATTTTTGGAAGTCGGTGTCCATATCGCAAAAAAATGGGAAAGAAGAAAGACACCGACTTCCAAAAATAAAGTTATTTTTCACTTTGTAGTTTTTGATTTGGAAGTCGGTAGTATTTTTTTGCAAAAAAGTTTTTTTTTTGATTATGGTTTGTATATAAAATGAGAAGTACATAAATAAAAAAATAGTACCTATAAGATAGAATATGCTGTTCAAAGCTTTAATAATATGTAATGAGAAGTCACACGCGAAAACACCTGTGTTTCTGTATCACCGTTCCATATCAAGTAGTATCGTAAAAGAAAAGCAAGCAGCGAGGTTTTCGCTCTTGTAATATGTAGATGGAGAGCGGATAGTCTGAAATTGTTTGAGTATCGGCTGCTTTTCCGTTCCGATGCGCTAACGGTTCGGAATTGCTGACGCGAGTTTAAGAGGCAGGTTTGCGAGCGTGAGAACTTATTTTAGAACCCACACATCGACATTTTCACTAACACATTTGCATCACACATTGTAGTGTACACGCACCCAAGAACAAGTGAAAAATTATGCGGCGCGACGGGTATGATATAGCTTCAATGCGCGTTCGCTTCTGAAGGATTTGTAAGCTTGTCTCAAAAACGCGCAATGTATTAGCTATTGATTCACCGCTCCGCACGGCACGCGTGCCCATAGTATTATAGTCGTGAATAAAGGGTGGGGTCACAGTGTAATCGGTTGTGTAGTTTGATTGTTAGAAATAATAATTACTATTTATGTAATACAACATTTAAATTATTATTATGATAAGTACAAAAAATAATGCTTGATTGAATGATGTTCTCTAATTTATTTATTTTATTGCTTAGATCTAGAACCTTTTTTAGGGTTCCGTGGCCAAATGGCAAACAAAAAACGGAACCTTTATATATTCGTCATGTCTGTCTGTCTGTCCGTCCGTATCTCACAGCCACTTTTTCCCGAAACTATAAGAACTATGCTGTTGAAACTTGATAAGTAGATGTATTCTGCGAACCGCATTAAGATTTTCACACAAAAATAGAAAAAAAAAACAATAAATTTTGGGGGTGCCCATACTTGAAACTGAAACAAAATTTGTTTTTTTTTCTTCAAACCCATACGTGTGGGGTATCTATGGATAGGTCTTCAAAAATGATGTTGAGGTTTCTATTATATTTTTTTCTAAACTGAATAGTTTGCGCGAGAGACACTTCCAAAGTGGTAAAATGTGTCCCCCCCCCCCTGTAACTTCTAAAATAACAGAATGATAAAACTAAAAAAAAACATATGATGTACATTAATTACCAAGTAAACTTCCACTGAAAATTGGTTTGAACGAGATCTAGTAAGTAGTTTTTTTTTAATACGTCATAAATCGTAAACCGCAATTTACCAAGTACCCTTCGTGCGCGAGTCCGACTCGCACTTGGCCGGTTTTTTCAACTCATGATGGCTTATAAATATGCTAGGTATTTTGTGTATGATTTTATTGTACAAGTAGGTTTGTGGCTGCTTAATGTTAAATGCCACAACGCACGTTGCACAACGAGCTGCGTAAGATTGTCTAGTTGAGAAATTAATTAGTTTTCCTCCTACGAACTTTGCAACAACAATTTTAAAAACCTCTGCTATATTACTATTGACTTTATAAATTAAGCTTTCAGCATTGTTGACTAATCTTGAGACAAGTTTCATTACGGCAATAAAAAAGGTGTAAGCTTTCATTACCGGCAAATTTTTTTATCAGTGCCAATTTCACCATTTATATTTGTTGAATTCAGTTGCTTGCAATAGTATGGCTTACAAGACACATGATTACCAAAAACATGATTTGGTCCATTTTATCTTATTGCTTGAATAGTGCTACAGTCATGTCACGACACTCGCGACCCACCCTTATGCCTATTGTGTATGTGTGCGTAGACGTTTTGCGAACTCGGCTCGGAAAAAAAACGGACGTGCTCTCACCTTGGAGTCTAAGACGGCACTGAAAATTTTTCGCGCGCGTGGTCGATTATAAAACAAATTACTGGAGCGTAACTCTCCATACTAAAATGTATGGGGAATAGAAAACAATTTGTGTAGAAAAAATAACAATGTTGAAAGGTGGATTACTATCATTTGGTGTGACTTATTAGATAAATAAAACGGTGAACGTCATATTCATACTTTCGTGTCACGATATATCTAAACAGATTTATAAAAAATCTTCTAGAATTATGACAATAGTGCAAATAGAAAAGGTCGATTTAGATGTTTTTGAGAGATTTCAACAATTTTTTTTTTAGAAATTTAGTATGGTTTTACAAATATCTCGCGGTGAAACTGTTGGCACATCTGTTAAGGTTCTTCATATTTTTTTTTGTGTAATTCAGCGCGGTGAATCTTTAGAAATAATGAAAACTGTAAGTGCCTTTTTAGGTGTTTCTTAAGGACTCGCCTCTTAACAGTTTCTTGCATACGTTTCCGTACACTAACTTTACTCATTAAAACTGATACATTCAGTTACATCAAAGCTTTGGGTAGCTGGTACTAATAAAGTATATAGGTTACTGGAAATGTGTCTTGATCTATAAGTTTATGCTTGAATTGGAAATGGGGCATAAACTCGAGCGATCCCAGTGCTGTCGTCCGTTTCAGTCGATGTTTGGTGTAGAGAGCGAAAATAAAGTAATTGCCGCGCTATACCGCCAAGGGCTCCAGAGCTACATGACTTGTATGTATGTTTGTGTTTAATTTAACATTACCAGTGGTGTCTCATCCCATACAGAGAAACCGTGGCGACATTCTATACTGATTATTTTTTGTACAACAATTGCGTTCAGTTCCGTTCCGTTCCACGGATATAGATGGTGATATATCTATCGCCGTGGAACGGAACCGAACGCGATCGATTTATAAAAAATAATCGGTAAAATCAGATGAAAAACGCTAGTTATTTCGGCACGGTTTCTTTGTATGGGATGCCTCATATCTACATGCTAGTATTATATTATCTGTGACTCTACTAACGTCTAAGTAAATGAAAATAACTTCGACTAAATCTACAGTACCCTTCCGTAAATATAGCACCCCAAGTTTAAGATATACTTAGGCTTAGTAGAGCGTCACTTCGTCTGCTTCCGACCTACCTACCTGAGTATATTTGATAGTCTCTTTCAAAGCTTGATGTGCTATATTTACACCTGGTCCCTGTAGATTAATCCGAGCTATACCTGATTTGGTTCGCTCAGTACCTAGGTGGTTGGATCTGAAAGCACAAACCATCCCTTAGAATTGTGTAGAGGATTAACTGGTTACACGTTGGGAAATTAGTTCACTTCGGGATAGTAGATGTGTTGTGAGGAAATATGTACAGAGTCCTTCCAGGCATTAGGCTAGAATCTAGTCACTCCAGCTAGACTCACTGAGCAGTTTATATTCAACAGAAAGTATCGCTCATGGTCATGGTACCACAGACAAACTTTCACTTGATGGGCTTTCCCTGAAACAATCTGCCAATGAAAACTTTTATATAGGACGCACTCAAGTCTATTATTGTATCGTATAAAAGTCGGTAATGGTCAACTTGACCATTACCGACTTTAGACTTACCGATATTCAGATAATTTCTCAAAGTAATGCCTACTGAGATGGAACAGACAAATAAAGCAAGAAGAAACAAGTACAAAGCTTATTGCACAAGTGACTGAATTTCGGTCTTTTACAAAATTGTTCGATGCCGGAGGAGTGTACCTCTGGTATAATAAAAGATCAACAAAAGATAGTTGGTTTTGTGAAACATGAGTAGGTACATACAAACATAAATGGGGGTTGTTTCGCTTACGTTCATACATCTAGTCATACACGCACGCCGGTTATGAGTACTACGCACCATGGGAATAGCCAGTACAAATATTAAGTTTAAAACAATGACCTTCATGTTTTACCATAGGTAAAGACGAACAAGGAAAAATTACATACGTAGCTTTATGTAACACAAATAGTTAATTGAATTACCTAGACATTTAATGTAGTGGCCCAGTAGCTATACCTCACCTCTCGTGTTTGAGGTCGTGGGTTCAAATCCGTGACTTTTTCAAATTCATATGTACTTACTATGTTTGTCTTGGACATCACTGACAACGGTGATGGAAAATATCGTGAGGAAACCTGGACTTATAGTTTATGTAAGTCTGGAATCGCCAACCCGCATTGAGCTAGCGTGGTGATCAATGCTTATGCCTTCTCTGAATGAGAAGAGGCTTCTGCCCTGCAGTGGGATAGTTACAGGCTGGTATTATTAAGTAAATCTTCCGTTTATTCAAAACGTTTCATAACTTAGATAATATTTTATTGAAGCCAAGGTCATAATATAACTATTTTAAGTCTATTGATCTAGCTTCCCTTAATGATGTGGCCATGAAAAAGAGAGATAGTAAAATGTACAAACTTCAGTCTTGCCAAGGGCTATCGTGTTACCCAGTTACTGAGTTATGGAGGTCAGATACGCAGTCGATCCGCATAAAATATTGGTATTCAGCTGAATCCGGTTTGACTGGAGTCGACCCCAGTACAGTTGAGAAACAGACTTTTTGAACCCGGCATTCTAGTATAACAGGTAGAAACCCTGGAAGGAGTCTTTTCATCAAGCCAGGAGGGTAGATATCTACTAATCTAGTTAGCCATTAATTTACTGACTTCTGTGCGCTCAAGGCGCTAACGTCCTTGATTAATCGAATTCAATCTCAGCCATTCCTTTTAAAACGTTTTAGTTTTACTTGAATTAACAGATTTTCTCAAGATAAGACAAAAACTATAGCATCTATACGCCAGCCATTTTGAAGATACAATGTTTACTAACAAAATAAAACAGCAGATTTCTTAGAGCTACCTTCTAATCAACAACAAATGTTTTAAAGTAATAAAACGAATTCGTTAAATAATGTTGTATATATTAAACATTGATTTATTTAAGTAAGTAAATATGAAAGATAGTTTCAAAAAATAAAATATCCATGGTCATAGGACAAGAAGATTAAATTAGAGCGAACCAGAAAATAAAAATGATTTTCTACCCTCCTGTCAGCTGATTGAGCTATTAGTTCTTTGTTAGTAAATATTGTACCTTCATGTTGGTCAGAGTATAGTGTTTCATCGTTGTACGTAAGAACTTTAAACATCTACGGCCTAGTTTCTGGAACTAAGTTCGAAGTAAAAATTTCTAAATATTACTTATATCAATTAAATCAAGGCGATTTAATGTCTCTCGCGGTGTAGGAAGCCTCTTTCCGGAACACTGGTTCCATAACACAGTTTAAACTTGAGCATAACGGAGTCGGGAGTTACGGCTAGTTGGATTGAAATACAGCCATCGAGAGCGCTTACGCTAATTTATTGCGGTTTTCAGCCGTAGCCTGCTCCGACCGCGTCTATTAAAATATTACACATCTTCAGTTATAAACTAAGTTTGTTAATTACTAACGGTTATCCGTTAGTTGAATGTGCGAGCCGTTTTATGAATATGTGTGTTGTGTAAGATTTGGGGGATTGTTTTATGTTGTTGGTGATAGCTTGCGTTCTGTGAGAGGGTGAGATTGTGACATGTGTTAAATTGGTGTCGATAATGTTTGATGCCAATTTTCGGATAAATCGAGAACTCCAGATAAATCTTTTTCAGATAAATCTTCGGTCTCTTGAAATAAATTGTAGACACATCACAAATTAAACGCGGGTCAAGTGAAACGATTGGTTGTTGAAAATTTATTCAACCAATTCTGTCCCACTCCAGAATAAAGGCCTTTCCCTCAAGTGTTTCCGCCTGCGCTCGTTGACTTCTATTTGAATAAAAATAAACATAAAACTAAAAGTACATGTACAGCTTAAAAACTTCGTTCATACTTCATTTTGATGGACGCACTCGAAACTGCTTATGTAAAAAGTTAAATCAAACACAAAACAATTTACGAACTATTTTAATTTCAGCGAACTTTCCGGTTTTATTTAAGCCGGGGTAGTGTTTACATCGATCCTTGGTAATACCAACACAATGGTGGCTGTACATATTTTTTTAACTTCATAATTCTATACGCGTTCTATGAATTATTTTTCGATAACGTAAAGCACGTACGTAAACAGCGTAATTTATGAATTAGAAACTAGTCTACCCTAAATGGCTTTCCTAGTCTCTAACAAGGAAACACTAAAGCTATTCCCCTAAGTTGTAACTTCCTTGATTACTAGTATGTAGCAGGCGACGACTTCATAAATATCTTAGCATTCAAGAGCAGCGGTGGTTCAGTGGTAACGGCCGTGACTTACAAGTCCAAAGTCATGGGTTCGAACTCAGGCAGGTGCTTTACTTTGTGTAAATTAATTAATCACCACTGCTCTCAAAAACGGTGAAGGAAAACATTGTGAGAAAAACGGTATGTCTTAGAATCAAAAATTCGAAGACATGGTCACATGTCTTAGAATCAAAAATACACACACCATGACCATGACCATGATCATGGTGACCATGTCTTCGAATTTTTGATTCTAAGACATACCGTTTTTCTCACTATCCACCAAAACGCAATGGGCCCCCGTGGTGGATTAAGGCCCATTCCCTCTCACAGAGAGGAGGCCTGCACGCACAACGGACCAAATGGGAGACTAAGTTTGGAAAAAGGTGTCCATCTATCCTTTCCTATCATAGCATTCATCATACCACTTCATCTGAATTCAAACTTCTGCCGTCCAAAGAAAAAGAGGCGCATCTGCCGTTTTAAGAAAAAAAATAGGTCGGAATCCTAAGAAACAAGGCGTTTCTTGATTTCTTTCTAGGGTTCCGTACCCAAAGGGTAAAAACGGGAACCTATTACTAAGACTCCGCGGTCCGTCTGTCTGTCTGTCTATCCGTCTGTCACTAGGCTGTATCTCATGAACCGTGATAGCTAGGCAACTGAAATTTTCACAGATGATGTATTTCTGTTGCCGCTATAACAACAAATAAAACAGAATAAAATTAATATTAAAGTGGGGCTCCCATACAATAAAAGTGATTTTATGCCGTTTTTTGCGATAATGGTACGGAACCCTTCGTGCGCGAGTCCGACTCGCACTTGGCCGGTTTTTTTAATTAACCTGTATTGCCTCCTTGCTGGGAAAAGACTCTCCCATAGAATAGAATTGAATTTCTCTTTATTCGAGTATCCACGACTAGAAAAGTAGGCAGTTATGCATTTAAAACATGCGGCATGCGGCGTGTTTCTCGGTGTAATGAGAATCAAAGACAATACGACGGTAAAGACAGTAAAAAGGTTAACAGTAGCGTGCGTTTTATTACAGACATACTGAAATATTCAGGCTCATTCAAAAACGTGCCTGTTGTGCCTACTTTTTAGTAATGAATTGGCTAAATACCTACCTATAGTATAAAATAAAGCACACGTTTGATAGGGATACGTCCTACATGTACAAGTATGTGAAAACATGTATCTATGATGCAAATCCATATCTATCCATAATCTGTCTGTCTGTTACTTTTTCGCATTTAAATCGCTGAACCGATTCAGATGAAATTTGGTATGAATTAGTTTGAGACCCTGGTAAGGACATAGGGTAGTTTTGATGGGTGCAAGTTTGTATGGTGAACCAATATAATTAATAAAGGCGGCCCACACACCTTCAATTTTATTGTGCAATATATAGTGAAGAAACCTTGGAGAAAAAAACATCCGAGTAAGTTATCCGAGTACTAATGCAGACGAAGTCACGGACAATAATTAGTAAACCATATATTTAATTTAAAGAGCAGGATTGTTTTATTTATTGACGGAAGATTGTTTAATATGCAGTACAAAGTACTACATCTATATTATTTATGTCTCTTGTTGTATAAATCAGATTTGTATCTTGGTCAGTTATGTTTTTTTCTGGCACACACTTCCTCGTACTCCCGAAAAACGTTTCCATAACAATGTGCTCCGAACAATGGCACCTCGTATTTTCAAATTATAAACATTATTAATGTGGGACGGTGAAGTTGGCAAATTATTTTTATGCCTAAAATCCCTTTATAAGCGCGGACAAAAACCGCATTAGCTACAAATTAAATTCATGAAACCATAAAGTGTTCCGTTGTTCATGGCACAGAACCGCGACTGTTTTGTTCCTTCAAAGGTATGATTTTGGCTTCACTAATATTGTTACGCTTCTTTTTGTTAGGAGTAATTGTTAAAGATTTTTGTCGGTTTTCTCTTTGAAAAAGTTCGAGCGACAAACGCAGTGCTTCAAAGAGAACTAATTTTAAACTCCATTATTAAAAACGATGTAAATTTTATTTAAAGCCACTTGTCCGGATCGACGTGCTTGTCTCGAAATTGTAATTTCAAATAGCGTCCTTTTAGAGTTCGCTATAAAAAGACATTTGATACTTTCGTAGGACGAAAGGCTTTAAAAACGAGAGGAACTGCGAGCAATCCCCTTACAAAAGAATCAACGGCCCTCTTTTATTTTCTTTCTAATGATTTGGGTACAATATAATTTGCCATTTGAGGATATCACACAGACGCAGGTTTTACTTATCTTTCTAAAGATACTGCTAAATTGAATTCGTACAGATACTCTTCAGCAATTTCTAGAGAAATTATTTATAAATTTGTAATTGAGAAATGTGGGCAATTTCCGTATTTTCCAAATATCAATTTAATAACTTTCAAAACTTTTAATTTCCGGCTGCGATTACCTAATAGGTACCAATATGTAATTTAAATTACCAACCTACACGTGTCGCCTAAAAATAAAACGGTGTTATTTGAAGGTAGATAGGTACTTACCGTCCTGATACCGGGAGCCTACGTAACAAAATCAGTACGTCGTTGCGATGTACTTAGAGGGGCTTCAAATAAATGTTTTAGATAAATACTTTTAATTGTACGATATAGCTTGGCTATTGAATTGGTGATTGTAGGCTTTTGAAATTGATAAAAAGGAAAATAATGTTAACCATTTTAGAAAATATTCATAAGTCGCGTCTGAGAACTATACCGAGGGATAAAGCTGTTTTACTAATATCATGACTGTTTCTGCGGTCAAACTAAATTAATATAAATAAGAGCAGTTTTTCAGTTTGAGAAACAATGCTGCTGGTATAGTGGAAAATACAGGTATAAGTAGGTATCCAGGCTTTTCATTCTGCCTGTAAGATTTGCAAAAAAATGACAAAATCACTAAGCTAAATATGTATATGCAGATATAAATGGCAACAATCAATACCCCGAGATTGCCGAGATCTCATCGCAAAAATATATTGCCGGGCATCTCTGCAGTAATCTATTTTACTATTAATTATCTTTCATGAAAACTAAGTTTACTTAAAAAAAATACCTGCAGATTTTTGCAGTGGGTGGGTGGCTGCAAATTCTATCAGAAAAACACGCATGAAGAGAAGGGTTGTCAGATACAAACCACAGGGTTAAAATTCGTTGGCCAATCTTAAAAGTTAAACACGCTACAACCTAAAATCGATCAGTATTATTAAGTTAAAGGGGTTGCCCAATTACGTGTGATACATGTTCGTTAGTAATCGGATTCTGAAGGGCTGCATCAATAATGACGTCAGCCGCCCAATACGTAGGGCAGTGTGGCCTTAATTATTGAGTACCACTAGATTAAACTAAGTTTACAAATTGACATAAGTATTAGTATACAGTCTGTTTGTTTATTGATTTGATACACATAGGTTTAGTTGTATTATTATCGCACAGATGAATGCCACAGTGCATTATTTCTCCTCTTTAATCTATTGGTGTAAATCTAAAGTTACTCTTCAGAATAGCGCTGTGAGATTTTTAGCAGAGTAGACAGTAGGCTTATTTTAGACGGGACGATACAAAATAATACTTATAAAACTTATGACATATTAGGTACATGGTCGCGTAGCTAGTATAGCTACATATGTAATTCCAAAAATATTGTATAATATATTGACACCACAAACACACACACACACGAGTTATAGGTTACAAAGAAACAATTGAAAATTAAAATGCCAATGCATTCCACTGCCTTGCTAGACAAATCTTTCTCTCTTCTTTTGTGAGCTGCATTGTTTTCTGCCTGTTTATTTAGTATTTTGTATTTAGGACTTATGACGTTTCCGGCTGTCAAAACAGTAACAGTGCGATTACAGTGCTCCCGACATTTAATAAAATTACCAATTATAAACAACAACAATCAACCTAAAGTGGATGAAAATCACGATACATAAATCGAATCAACTTGATTTTGCCTACAAACACTCGTAAGAAGCGGATTGCATTAAAAATATTACCAACAACACTCAACATTACAGTTTGAAGTAAGAAAAAAACAACAATTATTTGACAGTCGATATTATCACAACTGCAAAAGTACCCACGCTGCAGACGAAATAATTACTTTCCATTTTACGCATACCGTTTTGTTTCGTTACGTTTAGTTACTGCATCATGGATACCAATGGTATGTCAGAAGATATGCTAAAGTTGTTCCAAATGATGAAAATTGAGCTGGACAAACAAACAACAACAATTACACAGAAAGTAACTGAAACTTTAATGAATACCATAGAGACTAAAATCCAACCCATAATAGAAGAAAATAAATACCTTAAATCTGAAGTGGAAATATTGAACAAAAAGTTAAAGTATTTGGAAAACTCAAATAGGAAAAATAATATAATACGACATGGCATTCAGGAAACAGAAAACAAGTATGAGGAATTATTCAACATAATAAAAGATATTTTACAAAATTTGAATGTCAAGGTGGAACAATTTGAATTAAATAAATATTATAGACTGGGTAAAAAACAAGAGGGGGGTAAAACCAGACCGATACTGATCACTTTTACGTCGTACCATAAAAAACCGGCAGTGATGAAAAATAAATCAAAAATGGCACAAAAAACATACCTTACCGATGATGTGGTCAAAAGAAACACTAGAACTGCGCAAAAATCAACAAAAACAACTCAGTAAAGAAAAAGAGGAGTTCACCAAGAACAACAAACTTACCACAAGCGAGAAATCTGAACCTGAAAAAAGAAAAAGAGAAATCTCTATGTCACCCAAAAACAAACTTACACAGTCTCAACCCACACAGGAGATCAATAATACGGCTCCGGCTAAGATGCACAAAACAGATGCATTTGCTTATATGAGAGCTAGATCTTTCTCACAGTCAGAAAAGAACAAACATGAAAACAAGGCATAGGAATTATTAGACACCGGAAACGTGAAGGAAGTAATTAATAACAAAACAGCACTATCAAAAAATTAACAAATCCCCAATACGGTTGGTCACCGAGGGGAGATAGACCAAAACCCCCAAGAGCTTCCAGTAAAGGAACCTAACAAACCAGTAACCCAAAAACAACACCCTGAAAATACCAAAAGAAGACAAAGGACTAGACTAAACATAGCTACACTTAATACGAGATCTCTGAGAACCCAGGAATCTCTACTAGAACTAGAAAACGCTTTGACAACCGTAAAGTGGGACATTATAGGCATAAGCGAAGTAAGAAGAGCGGATGAGAAAACCGAAGAACATGAAAACTACATATTTTACTACAAAAATATATCAGCTGGCCTTTATGGTGTAGGATTTATGGTTAAAAAATATCTCAAAAACGAAATAATAGAGTTTCAAGGAGTATCAGACAGGATTGCAGTTTTGAATATTAAACTACCTGGCCATAAATATCCAACTTCAATCATTCAAACTTATGCTCCGACTGAGATCGCCAAAGAAGAAACGAAAAACGATTTTTATAACAAACTCAATGAAATCATGCCGAATTTGAATAAAACAGTAATTATAATAGGAGACTTTAATTGGCAAATAGGAACAAGGAGAACTAACGAAGACAGAATACTCGGACCATATACAACTGGAAAAAGGAACGATAATGGACAACGGTTAATAAATTTTGCTTTGGCAAACCACCTACATATCATGAACAGCTACTACAAAAAGAATCATGACAATAAATGGACATGGATATCACCTAACGGGATGATAAGAAACGAAATTGATTACATTGTAACAAACAGACCAAGGTTGTTTACGAATATAGGTGCTGTCAACCGACTCAACTACAACACAGACCACAGAATGCTTCGAGGAGAATTATACACAAAAGAACTTAAAACATCAAGAAAAAACATACATCATAACAAACAACAATTACTTCTACCACTCCCAAAAACCATTTTAGAATCTTTAAACACAAATTTAGGAACAGTAAATAGTCTAAAGGAAATACAAGACAAATACGATGCCCTAGAAAAGGAATTTAAAGATTTCGAAAGCAAAATTAAAGGAAATAAAACTACAAAATATAAATTAGGACCAGAAGCGAGAACGTTGATTATACAAAGGAAAACTATGTTTAAAGACAGGAAAAAACACAAGCATGATATAGAAAGAATAAGCAAAGAAATCAACTTAAACATCCGTAAACATAGACAAAAAACAAGAACCGACACAATAAACTTTCACATAGAAAAATCAGGTGGCATCAAGAAAGCATGGACTGAATTAAGGGAGAAAATAGACTGGGTCGACTGTATAAAACACCATAGAAATAGGCAAACCAAAACAAATAGAATTGAGATACTGGATGCAGCTACAGACTACTACCGGGAACTATACTCTGACAATGAAATATTAGCCGACAGTCAACTGGCCGATTACAATAACAACAACGAGGAAGAGATTCCTTGTATACTGAGAGAAGAAGTAGACAAGGCTATCAAATCGCAGAAGAGCGGGAAGGCGCCAGGAGGAGACGGTATCTCTAACGAACTGTTAATAGGAACATCTGAAGTAACACTACACATCATCACAGATCTTTTCAATGAAATTTTGCGCACAGAGTATATACCTCACCAGTGGACTGTGTCAACTATAATACTATTACATAAAAAAGGAAAAAAGGCGATATAGCTAATTATAGACCCATCAGCTTAATGTCCAATGTCCACAAAATATTTTCAAAAATAGTGTTGAACCGTTTAACAAGGATTTTAGATGAAAACCAACCCAAGGAACAAGCAGGATTTCGCAGTGACTTCTCAATTATAGATCATATCCACACTATAAAACAAGTGATTCAGAAATGTAAGGAATATGGTATATCCTACTATTTAGCATTCGTAGATTATAACAAGGCATTTGACTCATTAAAACACACGAAAATATGGGAAGCTCTAGAAACACAAGGGATTCATAAAAAATATATACGCATAATTATCAACATATACAAAAACATGACAGCAAAAATACGAACCGAAAGAGAAGGAGAATACTTTCCAATAAATAGAGGAGTGAGACAAGGTGATCCAATGTCACCCAAACTTTTTTCAGCAGTTCTGGAATACGTATTTAGACGCTTAGAATGGGATAATCACGGACTAAATATTAATGGAGTGAAACTTAACCACCTTAGGTTTGCCGATGATCTTATCCTTATTTCTGAAGACCCAAGTAGCTTACAATATATGTTAGAAAAACTTGTGTTGGAAAGTGAGAAAGTGGGATTATCAATGAATACTGCAAAAACTAAACTGATGACAAATCTCGCAAAATTCCCGATAACCGTTAATGGCACCACAATAGATTATGTGGCAGAGTATACATACCTCGGACAGATCATATCTCCCAAAGACCTTACACAAAAAGAAATTAACAACAGGATAAACCTAGCATGGAAGAGGTACTGGTCTCTCAAGGAGGTAATGAAAAACCCTCACGTGCCACTTAAAGCTAAGACAAAAATATTTGATTCCTGCATCTTACCGGTTATGACTTATGGTTGCCAAACATGGAGCCTAACGAACCAAAATGTACATAAGCTTGAAACTTGCCAGCATAGTATGGAACGTAGCATACATAATTAAAAGATAAAATAAAACTATATACTATAAGAAAGCTTACAAGAATAACAGATATTAGCTACTGTATTAAGAAGCTGAAATGGAGGTGGGCAGGACATATGATAAGGAACAAAAAAGACAAATGGTCTAGGGACGTAACAGAGTGGTGGCCAAGACAACACAAAAGAAAGAAAGGAAGACAGTGTCGTAGGTGGGAGGACGACATTATAAAGATAGCGGGTATTACATGGAGAAGAAAAACACAGAGCCGCGCAATGTGGCAAGCTCTTGGGGAGGCCTATGCTGGAAAGCAAGACAATCTTCACGTAACGATGTCAGAGAATTGAACTTTTAAAGCAAATGTAATTTGTATGTAAGATTGTTAATTAAAGGCTATTTTTATTTTATTTTATTTTATTATTTAGGACTTATGTATAACTAATTGTTGGTTGACAAATTTGCACCAAGAGCAACCCCATATCGTGTCCAGGCTATCTCTTTCCATTCTTTGTTGCCTGAAAGAGACCGCAGAACACAATATAAGGCCGCCTGTTGTATGTTCGTTTTTGTTTTAGATAAAAATGAAACCATAAAGTCACATAAAGTGTTCCGTTGCTTCAATAAATAATTGATACCATTGAGAACATATATAGGTAAGCCAGAGAACACTAACAGCAGTGCTATGTGCTTATTCCGAGTTTCTTTACGCACTCGATCGTGATAATGTAAATGATATCTTAGGCTTTAGTGCGAGTTTTTATTCACGCTCAATCACGTATTGTAAACGTCAATTTGTATTGA
This sequence comes from Orthosia gothica, assembly GCA_949775005.1. Classification (NCBI taxonomy): domain Eukaryota; kingdom Metazoa; phylum Arthropoda; class Insecta; order Lepidoptera; family Noctuidae; genus Orthosia; species Orthosia gothica. The sequence continues at coordinate 11,054,735 of OX459051.1, forward strand.
AACTTGATAAGCTCCGTCTGATGACGGTATGGAGAAACCTGTTTTTTGTATACAGCTTGACATAAGAGATCGTTTACGTAATCACGAGTGAGTACGTAAAAAAACTCGGAATAAGCACACTTATGTCAATTTGTACGCAAAAAAAGAGGTTTCTCCTTACTGTCATCAGACGGTGCTTATCCAGTTTAATTATAAATTGACATTGACGACGTGAGTAAAAACTCACACTAAGCCCTCAGTAACTAACTCACCGTGAAAACTTAAGGGTTGACAACTGTTAAATTCATGCTTATTTTCTCGTGTCTCCTGTGCGGGTCACAAATAAATATTTTTCTTTTTTTCCTTAGGTGGAATAAAAGTTCACTACACGCTCACTTCACCAAAGTTTTCACGGTGACATTTTAGTAGAACAGACTGGCAGAAGTACGTAGCCGTGGGCTCAAAAATACGCACGGCCTTGTTGGGCCAATATTATATAATCTGAACATCAACACGAACCCTTATATTATGTAAAAGAAAAAAAAAACATTTTATTATACAAAGGAATAAAACTTCCATCATGTAACAATGTACTTAAGGACCGGAGGCATATTGTACGGGTCTTAACATACAACTGAACATAAGCAAGTGGGCACTGGAATTCCAAAATATAAAATCACAAAGAATCTAAGGAAAGGCTAGTCAACCCGAGTTCGAGCGGAATCAAATGCAATTGCCTGGTACTCGACACGGCTTATTCGTGAGCGGACAAATAGAAAAACCCTCGAGTTACATCACTAACTCATATATATGTTATTCTGCCGTTATTACTGAGCACTAGTGCTATAGACGGTCGTTTATTTTTATTTCCTATTGTCATTTACATGATGGACCTACTAAGAAATGGAATATGAAACGTAAGTTCTCAAGTTGTACGACTTATTTAAATGAGGGAGACAAAATGAAATATTTTCCAGACCATTATCATATTTATACTATTAAATAAAGTTTTGGGCAGCAATAACATAACAATACTCATAATCAGCCTTTAATGTTCCCACTGCTGGGACTGGACTGCGAAAAGCATCCTCTCTGTGAAAGGCCGTAATCCACCACGCGGGCCCAGTGCGGGTTGGTGGAAGTCACATCTATAGCCGGTTTCCTCACAATGTTTTCCTTCACTGCCTTTGACAACAGTGGTGATGAAATAATTAACACCAGTCACTCACTCATAATAACGAAGATTGAAAGAAGAAAGTGTAGTGAAGTTTCTTGATTGTAATGTGATGTATTCGCATGCACACATTTAAATCATCAATCTCGTAAGACCGTCACCCCTCCTGAATCAAACAACACAAATCTACATTTCCAACTAAAGGCAATTAGAGATGCAAGTTATTTCCTAGAACTCCCGAAACCACATACATGCAACCGTCAAGAAATGCCCGACATTTCACAGAGAACCACTACGCTAGGATTACGCTCCGGTTAAATGGCACAGAAATGTGCCACAATACACGTCGACACGCATAATACGTAGCAGTGTGAACCCGCCTTTATTCCCAACACGTGTGTACAAAGCACTTTGGCACATTATCAAGGAACACTGTTCCAAGGTATGTAGGTACTGTTCTAAGCAGAGATCTGGCTGTCATCGGTAAATGGGACACAATGCCGGGATTACGCCGCAACTGTAGCTCGTTACATTAAGTACGTCGATAAGCAACCCATCCAATTATACGAGTAATTAATTTTGTTCTTTAACACATTGTGGAATTACTGAGACATTGAACAATTACTGCAGTAGAAATAGTTATTTATTATTTAAAACAATCGGTTACGCAGCCTCTAAACAGTGGGCCTATTTCACGATGTCTAAATAGCCACTATTCATTACAAAATTTAAAATAAAATAACTGAATTTGTAAATTATATCTGTCAACTTAATCGTAGGTGGCGAAACAGAAATTTAGTTTAACTACTACTACAATATAAGTAGTCTGTCCCACAAAAACAAAACGCGATCAGTCTACAGGTAGTTATCTTATGACCGAGGTATACACGTACGCTCCAGTTATTGCGTCAGCACGAAAATAATGGCGTCGAAGAATAAGCGGTAATAGACCTCGTGGCTAAGAAGATATATAGAGATGAATAGAGCTGCGAGACTCTGACAACAACTGGATTTAATTAGGTAGTTTACGTTAGTTTTGTTAAGGGTTATATTATATTACTAGCTTCTCCCCGCGGCTTCACCCGCATGAAATGTGTTTTATCATCCCAAGGAAACACACTGCTAGGATAAAAACTATCCCATGTCCTTCCCAGGTTCATAAAATATTTCCATTCCAAATTTCATCTAAATCTGATAAGCGGTTTTAGCGTGAAAAGGTAACAGACAGACAGACAGAGATACTTTCTTGGCTTTATCACGTTGTATGCCTTGGACCAAGGAATTCATGACCAGATTTCTTTAAATAGAGAGTTCTTTAAATAATGCGTAAGCGTTCGGACTCTACGGATACGGAGAGAAAATATAATAAAAATTGCTTCGTAAAGTAAAATGAAGTCAGAATGGTCGAGATTAAGTAGGTGACTGGCCGAGTGGAACACCCTGACGAAAACTTGTTTCACCGCATCACTGAACTCTTTAAATCTGCTGTTCGCACCGAGCTCGTCATACCCCGCCATGCGCATCTACCTTATAATATTTTCATTTGAAATTCGCCATTCACCCTTCTTTTATTTGAATCGGAGTATGATTAATATATAACGCCGTTTCCGATTCTGGGAGAGCAACGAATGTTGGAATAACAGATGAATAAAAGTGTAAAGAATAAGATTATTTTTATTGTTAAACTCTTTGTCTTTTGCTGGGTAGCAAAAAATAATTAAATAAGATAGAACGATATTAAATGCTGGCTACATCACTTCTAATCCCAGTGTGATCCTAGCTTAGTGAGAATAGGCCAAACCAAAGGCGTTAAAGAGATTGTATCAAGTCAGCAACCCGTACACTAAAAAATAACCAAAACATCATCCTCTGCGAATGTTTTCACATTTTTCATGTTTGTTACGAACAGAAAATAAATTAATGCTGGATATAATTTGGACAACAAAAAATCCTTTGAGTTTAGTTAAAATATTTTGTCCTAACACAGCATTTAATTTAAATCAACTAATAAGATGACTTTTTTGAATGCATTAATTACGAATTTTGACTACATACTTACGTATCTATTGGTTTTTTTATTTCAAAATTAGTTTCGAATTAGATCGGAGTTCTTGTCATGAGCTCTCTTCACTAGAGAAAAGTCTCAAATATCAAAAGTATAACTAATCTGTAAAATATGGATAATTTAATCAATTTACAATGAGAAAACGTGCGAAAGTTAAACTTATGGAAATAGATTTAGCTAGGAACACAATATTATTTTTATATCGAAACAGACAACAATACAATTATAGTTATCCAAAACCGCCAGCAATAAAATACTAGTCTGATGAAACTACTCCCATAAACCAAAAACAACAAAGAAAGTGTAATAATTATGAAAAATATTTCACACTAACACAATTATTACTAGAAAATATTTTGCAGTCGTATTTGACAGGGTGGCGGGAGGTGGGTGTCGGGGTGTTTGCTCCCAGTCTGCCTGCAATAAAACCGTTACAAGCCGTACACAGATTCTGTGCCCTCTGGCAGTCTGCGAATGGTACTGACTGATGTAATAATTTCACCGTAAACTGCCTTTAAGATGAGCTTCTGCTGATAGATTAATGCTAAATGGTCTTTTATAGCCAGTAATTGATTGGTTTGTTCGAAATGTTTCACCCGTCCAATATTGAATGCAATGAATTTGTAATCCAAATAGTTTTTAGCAAACATTCCGTGACACATCACTGTAGTTTTTCGCAATATTCCAACTTCGGCTTAACGTCGAAATTGAATTTTAAACCCGTGTTTTGAAACGAAACTCCTATGACAAACCGTTTTGCAATAACAATGAAATGCAATCGTTTGCATTCGATATTGGCTACTTGTTGGCACTGTGATTATTTTCTCGTTATATATTATCATATAAAACTTTGCATCTTCTTTCTCTGAACCTCTCGAGAATCTCAATTTAGTAACGGCTGTTGCCAAATGCTTGCTGATATGAGAAAAAGCGCCGCAAAATGCATCTTTTTTTATTATTTTCGGGTGTTTTTTTGACGGGCGGCGCTGGATAATTGAATACTGTAATATGAAAAGACCTTTGCTCACAGTTGTTAGCCCTGGCTCACACGTTTTCAAATAAAATTTTCACACCGCAACTCGTTTACCTCGATGAACTTTTGAATTTTCAGTTTGGATTTGCATCGTTCGGGTTATTTCGCATAATATTTTCCTATTCAGCATATCGAAACTTTGTGTTGAAAATACAAGCAGAACATTCACATGTCGTTTTTAACCTCCGACGGAAAATGAGGGGTGTTATAAGTTTGACGTGTATACCCTGTGTATTTGTGTACCTATAATATGTGATATTATATTTTTGTAAAATGTTTATTTTAAATAACTTTTTTAACTTTTCTTTGTAACCTTAAAAATCAACTATGTCCAATTTTCCCATTATGTCATGTTACTCACGAAAATTGTACCAAGTGCGCTCTCATTTTTATTTTTGAAGGTGTATTTTTAAGCATGGAAAAATATCCTGATATTTTTTTTTTAAATTAAATCTTATTTAAAAAAATGTCGTCATTTTTAATTTGTTCCGCTAATTTTGCCGGTGTGTGTTTTAGCGATTTTTTTATTTAATTGAGCACACCAAATGATTTTTCTGTGTTGGCAATAATTAATTTCATATTTTTACGCTTGCAACAAAGATGGACTGCTACTTGTCAGTTTGGTGAACGATAAGTTTGCATTTCTCGTTGCCCGCCCATTTCAAGGTTATAAATAGTGTGGTTCATGCCATCAAAGTCAGTCTATCTTTAATAAATAACTTTAAGGGTAAGTGCTGCTCTAAAAACTGTATCCTATAAACTGTGTTCTATAAACTGTGTTTTGTGTAACTGTGTATTTGATATTTATTAGAATACACTGGGTGAGTAAACTCTTTTATCATTTTTATTTACATCGTCATCCCCGCTGAAAAACCTACACACATGGTTTTAGTCTTTTAGTAAAATACAACAAAAGTAAACAAAGTCAATGTCAAATATATTTATTCAATTAGGCCAATAAACGGCACTTTTGAACGTCACATAAATTAAAATTAAAATTTACAAGTAATAAAAAAAAAATGATTCTACCGTGCATTCGGAAAGCAGATTGTTATGGAGAAGAACGCACAAGAAACTCCATAACTACTCTTTTTTTTTTTAAATATAGGTGTTTTACAATATTTACATACGTACATACATTAATATATGTGAGGACGATGCACCCAGAATAGCTCTACACACTATACTACGTACAGTGGCCTTAGTGCGAGTTTTTACTCACGCGTGACTCATGCTCACTCGTGTTACGTAAACGATCTCTTATGTCAAAATGTATACAAAAAAAGAGGTTTCTCCTTACCGTCCCCAGACGGCGCTTATCCAGTTTCCATACAAATTGACGTTTTCGTTAACGCGATTGATCGTGAGTAAAAACTCGCACTTAGGCCTCTGGTATAAAGTGGTATAAGTTTTGATGGCGCGTGGTTGGCGCAGTGGTTGAGCGATTGACTGCTGCGCTGCGTGTCGCGGGTTCGATTCCCGCACGGAACAAATATTTGTAAGACCTGCAGATAGTTGTTCCGGCTCTGGGTGTTGTGTATGTGAGTTTATACCAGGCCCCTCAGAAAGTATTGCGAAAAAAAGTTTTTATATATGGGAGACTGGCCAGTTATAATGTTTTTCGAAAATATGATTATTTATAAGTAAAAATAAGTAAGTTCCAATTTCAAAATTTCCCTCCACATTTTTTGCGAGTTAATTCAAAGCATTGTGTCTCACTGAAATATGGATCTGCGCCGGGAACATTTTAGAGCTATGATTTTATACGATTTCAAGTGTCGCCTGAAACCGGATGAATCGTACGATAGACTTCAAATGGCATTCATGGATGAAGGCCCTTCCAAGGCAACCGTGTATCGTTGGTATAACGAATTCAAGCGCGGTCGACCAACTTTGGGGGATGACGAAAGAAGCGGTCGCCCTTTGACGGCTGTTACCGAAGAAAACGTGCTAGCAGTGAAAAATTTAATCCAAGACAATAGGCGAATTACATATCAGGAGATTCAACACATATTGAAGATTGGATCGGGAAGCGTTCACGAGATTCTACACAGCCATCTTCGCGTGAGGAGGATAGTATCACGCTGGGTGCCGCACAACCTCACCGATGCTCAGAAGCAGGCCCGGGTGGAATGGTGCCGTGATATGCTTAACAAATTTGAAGCAGGCTCGTCTCGGCGTGTTTACGACATCGTTACAGGTGATGAGTCCTGGATTTATCAATACGACCCAGAAACCAAGCGCCAGTCGACTGTTTGGGTGTTTCAAAATGAGCCAACGCCTACCAAAGTGAAGCGATCTAGAAGCGGGGGTAAGATTTTGATCGCTAGCTTTTTTAATTTGACTGGCCACTTGGTATCAATTCCCTTACGGGATCAAAGAAGCATTAATGCCGAATGGTATACTACCAAATGTTTGCCAGAAGTTTTCTCTGTTATAAGCAACAAGCGACCAAACACAGGGCTCCGCGGGCTACTGCTCCACCACGACAATGCACCTGCGCACACCGCACTCAAAACGAGGGACTTCCTGGACAGCACGCCAGTCAAACTCCTGGGTCACCCTCCTTACAGCCCTGATCTAGCACCGTGTGACTTCTTTTTATTCCCAAAAATAAAAAATCAGCTCAAAGGGATACAATTTTCGTCGCCGGAAGATGCGCTGGCTGCGTTCGAGCAGGCTGTAAACGAGGTGTCTGCGGCGGACTGGAAAAAGTGTTTTGAAAACTGGTTTAGGCGCATGAATCTTTGTATAGAGGCTGGTGGAAAGTACTTTGAAAAGATTTAATAAAAATATATGTACGTATAGAACAATTTTTTTTAGTTTCGCAAAACTTTCTGAGTGTCCCACGTATGTTTGTAAACGCACCCACGATACAGGAAGAAATTCCTAGTGTGGGGCAAAGCTTAAAACAAAAAAAAAAAGTATTAAAAAGCATTAACAGGAAAATTAATTATTACAAACATAGGTAAAATACCTAATTCAACAACAACGGAACAGTGTGTGAGTCAATTTCTAAAAAAAAAAAAAAACAATGAATACAATAACTATGAATGGGAATATAAATTAACAAATTTGATTTTGTCTACACCAATATGGAGCAGGACCAGCATGTTTCCAAGCATTCTTATCTTGAATATAATCATCTAATTTGTAATATGCTTGTTTACAAAGGTTGCTTTTAACTAAAGTTTTAAATTTACTTTCATTTAGTTTTAATATATCATAAGGTATTTTGTTATAGAATTTAACACAGTACCCCATGAAAGATGATTGTACTTTAGCTAGTCTGTAAGAAGGCTGATCTAACTTATCTTTATTTCTGGTATTACAATTGTGTCTATCACTGACTTTACTCGTAATCGTTATCGGTCGTTTAATCGTAAATAGAAGTCCATGTTCATGGTTATTTTGTGTGTGTTTTTTTTTTCATTGCACGTTTTCTAAACGCTCCCTTTCAAAGATAAAATTTAATAAATGTGTTAAAATGTAATGTCTTGTTGTACAATAAAGAATGAATATATGGACACAGAGATGGCGCGCACGCGGCGCTCGTAAACATCGTTTTATATCCTCCTGTTGTGCTTTTTATACCTTTCTAGGGGGTAAAGTTTTTCTGGAGCTGTATTGCACATTCTAGGCGGATGGATTTTTGTGCTTTATTGGGGCTACCTTCTGATATCATAGAATATGTTTGGTCTGGCCAAGCTAAGCCGATATTTGTGATTTCTCGTTACTGATGTGGGTACCGCACATTAAGTCAGGGCATCTCCTTGAAGATGTGCGGTAAAATATACAGGTTGTGTGTGGGTGTTTGGCTGGAGCTACTGCTCGGCAGTAGCATAGCGCGAAATGATGTACACTACGTCTGGATTTTCCCTTCGATAGCGCAGGATATGTCTTGGTCGGGTTTCCTACTTGAAATCGAATGACGTTAGATCGAATAACACTTGCTCGAAAACGTTTACTCGATAGTACTTGAAATCGATAAATTATGAGCACGACCGTTCACTACCTCGATGCATCAAAATCTCGAATAACTATTTAACCCGTCTTATGTATGGTATGGTCATATGGTATTCTTATTCTTTATTGTACACAAAAACATAAAGTCGCAGACACAATAGGACTGCTTATGTACAAAGGCGAGCTTAACCCATAATTGGGTTCTTTTACAGCAAACCTCAGTTGCAATTGCACAACATTTTTTTTTTTAACTCAAACAGTCTTATTACAAAAAGCGGTTTAACTAAAAACCCAGGTTTAAATATCTATAAACCACGGTTTAAACAAAAATGATATTACAAATAATGGTTTAGCGATAAACCATAGACCATTTCATGGTCTAACGCTAAACCTCGGCGGCCCCTAGTTTAACGATGGTCTAAGTCGTATCTGTCAAAGTTTTTCTTTTAGGTTATAGAATCTTTTTCATTGTGTTGTGTTGTTTTTACCCGAAAATGGATATTAACATGGTGGATTTAATTGATATTGAGGATATTACTTTTTCGGTACTCCAATTTCCATATGTTTTTTTTTGTTGGTCCATCACAACACTTAATACACTAACACATTATTAACAAAGAGGCAATTGTTATAATAGAGACTTGGGGAACTTAAAATCCGAAGCCTAATAAACTTTGTTCAACGAGCGATGGTTTTGTTTATTGTTATGGTTTCATGTAACGCGCGAGAATGTTACGTTTCGTTACACGTTCGTAGATGTATTATTAGTAATTAATACGAATTTAAGTAATGTGCTTAAACCTAAACAAAACTGCAATCGATAAAATAACTAATGTTTATATACAAGCAAAATAACAAAGTGTCAATATTTTAACACTCCTAAACATCATCTAATCCTTATCGTATTATTAAAAAGTTTTCTTGTCTGGGTATACGGAACGTTGCAATTGAATGATATTATGGTGAACGAATGATATTTGTTTTAATCTGTGGTTGATATATTGACAATGGTTCAAATGACGGTACTAAGAAGACCAGGGTTTTTTTTAAGTTTTGTAATACGGACAAATTTAGACCATGGTTTTGCAGATAAGCCTGGACTTGATAGGCCAGGTTTAAACCAAGGTTTATTGAGTTTTTTGTAATAAGACTGAAAGTCTTCGGGTCCAAAGTCAAATCCGTGCTGCTCTACGGGTGCGAGACGTGGAAGGTAACAAAGGACATCTCGCGCCAAATCCAGGTCTTCGTCAACCGATGTCTTCGTCGCATCCTCGGAATTTACTGGCCCGAGATCATCTCTAATGTAGAGCTGTTGGAGAGATGCAACGAGACCCCGATCGACCGACAGATCAAGCGGCGTAAATGGAGTTGGATTGGTCACACGCTCCGGAGGGATTCCGATCACATTCCTAAACAGGCCTTAGATTGGAATCCTCAAGGAAAAAGGAAGCGAGGCCGTCCCCGTCAATCTTGGCGACGTACCGTATTAGCTGAAGCGACAAGCATTGGAATGGCGTGGAGCGAGGTGAAGCGCGAAGCTCAAGACCGGTCTCGATGGAGGACTACTGTGGAAGCCCTCTGCCCCAGCTAGGGGACATAGGATCTTAAGTCAGTGTTCCTCAGAATATGCAATCAGGCGTCATAATTATAAAGGTTTATCATATTATGATATGGCATGATGATGATGAATGCCATTATGATTACACATTCCGGGACACTTGACTATTTGCATGATATGACACTTAAAAATCCCATACATTTTATCATACCGTCTGCAGTCATACTACCATTTACATATATATTTAAAAAAAATGCTCCTCAAGTTAAAGGGGAAAATTTACAAGTCCGTGATTAGACCTGACGTACTGTATGGATCAGAATGTTGGGCTGTGAAAAAGATGGATGAAAAGATATTGTAGCAGAGATGAGAATGTTGAGATGGATGTGCAGAGTGACGAGAATGGATAAAGTGAGAAATGAGTATATTAGAGGAAGTTTGAAAGTGGCGCCAGAAACAGAAAAGTTGAAAGACAACCGTTTGTCCTGGTATGGTCATTTGATGAGGAAGGATGAAACGCATGTTACTAAAAAAGTTATGAATATAGATGTGGATGGATGGAGAGGGAGGGGACGGCCAAAGAAAAGATGGATGGACTGTGTGAGGAGTGAAATGAAAGAAAAGGGCGTCAGTGATGGAGTGACGGGGGACAGGATGGTATGGAAGAAGAAAACATGTTGCGCCGACCCCAAGTAACATGGGATAAGGGCAGGAAGATGATGATGATATTTAAAATAAATATCAACATCATTTTATTTTCATGGCTCAGTCTACGCCTGTCGGCGGTGTTATGATGCATAAGCGCAGCGTATATGTGTGTTGAAAAATTACTCGAAAAGAGTTTGCTGTGACACTAAACTAGATCATGTGCTGCCTAATGGCACTTTTGACCGGCAGGTGTTCCGCACACTTCAGAATATGGCCACAGGCAAACATATTTCCATTACTCTATTGAAAAACACACCTTACTCATGAAAAGCCAGAAGCTAGGTGCAGTGGAGCTTATCAAATTAAAAACTTAATCTTTTTTTTTCGTTTGAATATCGAACCCGTGATCTGTAGTGTAGAAGCTGATCGCTCAGCCATGCCGGTGGAGCTGTCTGCATCATAAAAGATTGCTGTACACCTACAATGAATGACCTAGTTTTCTATCTCCGCTTGCTTCATATTTTAAAACAGTTTTCATAAAATTAAATTCTGCAGTCTCCTTGTTTCATCCTGCCAGTTTATTTCTATGGAAGTCTCTCCCAGAGATTCATTGCAGAAGTAGGTCACTTGTCGTTTACTGAGAATTAAATCTAAATTAGAGAGATTTTTACTGCGAGACATTACCGCCACTCTAAACTACCGATAACAAAAGAAGGCAATACTGAGGTTCTTTTATGGTGGCTAAACATGACATAAATAGCTTTAAGGTAGACTTCCAAGTAGAGCGGTTCCGATGTCACTAACGCAGCGACACTGACGCGGTGACAGTGCGATAGTATAAATGCACTATGGCAATGTATGGGGTACTATTTGAGTGTAGTGACACTGACATGACCACTCCAGATTTTTCAAGTATCTCAAATCTAAATAAAGTACAACTATTTTCTTAATGTGCTTCGGCAAACATCGTGTTTCGTCAGTTTTCGGATTTCTATCAGTTGGCCTTTTCACTTGGTGCAGACTGGACGCTCTCAATCAACTAGGAAGTCTGATAGAAATGGGACGACTGACTTAACACGAAATTTGATGAGGGACATTTAGAAAATAGTTGTTCTGTACTATTATAAGTCTTTAAAGGTGAACTTTCGACTACAGTGGTTTCGGTGACAAATACTTTACCTGGCCTAGTATTCAGCCACGGCAATGCCTTCCGCTGTCGCAATGATTAGCTCCTCATGTGAACAAGCAACAGGACATGCAACGCAAAATAAAAGGTGTGACATGGTCGGCGGAGAGAAGCATCCGAGAACCTATGGAAATTGTCGTCTCACTCGTCTCTACTTATGGTGTCAGTAACACAGCGACACTGACGCGACGGCTGCGATGTCGGAGTCGCTTTGCTCGGCAGTCTACCTATAAACGCAGTCTAACCACGCGGTCGTAAAGCGGGTAGGTACTGTCAGCAGAATAGGGCATTTAATGAAATAATAACTAAAGATATAAAGGCGGTAATAAAACACTGATCGACGCCGCAGGGAGGCTGTTAACTCTCTTCAATCTTAGGTCGCCTGGAGGTTGGAGTTAAGGTCCTTTACACTTACTGTCTTTCTCTATGGCTCATAATTCGATTTTCGAAAAGATGGTTAAGAGTATAACTGTGAATTATTTTAATAGTGTTGAACGAAAATATTGCAATTAGATATGTCTAAGAGGGTATTTCTTCTTTTATATAAAGGAAATATTTACCGTGACTTTTGAGTTTTTCTTATCCAAATACTACGTAAGTTATATATAAATAGTTAGCACCAATATGTAGTAGAGAGTAAGGAGGAAAGTTATATTTTCAACAAACTTATTATGTATTCTATCTCGTGAAGTATATTAATTATTTTTCAAATATATTTACTTATTTATTAATTTGCTCATCTTTCGTTACCTCAACGTTTCATAGAAGTAAATATCGAACAAAAAAACCTGCTGCTAGATTTTTATTGGATGATTTTTCAATTTCACTTTGTACAAAGTAAAGTAATTTTTTTTTCAGTGACTGTGAAACTTAATACCTTTGAAACAACAACCCGTCTACCAAACGATTTAGCGTTGGTTGTTGGCGATAAAAAAAGAAACGAAAATCTACAAGCACTAAAACCAACACAATATTAACTCAGGTTGAGATAAAATCAAATTGCGGTGTCGAATATATTCGTGCATTACTTTACTCTACGTAATACAACACTAGAAGAATTCCCGAAAGCTCAGAACATCTTATAACGCCTTCGTTCAGCCAGGTCATGACCGACGCGTATATTTACACCACGACGCTCCACATACAGAGTGACATTTAAGACAAAAGGCATGTTTAAGGACCCTCGATTCCTAATATGCGAAACGAATATGACCTTATTTTTTAACCTTAATATCGAAAATAACTTTTTTCGTTGAATGGGGTTACAAGGTCGTTGTATGACGTGAACAAAAATGAAAAATATTTACCTATATGTATAACGATTTCATCCTAAAATTTCTATACCCTTTGGGAATACTTTTATTATGCGTACAGCAAAGGAGTGGATTTCCCTGCCGGAGTCTGTATTTCCTGATAGCTGCAACCTGGGAGTTTTTGAGTCAAGAGTGAATAGGTTTCTTGTAGGCTAGCATGTTTCATCCTCGACCACATCATCACTTACCATCAGGTGAGATAGTGGTCAAGTATTTAGTAATAGCATTTTCCCGCGGTTTTGCTACCTATGCATATCCCATACAAACGCATATTTTCGGGATAAAAGGTAGCCTATGGCACACACCGATATTTTAGCTTTTGAATCACTGAAATAATTTTCGAAATCAAATTACTACTTTCAGATATTACCTATCCTCTTATAATCGGAATAATTGAGTATTGAAGTAAGTTCGTCGCAGTTCGTCAAAAAATTCGTCTATATCGCTGTAAACGGGCAAAATGCCCAGAACGCTGACATTGCCACGTTCGATAGCAATGCTGTGCTCTTACAAACAATCAAACATAAGCTTAGATTTAGATTAGATGTCTATGCAAGTAGGTCGTTTAAGATAGCTGCAGAACACCGTATAGTTTTAGTCAGTTAGAGTCTAATAGACTTCTCCGCTCACCCCGGGAGGACATCTATGAGGGATTTTGATCCACGTAAAAAAAGGTACTGTAGGACGTGCGTGTATTACAAACAATGTAAAAAGTAATAAAAAAAATACAATATATCCATTCGTGAAAACGACTATTATTTCAATGTATTTTGCAACGTTTAAAAAATTGCTAACTCTCCCAAGCCTATATATTTATGAGATTTCAATGTTTGTTAAGGTCAATCCAAATTTATTTACTTTGGCCTCAGAATTCAATAATAGGCAACAACGTGACGCACTTTGCCTCTGTGTGCGCCAAACCCGTACCACATTAATGCACAAAAGTGTGTTTCGGATGGCTCCTGAAATATTCAATAAACTACCTAAAGAAATAAGGGCAATGAATACTACCTTATTTAAAAAAAATCTAAAGAGCCTTTTAGCTGAAAAATGTTACTATAATTTGAATGACTACTTAAACTATAAATTTTCCTAACTCAAGACCTCACAGTGACATCAAATAATAGAACAATTATGCATGTATCTTCAAATAATTTATATCTTAATGTATTGTATTGTAATAATACTAGGAATGACATTGAAATAAATTGATTATCATTATTATTATTGAATGAATTAAATAAATAATTATTGAATAATCTATATTAATATAATTTTAAGGAGGACATTAAATTAATTTAATATTTTAAAATATTTTAAATAATATTATATGTTTCAATGTCAATCTTGATTTTAATAAACCATAATTGTACACATTTTGCATGCCTTACGGTCGAATCACTTGAAACATGTACATATAATAACACCAGCAGCGCGCGCTATAATTTGATTTGATTGATTTGAACGTTCTTAATGAACGTATTTGCCCCATAATATTCAATTAAAATAAGCAGCACCTTTCTGCTCTTCTGTTTGCATATTGCTGTTTCTCTTTTAAGCGTTATTTGTGTCTAATATTATAAATATTGTAATATTATAAAGGCAAAAGTTTGTGAATGTGTGTGTTTGTATGTTTGTTACTTCTTCACGCTAGAACGGCTAAACGCATCTGGATGAAATTTGGCACAGAGATAGATTATAGTCAGGAATAGCAAATAAGATACTTTTTATCCCGGGAATATGTTCCATCAGGATAATTTTTGACTTTCACGCGGGCGAAGCCGCTGGCTGAAGCTAGTGTGTTAATAAATGAATAAAATACAACACCACGTGTCTATACAGTTCACCCTGTACACATTAAACCGTACCTAGTTGTGTAGCAGCAAGTCGTGATCAAAGTTAGAATGGTTGAGCACACCGCAGCACGCACCCTCATAGTTTGTTGTTACGGCCGCGTGTGTCAAGACGAACTTTCGACCTCGCTTGACTTATGATACGACTGCTTCTCAGCAATTACTTACGACTAATATTATTTAAGTTTGTTACTGACTTCGGTTAATACTTCTGTTTTTGTCGGCGATTGACATCAAGTAACGCCTGTTTTTCTCGAAAGGTTAGGTTAGGTGGTGGTAAACCTCATTTCTCCATTTATATTTGAGCACCTTGTAATTGATGGCGTGCTTATTGCCATCCATCAAACAGGCACAACTTCAAACTATGAGCTGCTATTGAGAAAGTCAAGATGGAAATACCGAATGACAACATGATTGAATGTTCCTTAACTATTAATTTTATGTCATCATACTCATTATTTCAGCCGAAATAATAAAACCTGCTGGACTTAGGCTTCCCCCAAGCGACACTGATCGATCCTGTGCGTTTCGCATCCACCGGCCTCCCGCAGCCTTTACCAGGTAGTCGCTCCACCTAGAGAGAGACCTTCCAACGCTGCGGTCGCCACTCTAGAACTTTTTGGTCCCAACGGCCATCTGTTCTGCGAGAAATGTGGGCCTGCCCACTGTCACTTAAGTTTGGCAATTCTTTGGGCTATGTCGGTAACCTTGGTTCTCTTGCGGATGTCTTCATTTGTGATTCGATAACGCCAGGAAACGCCGAGCATAGCCCTGTCCTTTGCCCTTTGGGTGATTTTAAACCTTCTGATGAGGTTGATTATAAGGGATCACGTCTCTTTATTAATTTTATGATGGGGTATTAAAATATCCTCTGTGACAGTCAGCTTTAATATCATCATACTGACTGATATATATTTTGACACAGTATGAGCTATTCCCAAACAGTTCGTACCAAGACGAGACTGTACATATTCACATTACACGTATTTCAATTTATATTTGCAGAATCATAAAAAATAATGCTTCACCCAACATCAACTTACGTAGTACCTTTTAACCTAGTTCTTGACCTGCTTTGTTTTTCATAGTGTATATCACCTGTGCTTACAAAAGTTTCTTGTTTTTTTATTGTCTCTGGCGCGTCTCCAAGTTCCCGACAAAGCCTAATCGAATCTGCTCGATATGTGCACTTCACCTCGTAGTAAGATATTTGTCGTTTGGAATTACATTTGCTCTGGAGAAATACAGGAAAGTTTTTTACTCAGAAATTCAGCTCATGTTCGTGTATTCTGGCTAGAGTACCGGTCAAGTAGTAATTGCATTTAGGAGTACTTTGTGCAAATGCTAATTACTTAGTTAAAAGCCGTACCAGCTTAGTTTCACTTTAATTTCTGAGATAAACATTTTCTAAACTGTTTTAGTGTTTAAAACAGTGATTAACTGAAATGAGATTGAGGTTGCTTGTCATATTTAATTCCACCAAACCACAAGCTCTTATATTATGACTATTTAATATCTGTATCCAATATTGTTTTATAACAGAAAACCTTATGTAATGTTTCTTTCTTTGAAAGTCTAATTGAATTTCTATTAAGTAAAATATTGCATAGTGAAAACTTAGGTGATGTGACTTTGGGGTGAGCTCACGCTCATATGACCATAATTTTCACGGTGAGATTTTCAGAATAGCTGGTCCTAAACCAATCACACGGGAAACGAAGTTGAGTCCCGACTTTGACCGACATCCAACATTTGTACGGTCCAACGCCCTGTCCCATCTGTCACCTGTCAGAGCCTCGTCACACTAAGAAAGGGTACAGCGAATGTGTGTGACATTAGGATGCTGTGCACTCTGTGGTATACATTAATAATGGCCGTTTATTTGCAGACATCCGGCCGGGCCGGTGCCACCTTTGCGGGAACGGCACAGTGGCCTGTGATGGCAGCTGGCCGGCTGTGCCGTGCCCGGAAGACCGACCGCTTTGTGCCACTGTTGCCATGGGACCTGGTGAGTATATAATAATAATTATATTTTGACTAAGAAAAATATTACAAAGTTTTTACACTAACCCCAAACTACGCAAGTTTGTGTCTTGGGTACGGGTAATTACGGTTAAAAATTTAATAAATAGGGTTCATAGCTATATAAGGCTGTAAAATATGCCTAAATATAAACATAAATCAGTAGGTAGCTTGTGGGGTTGTGGTAAAATATAATTAGAAAGGGTATAAAAAGGTGCTTATTTTCGATAAGGTGTGGTCGTAACAGAAATCCATCATGGTTGTAATCAGCTCGAAGTTAACAGAAGCAAAACCTGCTTGTTCAAATTAAAGGAAAACATTTGGTATCGCTAGCAACCGAATCGTAGCCTAAATTTTCCGTAAATTCTCTTTGTGTGTTTCCTGTACTTATACAATCAAGGAAAATAAATACCTGCCGGCAATATTTTGTAGTCTGTAAATTCACGTGAGAACTAAATGTATAATAAAAAACTTGTTTACAAAAATATATTACCGACTTCCAAATAACAAAACTACAAAGTGAAAAATAACTTTATTTTTGGAAGGCGGTGTCTTTGGTGGGTACCATTTTTTTGCGTTATGGCCACCGACTTCCAAAAATAAAGTTATTTTTCACTTTGTAGTTTTGTTATTTGGAAGTCGGTAGTATTTTTTTGTAAAAAAGTTTTTTATTTTTCACTTTTTAGTTGTACCTACCTAATAGGCAAGTAGTTACGTAAGGTACCTAAAATGCCTGGATAGATTACCAGAATATCATGAAACTGAACATAACCGGTGAAATGAGAGTGTATCAAGGTGAACTGTACACATCTGCGTACCCCTTGAGAGCGTACTGGCGTGACGTTATGAAATGGTATAAACAATGAACAAACATGCGATTGCAGCAATCCCGAGAGATTTGCCGTTATTTATTGAAGAGTTCTGTTGTATATCTCCGAAGTTCTTCATCAGACATATCGGTGAACATACATTAAAAAAAAAAAAAAAACATACAAGAAGTCGAACATAGAACCTCCTCCTTTTTGGTAAGTCGGTTAAAAAAGTAAAATATGTCTAGAATGAAGCTTGCAGAGTATGCATGTCGGTAAAAGGAAATGAAAGCAAACCATGAGAGTGAGAGCGCCAAAAGGCATAATTTCATTACACCCTAGTATGTTATTGCTCTGTCAAAGAAAAATTGCTCTTTCAGCGAAGAATGGTAATGTTATTGTTTATTTATTTTATTTATTTATTTATTTATTTCAACAACAGGTTATCTCAAGTAGAGGTCTTAAGTATAACTACAAAATAATAAGGCCGCCAGTATCAGTCACAATACCCCCTGTGCTAGTTGGTACTGTATTACAGTGGGGTATTATTCCTCATTACTGTGACCCATAAGACAACAAACTAGTCAACACTAAGATCTTTCAAACATAAGTCTTTAGATAGTGAAATAAAGAAAGTAAAAGAAAAAAAAAAAAAACAACAATAATAATAAAACTTATAAACTTAGCAATAATAAGTTGCTACACTTAACACTACTTTGGCTTAACTGGCGTGTGTGTGTGTGTGTTAATTAGAAGGTGCGAAAAGGTGTGTAGTGTTTGTAATGAATATAGTATATCTAGTGTAAGTAATGTATGTAGTGTATGTATTGTGTGTAGTGTATGTAATATAATTATGTAATGTATGAAGGCTTGCTATGTAGGGATTTTAAATGTGTCTTCAGTACTATTATAATTCAAGGTGAGTAGGTGTTTTCGTAAAATATTTTTGAATGTGTGTGAACCATAATTCCTAAAACGTAGGATGACATTAAAATTATTATAAATATACGGAGCTAGGAAGAAAAGAAATCGTTGGGCAAATTTTGTTTTACAACTAGGTTGTTTATATACTTTGTGAGCTCTTCGTACCGTGTCAGGAAAATCCGGTCGTTTCATATGTTGAGTACGTAAGATCTTCTCGATGTACAGTTGACGAACGCTGAGAACCGCGGTTAATTTATAAAGTTCGTCCGTCGGAAATCTATATTTTTTAAATAACATGGTTTTTAAAATTGCCCGTTGCGCTCTTTCAGCTTTGATAAGATGTGTCTTAGCACATCCTCCCCAGATGGATATCCCATACACAATCACTGATTGGCATAACGCGTAATAGGTGGTGGTGAGTAGCTTTGGATCACATACACATCGTAGGTTTCTGAAGAGGTACAGCAATTTTCTTACGCGCTTCGATAGGAGTGAGATTTGATTTTTCCAATTTAGTTGTTCATCTATTTGGATCCCCAGATACCTGACCGATGAAGCCACGTCAAGACAATAACAGTCACAATTTTGAATGGAGTTGCATGTGTGGGCTCTTATGGTAATATTTTTCGGAGATGGTCTGCAAAGTGCACTTATGTAGTAGGTAATTACTTTTGTTTTAGATTGGTTCAGAGTTAACAGGTTGTTATCTAGCCACTTAGTAACGACATTGAACCCCTTTTCGGCATTATCGTTAGCTTCGTTCCAGTCTCTTCCAGTAAAAGTAATTACCGTATCGTCTGCAAAAGTAATTATTTTTCCGTTTTGTAGTATTAAACTTGATAAATCGTCAATATAAATAAGAAACAAGGTGGGGCCCAAGATGCTGCCCTGTGGTACACCATATTCAATAGATTCTTCTGAACTTGAGTCAAACCTGACTATTTGTTTTCGATTGGATAGGTAGTCAGCAATCAATTGCAGCGCCAAACCCCTTATACCCTTGCATTCTGCCTTTTTTAACAATATGGGAATAGATACAGTGTCAAAGGCTTTAGCCAAATCCAGAAATATACTCAGAATTTTTTTGTTTTTATCGATACTATTTACAACTTCTGCCATAAGTTGTTGCATGCCATCATCTGTAGATTTGTTTTGTCTAAAACCAAATTGATGTGGACATAATAGGTTATATTTTTCTAAATACTGTTTAAGTCTATTATTTAAAGCTTTTTCTATTATTTTTGAGAGAGAAGGTAGCTAGGATATTGGTCTATAGTTCGACACTACATCCCTGTCCCCAGACTTATGCAAAGGTACTAAAATTGTTTTTTTAAGGCTTTGGGGAACTCCCCATAGGTAAAACAGAGATTACAAATAATTGTGATCGGCAAGGCTAAAACGGGCGCCGCCACTTTCAGAAGGTGGGAAGTAATACCATCCCAGCCACTAGAAGAAGTACTTTTTAGTGAGCCAATCAGTCTTAGGACCTCCAATTCGTCTATTGGAAGTAAAACAAAGGAATTGGAGGATGTTTGTAATATTCCTAACCTGTCAATAAGGTCCTTTTCATTACGGTTTGTTCTACTTAGAATATCTGTAGCAAGCGTTTTACCGACATAAGCGAAATATTTGTTAACCTCATTAAGCGAGTCCAACGGATTAATTTTTAATTTTAATAATTCAGATAGACATTGTGAGTTGAATAAGCAGTGAGCGAAATTGGATAGAAATTATCATATTTCTTTATAGCCGAGGCGCGACTTAGACTTGTAATATTTTTAGATTGAAATCGTTTAAGGTATTATCGGGTGGAATATTAATAGGGTTTTAATATTCTGTGCAGATTTCGTGTCATCGTTGGCGTGCGCGGCTGCCTCCACATCTCCCTGCTCAGTCAGGAGCTCCGCGAACAGCTCACTCGAATTGACGTGTGCCTGCAACACCCACCTCTGCAATACACCGTTCTCACCTGAATTAAGAAACGAGCTTCTGAACTTCACATTTTCACTTACAAACAGTAGTACCAACATAGCGCAAATATACTTCCAATCTATAAAATTTGCGAACGTCACGGAAGAGAATCTTTACAAAGCGATAACAATTGAAGTTGCTGAAGCGTCGACGATTGTGAGGCATGTGTCTCAGGTGACGACAGTGATGACGGTTCCTGGGACTATGAATACGCAGTCGATAATGAGGAATTCGGAGAAGCCGAGGGCAGAGGCTTTGAAGCAGGATCCGAGTGTTTAATTTTTTTTACACCATCGAAAAGTAGAGATTTCAACGAACAAAGAGCCCACCGACTTTTTGAAAAAAGCAGATATTTTGACAGGAGAATTTTCGATTGAAAATTAGGGTAGTTTTTTCGATATGAAGTCAAAATAAGGTGAAAGAATAAATATTTTAAATAAAAAAAATTACAGTGTGTTTGAGACATAAAAAGGTAAGTTTTTACCAAAGTATGTCAAAAAAACAATAAAAAATTGTAAAAGATAAAAATTAAAAACCAAAAACTTGGTTATTTGAATTTTTCACATACATTTTGAGGTTATGTGAAAAAAAGTCAATTCAAAAGTAGTAGATCTTTTTATTATCTACAACTTTGCCATTTAACTTTTTTCCATAGGACTTGTAGTTTTGCCGAAAATCGAGATAAACCGTTTTCACCCTTAAAAACTCACCCCCTTCCCCTTCCCGACCTCAGAACGCCCGTAAATTATTTTTCCTTTTATTTTTATAATATTCTTCTTCTTTCCCAATGGGTTTCAACCTACTATTATTTTTTTCACTTTTTATTATTTTTAAAGGCTTCTACCCTGGTCTATAAGTAACACTTTAAGTTACGCATAATTTTAATATATAAATGTTATCTACATTGGTTTTCTACATTTTACGTGATGCATGCACAAATAAACAGACAACCAGATAAACAGACAAAAATTTCAAAAATGCTGGAAATGGGTTCTGTTTGTTATCCTTTATTACACTGGCACACAATTTTTTTTATATTTTCAATCTACAAAAACGACTTTTCTACGGATTTATTATATGATGAGTGAGGGCTGTTCGAGAAGCTTTTAACCTTGGCTTCACCGTGTATCTCTATTATTTTTATTAGTATTTAAATAATGTTTGCTTGTCGGATTCCACAAGGACTGCCAGTCTCTCTCTCTCTCTCTCCCGTCGACCGACGGACCGGCACGGTCTAAATAACGGGCCTGCTTGAGCTGTTTGGCGTTACGTTGACATCGACTCTCAATTTTGGCCCATACATTGAGGCAAAGGTTCAGGTTGCTGCCAAAAAGTTGGGGATATTGCAAAGGTAAGAAGGTACTTCACGCCGATACAAGTTGAAAAACTGTTCAACTTGTATCAAGCGCAAGTTCGGTCATGCATGGAGTACTGTTCTCATCTCTGGGATTGATCTGCCAAATACCAGCTTGATGCACTAGAGTCGATCGAAAAGTGGGCCAACAAGAGGCTCATCGGCAATGAGGCACTGGTCAAGTCAAAGCTCCAGAGCCTTGAACATCGTCGCCGAGTTGCCAGCATGTCTATTTTTTATCAGTTATATTTCGGGGAGTGTGCGATGGAATTGCATGATCTAATTCCTCCTAGCTCCTTTCATAATTGGACTACCAGACATACGACGACGTTCTATCGGTACATAGTGAACATCCCACCCATACGCACTAAACGTTTTGGGATCACTTTTATTATGCGTACAGCAAAGGAGTGGAATTCCCTGCCGGAATCTGTGTTTCCCTACAGCTACGATCTAGGGGTCTTTAAGTCAAGAGTGAATAGGTTATTTCTAGGCAAGCGTGCTTCACCGTCGACCACATCGTCGCTTACCATCTGGTGGGATAGTGGTCAAGCGCGAGCCGAATATAAAAAAAAATGTAGATTCTTAATTCATCTCGTAGAATTTCAATTTCGAATCTATTATTCATTATTTAAACTAGCCATGGTTAGACTTGTGTATAAATATGGCTGTTAGACAAAATATAAAAATAGCCAGTCCGCATCTGCTAATACAGCACTGTCGCCTGTTCACCTTAATTGGAACATGTCCAGATGTGAACAACATGGCATAGCTTATGCAATTTATGTTTCTCCATCCCCTTATCAACATGGCTGGTAAAATATAACAATCAAAGGTGTTTCCCCGTTAGCATGACAACAGAACAAGGGTTTGGTTCCCTGAAAGAGCAGACATAAAAATAATAAAAGAAGCCATCACGAAGTCTGGACTGACTTAATAAGTCGCTTTACAAAAATGTTTAAGAATTCAATATTACAGTGGGAGAGATAGGATTAAATCATAACTGTCTGCCTAGCCCTATGAAGAATAAAGCAGTATAATATGTTATTCTAATCTAGTGGTCTTACAGTTGGTAATTATAATCTCCAGCGTGATCTTTGTAATTATTTTTTTGCTCTACGTTCGCAAGCATTTTGCTAGTTCAAAAATTAAATTGTAATATAGATCAACTGAGTATTACGGATATTAAAGATCGAAAAAGTCACTAAAAATAAGCCGGAAGGCTCTGCTGAAGCCTTGCCAATATTCTGAAAACAAATGGCGCTTTTCACAGTATATGTTAATCTGTAAAATGAAATGAAAACAAAACACCATCCATACTCCATTTTCTCGTGGGTGGTTTTCCAGGGATTTTCCATTCAAGGTACAGTATAACTATTTTCTTAATGTCCTTCGGCAATCATTGCATTTCCGAATACAAAGGAATGCTGATTTCAAAGTCCATCAATTATTAGATTTATCGTGTATAATAATTTGAATTTAGAACTCGTTGTACTGTATTGGCGGAAAATATTCTCAGAAAAAAAAAACAGAAGTCATATGTTAAGTTATACCATATGTTATAAGTAAAGATAAGTCATGTCAAATGGAATCGTTTGAATGAATTAATACATGTCACAAGATTAATTCAAACAATCGCCTTATTAAATAATTTAACGAAGCCAGTCAATTCTTCAATCAAATTAAACGATTTATTTAAAATAGTACATCCTTTTTCGAAAAATCTTTCTCGGTTCAAGCAGCTCGCTTGTGGGGAATGCATTACCTATTGAGGTAAGGCGTGCGCAAACATTACCGTTATTTAAAAAAATGGTGAAGGAGCATTTCCTTTCTCTGTAACTATTCTTCTCCTTTCTCTGTTCTATATTTGATATTTATTAGTATATTATTTTATTTGTATGTATGTATTTTATGTTTTAACTAAGTAATATTATCTAATATAGTTTTGTACACTGACAGCCCTATGTCTATCTCGTCTCATTCAGTCCATCCAAAGGTTGTCTGTAAGAGATTGCCCTGTGCGATAAGACCGCCCATTGTACACTTATCGTTATAAATGTTTAGTCCTGTAATTATTTAAGTGGTGTACAATAAAGTATATAATAATAATAATACTGACTTGTCACGAGCGACAGTTAAATTTTCATAGCTCTTAAAATTTTCTTTAATATAATTATAAAACCGTACAACATCATACTTATATCAGCTAAAAACTAAATTGAAATAATGTCTATATACAATAAACCAACAACAAGAAGAAAACAAACAACATAATTAAAATGACGAACAATAAAACATAAAACAAAAAATGACAGCTACAAAAGAAAATGTTGACAAGAAGCCAGGCCCGAGCCAAAAACACACGCCCAACATCTTCGGGTTCGTCGCTCAGCTCCGCCTCGCAGCCACCGGGACCCCCTACAACCGTCAGTCAAGCGATCCCGAACGCTGTAGTTGCGTCGAGTTCGAGCGACGAATACTTCTCTCCGCCGACGTCACCACCACCTACGCGTCGACGGGGAGGACGCCGGCCACCGGACTGCCTGGGACCTCGAGGCCCATCGGCTTCTGACAGGGTCCCCGCTCCCGGTGGAAGTGTGCAGCGCATGCGATGGACACAATCGATTAACGAAAACGTCATGCGCGCATACTTTGGGGCTACAGAGGGGGGAAGTAATCTGACTGCGTACCGTGGTCGGATGCTCTCTCTGTTTCAGGTGCTTGAGCCAGCTGTCAACGTGTCGGCCCAACGTCTATCGGATCAGGTGCGGGTCATCCAACGTAACCGTATGCTGGATGACGCCGTACTTGATAGACTGCGTGAGGAATCACGGAGTAGCCGTGTCTCGCCTGCCTTGCCACCGGCCGCGGTGCTAATGCAACCCAGTCTTTCACCGCGACCCGACCATGTTGGAGAGGATGACGACGACGGGGCTATATCCGTGAGTACCCAGTGCAATGAACGACTGAGGAGCGCTTTGGAGTGTGCATTCCGAGAGTATCGTTCCACACCGCCTGAGCTTAGACCTCGATTACCTCGTCTGCCCATGCATAAGAAAAATAGGGCGCTGGTGTGTGCTCTAGATTCACAGCTATCAAATGTTTTTGGTAGCAGCAAAGACCTTGCCGATACCCACTCGATCTTGTACTGTGCGGCTGCAGCGGCATGTCGTGTAGCTAACGTCAAGTTTCCCAAAACTGACAGAGCTACACGACCAGCTATACCAGCTTGGCAGTGCAGGATTGAGCGTCGTATCGGTGAGGCTAGAGCTCTCATCGGCAAGCTTATCTGCTTCAGGGAGGGCAACACTCGCCCTAGAGTGATGCGCTTTGTGAGGCGGGCGTTCTCGGGGACGGATATCAATTCTCGAGATTATCTGTCCCGCGTCACAGAGCGTATCGACTTCCTGAAGCAGAAGATCTATGCATGGGCAAGCCGTCGCCGGACAAGCGGCGAGTGGAGCGATACACTCAGAATCGCACATTCCAGAGCAACGAAAGGTGGGTTTATAGGGCTTGGGAGCGACCTGACCAAGGTGTGACTGATACTCGCCTACCAGATGATGATGCCATGTATTCGTTCTGGCGCAATATCTGGTCGGTGCCTGTCAGTCACACCGAGGGTGACTGGACTCGGAAGGTCGAACGAGCGTGCGATTCGATAGGTACCACAAATGGGGGCAGTTACCATCAGCCCCCAAGATGTAGCTCGTGCAGTCCGTCCGTTGCCTAACTGGAAATCTCCGGGGCCGGACGGACTGCACAACTTTTGGAATAAATGGTTCCAAAGGTCGCACGCTCGTTTGGCAACTCAGTTCCAGTCTGCCTTAGAGTCAGGATCGCTGCCCCAGTTCCTAACGACAGGAATAACCCACCTGCTCCACAAATCAGGTAGTACTGCGGAACCTAAAAATTATAGACCGATAACATGTTTACCGACGGTCTTTAAAGTTTTTACATCCATTCTGAGAGCTAAAATTAATCAGCATATTGAGAATAACTCCATCATGTCTGCTTCTCAGAATGGATGTAGGAACGGGTCCCGCGGTACTAAGGAGCTGCTCCTCATAGACATTGCCATTAGCCAACAGGTTCGCCGTTCCCGCAAGGATCTGGCGACATGTTGGATAGATTACAAGAAGGCCTATGACTCAGTGCCACATACATGGCTCATGAGGGTGCTGGAGTTGTATAAAATTGATGCAACTCTGTGCGCCTTCCTGAAGTCATGTATGGGGCAGTGGAGGACGGTCCTTCACTATCCAGGATGTCGACAGATTCAGGAAAACAGCGAACCTATAAGGATCGAGCGCGGCATATTTCAGGGCGACAGTCTGAGTCCTCTGTGGTTTTGTTTAGCCCTGAACCCTCTCAGTACACTGCTGGAGGGTTCGGGCCTGGGCTATCGGTTGAGAAGAGGTGGTCAGGTCCTATCACACCTCCTTTACGTGGATGATCTGAAACTCTTTGCCCCCAACAACTTGCAACTGATGAAGCTAAATAATTTAACTGCTTCCAGCTTTTTGGAAATTTATTGTAAATTTCTGGAGCCATGAAAAAGACACTTTTACGCATAAGTGCCGTTTTGTGCTGATGTTGATAAATTTTGGTACTGTCCCGTCTGTTACGAGGAAATCGATCTGCCATGCGATAAAATAAATGAGGATTAGTTCTTAAGAACATGGCATTTTCTAATATATATAGGCAAGGCAATGTCACAATGCAATGTTGAATGTCAAAATTTTGTGTTTTAGAAAATAAGGCTTGCAGCTCGTAGTGGTTTCAAGTTTAAACATCGACCGAATGCACCTCTTTTGAGTTTTGAAAACTAGTTCCCTATCAGTCGAGTTACCCCAAAAGATGATGTACCTTAAGATGGACTCCACTAGGCCGTAATATGCGGTGAGCAAAGCATCAACACTAACTATTGCGGCGAGCGTATACAGAGCATATGCTGAGGTACTTATTTTCCTGCTGACAGTCTCGACATGTGCCTTCCAATTTAACTTTTTGTCAATGTTAAGACCTAAAATTTTTATTGTATCAACTTCCTCAATGATATCATTATTGTAACGTATGTCAAGTTTATTTAAAAATGTCAAGGAACGTTGAGTAAAATGCATGATTTTAGTCTTAGTCAAATTTATTTTTAAGTTATTATTATTTAGCCATTCTATTATAGCAGTCAGTGAATTATTAATGTCATATTTATATGTCATTCTATTTTTACACCTAATTGTCACTACACTATCATCGGCAAAGAGGCTCATCGGCTGCACTGTGGACTTCGGCAAGTCATTAATATATAATGTAAATAGGGGTGGTCCCAACACACTTCCCTGAGGGACACCATACATAACTTCACGCTCTTGCGACCGATGTGACTCCTCCGATTTAGTAGATATGTTTACCCTATTGACTTCCGTTATTTGCTTCCTGTGCTGAAGATATGACTCAAAAAATTTTAGTACATTACCTCTAATGCCATATGCTTCGAGTTTTTTGAGTAAAATACTGTGTTGAACATAATCAAACGTCTGAGTCATATCACAGAATATACTGCAAACCGGTTTATTTTGATCCATATTCGTCATAACTATATGTAAGAAATCATAAATTGCCATGTTAATTGTCTTGTTTTGTCTAAAACCCTTTTGTTCATCGCAGAGGATCTTATTGCGTTCTAAATAAGAATTGAGCTGATTGGCAATATATTTTTCAAAATTTTTGGAAATAATAGGGATGAGCGATATCAGTCTATAATTTACCATTAAATCTTTATTGTCTTTCTTAAACAGAGGTTTGACGATAGATGTTTTAAATGCTGTTGGATATATACCCGAATTAATACTCAAATTGATGATGTAACTTAAAGGTGAGCATATGACGTTTGCCACAGCTTTAAGATTTTTTTGTGGAAATTCCATCATAGCCTACACTGTTTGTATTTTTGAGTGTATATATAATTTTAAGAATGTCATCCGGTGTACTAGGTGCCATAAACATAGAATCTCTTTTACTCAAAATATGTTGCGTGACTCTTGTACCACAATTTACAATTGGTTGAATTTTGTCTATAAAATAGTTATTAAAAAGATCCGCTATGTGTTTTGGCTCTGTTATCGTTTTATTATTACTTTTTATTTTGTCTATAGAACACTTTGGTATATTTAATTTACTTTGCTGAATTATTTGCCAGGTAGTTTTTGATTTATTCGTAGAGGTCTTAATTTTATAATTATTTTGAGCACGCTGAGTCAGCTTTATATATTTTTTATATCTCATGGCGTAATTTTTAAGATGAGTTTTATTGGTCCGGCTAGGCTTTATTCTATATTGCCAGAGCAGTTGACGTTTCTTTTTGCTGCAAATCTTAATACCACGTGACATCCAATTCACTTTTTTTTATATTTACTGTTATCCCGATATGGGGGAAGCATAGGCCATAAAGCAATATCCAAAAAAGCCTCATATGCTGTATCGGGGTTTTTAGCTTTATACACCTCAGTAAATGATAAGCATCTTAAATGATTCTTAAACCTAGATATGTTTTCTTCACTATAATGACGTCTATTTATACGCCAATTATTTATGGTATACAATTTGTTAGCAGGGCATTTAATTAGTTGCGCTGTGTGGTCAGATAAGGCGAATTCTAATACCAAGGTTTTGCACGGCTTACTGAAATTATGCGCAAAATTGCCTATGCATGTTTTGCTCTTCATTCAAGTAGGTTCATTAAGAGCTAGTTTTAAGTTAAAATTTAATAGCAGATTTTCAAATTCAATCGAATTATTGTTTCTTTTTAATATGTCAATGTTAAAATCGCCTGCTATGACAATTTTATGAGCTTTCTTAGTTAATGATTTTAACAGCGTCAACAGTTTATCGAAAAATCCGGTAAAATTCTTGGCGTTAGGAACCCTATAAATACAAACAAAAACGGTGTTATGGTTAATAAGTTCAACGGCGCAGCATTCGAATACACCGACAGCAGATTTTTTGCAATTTTAGGTAATTCTTGCCATTGATGTCCATTCTTCACGAGTATACATGACCCACCTCTTTTACTTTCTTTCCTGCTGAAACACGCTGCCAAACAATAATTATCTATGCAGAGTTGATTTTCGAATCCTTGCATCATAAAATGTTCTGTTATGCATAATACATCGACTTCCATACCCTTTTCTGATAATTCGTGCAAACAGACAGATAGAGCGTCTGCTTTCGGTAGCAAGCCGGCAATGTTTTGATGCATTGCATACAGGTGAATAGTCACGAAAAAATTGGCTATAATCTTTGTTGTCATCGTTGCTTATGTCTTCTCCGCTTAATTGCCTGATATAGTTTGGTAAGTAAGTTATTAGATTAAATATATCCTTAAATATTGTATGTAGTCCAAAGTTGTTGATTCCGCCTTATCTATTAAACATACTGTTGTCATATTTTAGATTTAAATTACTATCTAATAGAAGTTCGCGTCCATGAGTTGATACGTCCAGATATAATAAATTATTAAAGGTCTCGATTCTCCAGTTATATTCAAAGTTCTCTAAGATAAATGTTGCCAAACATATAATGATATTTGTATGTTCAATACCTCGTAATGCTTTTCTTATGTTCAGTATCAAACCAACATAATTTTGAGTGGTTTTAAAATCTTCGTCGCCTAAGAAGATAATGCAATAATCAGTCATGGTAAAACCAGCCAGCTTTGATTGTAATCCATCTAGAAGCTGCATAGTCCCCCCTCCAGGTTTTAAATAGCGGCACAACTGGAACTGATTAGAAAATGTAGTTTCTGCTATTGGTAATACTTTGTTCTTGTCGTTAGTGATTACAATGCAAATCTTATTAGGCTTTGTCATTACTTGTGATCTTTTTGGATAGACTATTTTATTTTTGTTTACGCTATTATTATTTATAGTCGTTCCTTGAATTGATATTTCATTAATAGTCGTGTTTGTTGTGAGGTCCTCTTCAAGTGGCAAGCCCAAGTCTGCACAGCTAACATTTAAGTTGTTTTTATTCAAAGTTTTACGCTGGTGTTTACGTTTGCTTTTAATTGTGCTTTTTTTCGAACTTGTCACTGAATCGGTGCAAGTTTTTAGTTTTTTGATAATATTGTCTTGCTCCATATTCCTCTTTTTCAGAGCGACATTTTCCAGGTTCAGTGTATCAATTTCAGCGTGCGCAATCTGAAGTTGTCGTTGCAATCTTTCAATTTCTTCCGTCATCTCCACGGTTTCGTCATTGTATACGTTGCCGGTTGATAAATCGGGCAGAGACTTTGACAGCGTTTCCGACTGCGTCGACATGAATGATATATTTGGCGAAACGGCTGCTGTCCTAGTCCTGCGTTGGGTAATATTATCCATATCCATATAAAGAGTTTATTCTAAATTGCGTTACCCAAGCTCTATCAATTTTAAATGTTTTCCCAGATTTCGGGTAATTATTTTACGTTGGTAACATCCAAATGTCAAATTTACGTACATACATTAAATGTGCGCAGTACTTCCTACTTCCATGCAGTCATACCAGACGCTACGTCCATGCATTAAATGTCGTAGTACTTTTTACTTCCATGCAAACACTGTAGTAATTCTGTCAATGTTATCAAAAGTTCAAAGTCCAAATGATCAATATTTAATAAAAGTAACGTATTATTTTTTTGTAAATTCATAGTTATCACACAAAAGTATTCAATTATAAGCCACTGTATTCACGAAACGTCACTTTAGTAGAATGTTCTAAATATTTACGTCAAAAGTAAAGAATTGGTTAATTGTTTCAGAGTTTCGTCACTGTTTACACTATGCACAAACTTTTTGTCTTTTATGTTTATGTCCTTCATGTAAACTTACACAAACGCTTAATGCGGTTATTTGAACTTTAATTGTCAGAAAGATATTGTTTTTAGTCATAAATACACTCTATGTGTCTGGATTTACGATTAAGAATGTGAATTAATTAATGAGGATTAATGACACTATTGCCATGCTAAAGCAACTGATCATTTGAAGAAGAGCTGTTTATAACACGGATTCGACGTAGGTAGATGAAGTAACTACCAATACCATAATATTACGCCTGTCTACTCCGAAGGATTAAGCAGTGCGTATTGTACGTCTTTTCTGTCAGAATACATTACATTTTGAATGATTCATACCACCCATAATTCGCAAATTAAATAAAGTACCTAACTGTTTTCACAAAAAGAGCACAATCAACCCTGCATCCAGAAGTGTGGCGGGTGTCCTATCGTGGCGTGTATCAGAGATGCCACAAGTCCTCCAGCGCGTGCCCAAGGACACTCGTCGTTTCGCCGCCGTACGAGACATCGTCGGTGCACAGAATTATCTTTGCACATCGCCAGCATTCTTTTCTGGTCGTATGTTGTGTGTTTATTTGTCAGTGGTTCGATAAAATTGATCTTTGTGTTATCAAAACAAACGGTTTCTAAATTGAGAATTTAAAGTTGAGAACTTGTTAAACTACCTATATTTTGAACTAGAAGAGAGAGAACTACCTAGATGCCAAGTTCTAAACTTCGCATTCACAATTCGGAAATCAGGTTTAATAAATCTTTGATGATTGTAAGACATCACGACTCCTTACCTAAGTATCATTTACCTCAATCTTAATCGGAAACAAATACAAAAAACGTGCAAAATGTTTAAATAGCAAAATAACAAAATTGTTTTATGACGACACGGTTGGCGCAGTGGTTGAGTGATAAGCTGTTGCGATGCGTGTTGCAAGGTTCGATATCCGCACGGAACAAATTTTATGGCCTATAAATAGTTGTGCCGGATCTGAATGTTTGTGTATATGTTTATATATTTGTAAACGCTCCCACGATACAGTAGAAATTCCTAGAGTGGGGCAACGTATATAAAAAAATAAAACTGCAAATAAAAAGATTTAAAACGTTTAGGGATTATTAAGCTTAACATACTGTATTAAAAGGTATCTTACCTTTGATATAGTCTCGTGTAACAACACAGCATACTGAAGTACCCCGATGAAGAATATATGGAAGGCGCGTCAAAGGCCGACATCTCTTTCAACACTAAACAAAGGCGCTCCTCTATGGCGCCGAGGACTCTCGATGTTCAGCGGCAGGCACGTGCAGCTAGGGATGTCACAGGGTTCATTTAGGGGACGCAGATGCGGAGATGGAGGTGCAGAGAAGGTAAACGAAAGCAGTGGCAGTAATAACAATGTAGCAATGCATTCAGCGTTCGGGCACTTTTCCCATTTATCGATGCGGACGCATTTTTTGATGCGCAATGAACCCCATTCTCTCTCCCCTTTGTATTTAAGCACGTTTTTTATTAGTCTTATGGTATAAAATATTGAATTATATCTATTACAGTAGAATCGAAAAATAAATATATCAATCCCTTTCATTTGATACCCATATCATTGAGGTACATAAAAATATTGATGCATCCTTTTTGGAAGCCCGCCATGCTGGATTAGGAATATCATAAATGGAATCATTTTGTTTAGGCCGTTAGATTGTTTTTTTTTTCAGAGTTTCTGCGTGGTTTCAATAAATAGCAAAGGTCCCGAATTTAGTTGCGGAGGCGAAGATATACGTTACAACCCTATTTGCAACTATAAGGACCAGACTGCAGCTACGCTGCATTATTGGCATTTTTAGGGTTCCGTACCCAAAGGGTAAAAACGGAACCCTATTACTGAGACTCCGCGGTCCGTGTCTGTCTGTCTGTCTGTCTGTCACCAGGCTGTATCTCATGAACCGTGATAGCTAGACTGTTGAAATTTTCACAGATGATGTATATCTGTTGCCGCTACAACAACAAATACTAAAAACAAAATAAAATAAATATTTAAGGGGGGCTTCCATACAACAAACGTCATTTTTTGCCGTTTTTTACGAAAATGGTACGGAACCCTTCGTGCGCGAGTCCGACTCGCACTTGGCCGGTTTTTCAGGATTTGTTGAGGTTGCGGTTGATTTTAAAAATTTTGGGAGTATTTTTCTTCATAATTATTTTCACCCCTTGCTCAATGTGTAAGATCTCGCCTCTCGTGCTTGAGGTCGAGGGTTCAAATCCAGTTCACCAATGTGATGTACTTTCTAAGTTTCCATGTTTACAGGCAACGGTAAAGGAAAACATCGTGATAAAACCTGGTCTTATATAGTTAATATAAGTCTGAAATAGACAAGCTAGAGGCCTGTGGGGTTCCCAGATGTGGCCTTATTAACTATGACACCAGAGGTGGCTACATCCACACACGAAAAGAATGAGACTCCTTTAAACCCTGAATACCAATTTATTAAAACTTATCCTGTTTAGACTAAACTCAAAACAGTGTAACAAATGAAGTGCAAAGATGCCGCTGCGCGTTGAAGTGTAGCATACATATTACGTGATATTATCTATTCAAAGACACCCCGAGAGTCCTTCGAGTCGGGAACTCACTGAATATATTCACTGAGCTGTTTCGCAATTAATGACGTATTTTAATTACAAGTAATTAAAATACTGCCCAACCCTGCTAATAACCTATATTATGAAATGGTTTGATACCCCTTGGCAGAACTGGTTCTTATACCACAGGCACGCGTGCCAGTGGTGGCACACGACAAAATATTTTGGGCACGCCAAAATGAGGTTACTTAGCATCTAGGTAATTTGCTTGAGAAGAAATGATACCTATTCCTACTTTTATTTAAATACAACATAAAACTGTGTATAAATATTAGGATTGCTGTAACAATTTCTGGTTGCAAATAAAGAATTGATAAATAATCAAATCAAATCAAATACATTTATTGGAACAAGAAACGTTTTACAAAAGTTTGAGTTCGTTAACAGCCGCATTAGTATGGAGTACTGTGTCGCGGCCATTAGCGCCCACCTCCAAGAAGGGAGACGACAGCGTTCCAGGTATACAAATTAATAAGAAAAAAAAAAATCAACAAAATATAAATGTATGTAAGATTTTGTGGCATAACAATATCAAAAATATGCAAACTAGGTACTTGGAATATACCAACAAAATATACAAAACATAAAAATTAAATAATCTTAAGTTCTAATTACATTACTTTTGCATGTGAGTGTGTGTATATTAGCGTGAGTGTAAGTGGAGTGTGTATGTGCATGAGCGTGAGTGAATGTGAGAGTATGTGTAGGGATATGTATGTTTGTCTGTTTATGCGATTTGGAAGGCAGTAGGAATGAAAGGTTTTTTTGTTTTGTGTCCCTTTTTTAGATTTTTACAAAATGTTCAAGCTTTTCATAAGTCAGGGAACTGAGCCACTTATGTGTAATTGATTTACACTCACGTGAAGTAAGTGGGTAAATGTTTAAAATCCCATTTATTTTATTATATAAAATTGGGCTTATAAAGTAGTATTGTCGTCTAACCATTACAATACTAGCTTGTGCTACAGGGCAGACTGTAGCAGGTCTACGTTTCTGCCTACTCTGGCTGCTGAGACACTGGTCGAAACTAAGCTCTGTGTGTTTTCGTAAGATCGAGTTCAGAAGAAAACTGTGTCTTACCTTAGGTATTTGCAGCAGAGCATACAACTCATCGGTTGGAAAACGGACCGGTTTGTGTGACATGACTTTTAGGACCGCACGCTGCGCTCTTTCTAAACGAAGCATTAAGCATTTACCAGAACTACCCCATGCGGTTATACAGTAGGTTAGGATGGAGTTCGCTAGAGCATAGTAGACTGTTTTAAGCGTAGGCAGATCCGCTGATGATCTTAGTTTTTTAAACACAAATATTAACTTTCTAACTCGTGCAACCAATGACCCAATGTGATCGTTCCAAGACATGGTACTATCAATTGTTACGCCTAAGTATTTTATACTATTTGTTCGCGAGATAGATTTGCAACAGCAGTTACTATTCATAGCGGGCAGGCAATTGTGGATGGTCAAAGCGAAGGGTGAAGCCGGTTGAGAAGCTATGCGTGGGGCAAATGTGATAAACTTAGTTTTTTCCATGTTCAGGGTAAGCAAATTTTTTGATAGCCAGTCAGAAACCATTCGCAACGCGGATTCTGCATGGGAGCGTGTTTCATGCCAGTCTCCTCCTTGAACAATTATTGCCGTATCGTCTGCATAGACCATAAGATTCGAATTTGGTATAGTGAGTCTGCAGAGCTCGTCGATATAGATTAAAAATAGGGTGGGTCCAAGAACACTACCCTGTGGGACGCCATAGCTGATGCTTTCTTCGTTGCTCATATAGTTTCCCATTTTAACAATCTGAGAACGATCACTTAGGTAACTTTTAAAGATATCCTGTGACAATCCTCTTACGCCTATTTTTTGGAGTTTATTAAGCAAGAGGGGGACAGAAACAGTGTCAAATGCTTTTGAAAGGTCTAGGAAAGTAGCAATTGTTTTGTATTTACTGTTTAAGTTTTTAGCCACAGTACCAGTCAATTTGAGAACAGCATCTTCTGTGTTTCTTCCTGATCGAAATCCAAATTGATTGTCCGCCAGAATATTTTTTGAGTTAAGATAGTTAAGGAGCCTAATATTAATGATTTTTTCCAGGATTTTCGATAAGGTTGTTAACACAGAGATTGGTCTATAATTATTGACACTGCTTCTGTCTCCACTCTTGTGTATAGGGTGCACAACAGCTCTTTTAAAGACCGTGGGGAAAACTCCTGTCAACAAAGATAGATTAAATACATGACAGATAATTGGAACAAGGACGTGTCTGGCAGCCTTAATCAGGGTGGCAGAAATACCGTCCCAGCCCACAGCACTATTAAGTTTAAGACCGAGTATTATTCTCTCTATTTCGGCAATGTCCGTGCTAAAGATGGCCATTGAACTGGGGTCAGAACTAGTTACATCGGGGTCATCAGAATTGCAAGCCTGGTCGGTTCGTGGTGTAAATTTGGAAGCGAGAGTTTTTCCTATGCTAGCAATGTGATTGTTAACAGTATTTAGCGAGGCGTGTGGATCAGAAGTAATCGTCAGCAGTTCATTAGCACATGATTTACTTGTCTGAAGGTTAGAGATTTTTTTGATGAGGTTCCATGTAGCCTTAGGATTTTTACGATTTTTTTGAAATTCTTCACGTTCGTATAGTCTTTTCAGTTTTTTGAGTAAATTATTACAAAAATGTTTATAACGCGTGTAAGTCATTTTTAGGATATTATTATCTGGATCTCTCTTAGTTTTACGAAACATTTTGTCGCGGTTACGAATGCATCTCAGAAGACCAGGGGTTATCCAGGGCTTTATTATTCGTTTCCTGCTACGCATCACAGTTGTGGAAGTGTTGTTGTTAACCACAATGGAGATCTTGTTAACCAATTCAGTGGCTGCATCATTTGCATCGTAACAAGTAGTTACTGATGTGAAGTCAGTCAATTGGAGTTCGGCTACACAGGCAACGATATCAACGCGGCGAGATGATACAGGGGCTTTTGGAATACAATTTTGGAGACTGCAAAACATTACAACGGGAGCGTGGTCAGTTATAAAGGAGTCAATAACCAGAGTGATAGCAGGTTTGTCCGACTTAATGATCGCGTGATCTATGCAGCTGCTACCACGGGTAGGAAAAAGATGCCCGGGCAGCATTCCGTGCGATGCAACAGTATTCAAGTACGTATCCGAAATTGTGTCATTATTATTTGGCAATATATTTATATTTATATCTCCAAGAATGATTATTGTTTTAAAAGTGTTGAGTGCACCTAGGCAGTTGTCTAAACTGTTTAGAAAGTTTTGAGCATTACGATGTGAGGGAGAGCGGTAGAAATAAAATTCTTTAAACACAAAGGTGAGTTACAAACCTTCAATTTTATTGCGTAATAGATGGTGAAGAAACATTGGAGAAAAAAATTGTATCCGAGTAAGTATCCGAGTACTAATACAGACGAAGTCACGGGCAAAAGTTAGTAAACCATATATTTGATTTGAAGAGCAGGGGGGTGACCACAAGCTCTTAGAGTAAGGTTATTTTGAGATCGAGTAAGTGACAGATGTATACAAGTCAGATACATCTGTCCCTTACTCGATCTCAAAATAACCTTACTCTAAGAGCTTGTGGTCACCCCCCAGGATTGTTTTATTCATTGTCAGCTGATTGTTTATTATTCAGTACAAAGTAGTATATCTATTGTTTATGACTCTTGTTGTACCTATGAATCAGATTTGTATCTCGGTCAGTAATATTTTTTTCTCGGTTAGTAAGTTATGTTTTTTTTCATTCCATAACAATATGCTCCGAACAATGGCAACACCACCTCGGATTTGCAAATTCTAATGTGGGAAGCTGAAGTTGGCAAATTATTTTTATGCCTAAAATCACTTTATAAGCGCGGACAAAAGCCGCATTAGCTACAAATTAAATTCATGAAACCATAAAGTGTTCCGTTGTTCATGGCACAGGAACGACTGTTTTGATTCTTCAAAGGTATGATTTTGGCTTCACTAATATCGTTACGCTTCTTTTTGTTAGGAGTAACTGTTATAGATTTTTTTGTCGGTTTTCTCTTTGAAAGAACTCGAGCGAAAAACGCAGTGCTTCAAAGAGAACAAGTTTTAAACTCCATGATTAAAAACGATGTAAATTTTGTTTAGAGCCACTTGTCCGGATTGACGTGCTTGTCTCGAAATTGTAATTTAAAATAGCGCCCTTTTAGAGCTCGCTATAAAAAGACATTTGATACTTTCGTAGGACGAAAGGCTTTAAAAACGAGAGGAGCTGTGAGCAATCCTCTAACAAAAGACTCAACGGCCCTCTTTTATTTTCTTTCTAATGATTTGGGCACAATATAATTTGCCATTCGCGGATATCGCACAGACGCGAGTTTTACTTACTGCTACATAAGGATACTGCTTAGTTGAATTCTTACAGATATTCTTCAGCAATTTCTAGGAAAATTATTTATAAAATTGATGATTGAGAAATATGGTGTAATTTCCGTATTTTCAATATATCAAGTTAATAATTTTCATAACTTAATTTCCGGCTGCAATTACCTGAATAGGCAATAATTTGTAATTCAAAATAACCAACCTACACGTGTCGCCTAAAAATAAATCGGCGTTATTTGAAGGTAGATAGGTACTTACTGTCCTGATACCGAGAACCTTCGTAATCAAATTAGGTATTTTCGTCGTTACGATGTACTTAGAGGGGCTTCAAATAAACGTTTTAGATAAATACTCTTAATTGTACGATATAGATGAGCTTGGCTATTGAATTGGTGATTGTAGGCTATTGAAATTAACAAAAAGGAAAATAATGTTAACCATTTTAGAAAATATACATAAGTCGCGTCTGAGAACGACCGAGGGGAAAGCTGTTTGACTATTATCATAACTGTTTCTGCCGTCAAGCCAAAATAGTACAAATAGGAGCAGTTTTCTAGTTTGAGGAACAAGGCCGCTGGTATGGTGGTAACTACAGGTATAAGTAGGTATCCAGGCTTTTCATTCTGCCTTTAAGATTTGCAAAAAAATATCAAACAACATAGTCAAATATGTCTATGCAGATATTAATGGAAAAAACCAATAACCCGAGATCCCAGAACCCTGCAGCAATCTAGGATAGGATAGATACACCTTTTCAGCATTTGGTCCGTTTTGTATGCAGGCCTCCTCTCTGTGAGAGGAAATGGGCCGCAATCCACTACGCGGGCCCAGTGTATGTAGGTGGATGTCACATGTCTTCGAGTTTTTGGTTCTAAGACATGCCGGTTTCCTCACGATGTTTTTCTCCGCCTTTTTGAGAGCAATGGTGATGAAATAATTTACACAAAGTAAAGCGCCGGCGTGGGTTCGAACCCACAACCTACAACTTGTAAGTCGCGGCCGGTACCACTGGGCCACCACTGCTCCCTGCAGCAATCTATTATACTATCAAGTATCGTTCATGAAAACTATGTTTACAAAAAAAGAACCCGCAGATATTTGCAGTGTGGTCTTAATATGCAAATTCTATCACGCAGAAAAACACGCATGGAGAGAAGGGTTGTCAAATAATAATCTTTATTGGAACAATAAAAACACATATACAATTATTTAATTGTGTACGGAAATAGCTGCATTAGTGGAACTGTGTCGCAGCCATTAACGCCCACCTCCAGAAGGGAGACGCAACGTTCCAAATTATGTACAAATTAAAATTGAAGTAATAAATCACAAGTCAAAATAAATAAAAATGAGAATAAAATTAAAAATCAATTAATTAAAATACTAGTCAAAATTTAGAATTACATTGACTAACCAATCATTAAGAATTCAATTAAAATTAAATAACAAATTAACATTCAATTACCTATAAAATAATAAAGTCAAAAAAATAAAAAATAAATAAAATTAAAACAAAATTTCAAGTGAACATTCAATCATTAAAAATTCAAATCTAAAACAAACACAAAAAACGAGCAGAATAAAAATGAGAATCAATAAATAAAAATTAAAACAATAAAAAATCACTTATTAAAAAAATTAGAATCTAAACTAAAATCAACGAAATTCAAAAAAACAAAAAAAAACAAACAAATCTTTCATTCAATTAATTAATATTAGATAGATGTGTATGCGTGGGTACGTTAAAGAGTTTGTGAATGAGAAAGTGTGAATGTGAGTGAGAATGGGTGAAAGTCAGTAATGTATGTGTGTGAGTGAGTAGACGAAATTTTATTTGCTGGAGGGAAAGCGGGCCCTACGATACAACCCTAAGAAGATTTTCAGTCTCCTCATATGTGTGACTTTGTAGGTACGTAAAGATCTGGGTTTTGCATTCATGTAGCGGAAGAGGGTAAATATTTATTGCCTTATTTATTTTATTATAGAGCATTGAGCTTAGATGTAGAAAATGGCGGCTTGCCAGTACAGTTCTCCGCGGCAATGATTTGCAAACTCTATCAGATCTTCGTTTATTTTTGGTAAGTTTTACATCAAAAGACAGTTGCACATGCTTCTTAAGAATAACTTGCCTTACAAAAAGTTGTCGGACCGTGAGCACATTGCAGAGTCTGTACAGTTCAAAAGTGGGATAGCGGATAGGTTTTGATAACATTACCTTTAAAACGGATCTTTGAGCTCTTTCCAGGCGTAGCATTGCAGTTTTTGCCACTCCACCCCAAGCCGGGATACAGTAACCCAGAATAGACTGCACGAGAGCAAAGTAAACTGATTTTAGAGTTTCTCGGTTTGCTATACATCTTAAATATCTGAAAACATACAATAACTTTCTGACTCTACCAACTGTAGCCGCAATTTGCTCATGCCAGCTGAGGACTTCGTCAATTACTATGCCAAGATACTTGAAGTTTCGCGTTCGTGCAATCTCACTACAGTCACAGCCTCGCTCCTGGCCTGGATTACAAATGTGAGCCCGAATTGAAAAAGATGCTGGGGGCAGCGAAGGTATCCTCGAACCAAATGCAACAAACTTGGTTTTCTCAACATTTAGGGTTAAAAGATTACTAATTAACCAGTTCATGACCCGTCTGAGGGCCGCCTCAGCATTAGCACCCGCCTCCAACCAGTCCTTACCCTCGATGAGCAGAGCCGTATCATCAGCGTATGTTATTATTTTGCATTTAGGGAGAGATAGTCTGCAAAGGTCATTTATATAGGCAAGAAAGAGAGTCGGACCAAGGACACTGCCCTGTGGAACTCCGAAATCAAGGCTTTCCTCCTTACTAATATGGCCGTCAATAATGACACACTGTGAGCGATCACTGAGATAACTCTTAAAAATGTCCAAGGCAACACCTCTCACCCCAACCGCCTCCAGCTTGGTTATCAGTATAGGAATCGAAACCGTATCGAAAGCCTTGGATAGGTCTAGGAAGATCCCAATTGTTTTAATCTTTTGGTCTATGTTATGAACAGTAGAGTCCAGAAGATCCATGATGGCATCCTCAGTAGACCTTCCAGGCCTAAATCCGTATTGGTTGTTTGCAAAGATCTCATTTTTGTCAAAAAATCGAATCAATCTTTTATTTAAAAGCTTTTCGAATATCTTTGATATAGAACTCAACACCGATATGGGTCTATAATTATCCATATTGTCTTTAGCTCCTTTTTAGGGTTCCGTAGCCAAATGGAAAAAAACGGAACCCTTATAGATTCGTCATGTCTGTCTGTCTGTCTGTCTGTCTGTCTGTCTGTCTGTCTGTCTGTCCGTCCGTATGTCACAGCCACTTTATTCCGAAACTATAAGAACTATGCTGTTGAAACTTGGTAAGTAGATGTATTCTGTGAACCGCATTAAGATTTTCACACAAAAATAAAAATAAAACAATAAATTTTGGGGGTTCCCATACTTGAAACTAAAACTAAAAATATATTTTTTCATCAGACCCATACGTGTGGGGTATCTATGGATAGGTCTTCAAAAATGATATTGAGGTTTCTAACATCATTTTTTTCTAAACTGAATAATTTGCGCGAGAGACTCTGCCAAAGTGGTAAAATGTGTGTCCCCCCCCCTGTAACTTCTAAAATAAGAGAATGATAAAACTAAAAAAAATATATAATGTACATTACTATGTAAACTACCAGCGAAAATTGGTTTGAACGAGATCTAGTAAGTAGTTTTTTTTTAATACGTCATAAATCGTAAACCGGAATTTACCAAGTACGGAACCCTTCGTGCGCGAGTCCGACTCGCACTTGGCCGGTTTTTATGTATGGGATGGACAATAGCTTTCTTGAAAACCCTAGGAAATATGCCAGTACTCAGACAAAGATTACAGACTCGGGTTATG
Source organism: Orthosia gothica (assembly GCA_949775005.1). Lineage (NCBI taxonomy): Eukaryota > Metazoa > Arthropoda > Insecta > Lepidoptera > Noctuidae > Orthosia > Orthosia gothica. The sequence goes on from OX459051.1 coordinate 11,096,346, forward strand.
ACCGGTGCTAGGACACACTTGGCAGCTTTGAGAATGCTAGTCGGGAAGCCATCCCATCCCACTGCACAGTTACTTCGAAGATTATTGATGATGGACTCAATTTCACTGTCATCAACACTGTACAGTACCATGGAATTGGATGGACCCTCTTTGCCAGATTCGGTGGCACCCTGGGGATTGTTATTCTGTCCTGAATACTTGATCAATTTGGAAGCCAACTTTTTGCCAACACCAGCAAAAAACTCATTTACTGTGTTCACGGAAGAGGCAGCATCATGTGACACAGTTAGCAATTCACTAGATGCCTGTGATCGCTTCTGATTGAAGTTAGTGAACTGTTTGACAAGGTCCCAGGTTTTTTTTGGGTTTCCACTAGCTTTCTGGAGTTCACCACGTTCATAGCAAGTCTTCAAAAAAAAATACAAACCACAGGTCTAAGAAACTCGTTACCCAATCTTAAAAGTTAAACAAACCACGACCTAAAATCGATCAGTATTATTAAGGGGTTGCCCAATTACGTGTGATACATGTTCGTTAGTAATCGGATTCTGAAGGGCTGCATCAATAATCACGCCAAGCCTTAATTATCGAGTACCACTTGATTAAACTAACTTAGTTTACAAATTGACATAAGTATTAGTACACGGACTATTTGTGTTTGTGTATTGATTTGATACACATAGATTTAGTTGTATTGATACAAATTCATCTCCATTGTGTTATTAGGTCGTAAACGTCTGCGGCTCAATGTGGAATGCTACAACAAATGGTCATGATGAAATATAACCGACATTCACCACAATACTAAACGGATTATCGCACAGATGAATGCCACAGCCTAATGTTTCTCTCTTTAATCCTTAGGCTTAAACCTAAAGTTACTCTTTAGAATAGCGCTGTCAAATTTTCGGCAAAGAGTAGACAGTAGGCTTACTGTAGACAATACTAAATAATACCTACAAACCCGCTATATTATGTACACGGTCGCGTATCTAGTATAGCTACCTACATAGTTTCAAAAAATATTGTATAAGATATTGACACAAAAACACACACACACGAGTTACAGGAAACAAAGAAACAATTGAAAATTAAAATTACAATGCATTCCACTGCCTTTCTAGACAAATCTTTTACTATCCAGGCCGCCCGTCTATGGAATGCATGGAATGGATTGCCTGTGACAATAAAACGCGCGCAATCACTCACTACCAGTTTTTAAAAGACTTGTAAAGGAGCACTACTTGTCACTATGATCTTATTCTTGTGTAAGCTGCATTGTTTTGATCTTGTATATTTAGTATTTTGTATTTAGGACCTTGTTACGCGGTGCTAATCTATGAGGATCGCCGAGACAGCATCGACCCAAATCAACACTGCACACGGCTCGACCACGCAGTGCAGCATCAGCAGGAGCGTGCCGCGCGACGACGACAACAGAGGTTTCGCAATATCGGAAACGCGGACCCAGATTCACTTTTGATTCACACTTCGATCATTGTCAATCTTTTAGAAATAATTAACTTGTAACTTTTAGTATAATTAAATTCTATTAAATAACCTTTGCTTTTTTTTTGATCCTCCGGTTGTAGCCCACGTAATTGGCGCAGTCGGTAGGATACCAGTAAAGTAGAGTCAGTGTCGTATCGAACGATTAGTCTACGGGTATCCGAACCTACGGGAGCTGCAGTCCAGAGGAGAATCCGACTCTCGATTCGTCAAGAAGAAGCAATGCTGTAAGTCCTTGAATCTTTCAAGTCCTTGCCTACCTAACTCTTAAGTCTCCTTGAATATCTCAAGCCCTAAGTTAATCCTTACTATATTCTTATATCCTGTCCAATCTATGTTCATGATATTATTTTTTTTTCCTTATAATTTTTGCGTGTGTGTAAGTTTTAGCGTTCAAGATTTTCCATCCTATGGAATATCGATCTGATAGGTTAGAAAATAGTGACCGAAGTAGGAGTAGGCTCGCGGCTACAGACGAGAACAGGAATTTAGGCGCGATGTCGAGCGACGACGTAGACACGATTTATAAATCCCTAAGATTAGTGCCGGAGTTCGACGGAAACCCGCACGTACTAACCCGTTTCATTAGCATATGCGACCAGTTGGTAGTTACTTATTTTAAAACCGCACAAGGTTATGAACTAACGAATTTAGCCCTCCTTAACGGAATTTTGAATAAGATTACGGGACCCGCTGCTAGGCATATTAATTCCAATGGTATCCCGGATACCTGGCAGGGTATTCGATCCGCACTGATCAATAACTTTGCTGACCATCGAGATGAGACCGCTTTATACAGCGACTTATCCTTGCAAACCCAGGGTTCCAGTAGCCCTCAAGAATTCTATGAAAGGTGTCAAAATTTATTTAGCACCATAATGACTTATATCTCGCTTCACGAGACAGTTAACACCACTATTGAGGCTAAACGATTGCTATATAAAAAGTTAACCCTTCAAGCTTATCTGAGGGGTCTAAAAGACCCCCTAGGCTCTAGAATACGTTGCATGCGCCCAGAGTCCATGGAAAAGGCATTGGAATACGTGCAAGATGAACTAAACATGCTTTACCTGCAACACCGCAATGAGGGAGGACCCAGTAGAAAGGACTGGGTTCAACCGCACCCAAATCATCATTTACCCTTGAACAATTTCACCCCCAAAGTAAACCCTTTTAACGTTCCTGTCATGCCTGGACCATCGAGACAATTTGCGTTCAATACGCCTGGCCCGCAGCGACACCAGTCAATGCAGCCTTATGTTCAAAGATGGAGACCTAGCATGCCTACGCAACAGCAACCCCGTGGCTTAACTCGTACACAACAAATGATGCGCGCCCCCTTGCCAAATTATCACCCGCAAAGTAACGTTTTTAAAATGCCTCCTAGACCTCAGTCACAACCACAATCAAGTTATAATAACGCGCCTAAGCCAATGAGCGGCGTCAGTCCTTTTGTGCCCAAAACCTTGCCACCCTCAGGTCACGATTGGAGACAGTATGGTAATCCACCTCCGAACAACCATTTCAGGACACGCGAGATTAATTTCAACGACTTAGACTACGACTATGATTATAGTAATTGGTACTATGCCGATTACGAACAAGATTGCTATTATACCAACGAACAGTACCCCGAACCTGGATATTATGAGGATTCACATCCCTACCACGACACTCCTTCGGTAAAAGAGGTAGACCAAGATACCCAACCTACTGAAAATTTTCAGAAAGTATCCAAATTAGAAAAACCAAAATAGAGCTCAACTTTCATATACAGAGGCAACTCGGGTTTATTCAGATCCAGGATCCACCACTTAAGTTACTAATTGATACGGGAGCTAATCAATCGTTTATAAGCCCAGAAGCCGTAAGCAAATATTTTAACCATATGCCACTAAACTATGAGCCATTCGAAGTAACAAATGTTCACGGGACGTCTAAGAATGACTATTCCATTACTTTGCCATGCTTTTCAGAATTAAACGAACATTCAGATGTTACATTATTCGTTTACAAATTTCATGATTACTTCGACGGACTCCTAGGCTTTGATTTGCTTGAAAATTGGGGAAGTAAAATCGATCTTAACCGTAAATTACTAATAACCCAGAATGCACAACTACCTATACAGATGTATGATTCACGCAATGCCAATTTGTACGAGGATATAATATCAGCTAATTCATCCAAGTTAGTTAGAGTACCTATTAATACGTTGGACGGTGAAGTAATGATCGAGGATCAGGTCATCTCTAGTTGCTTAATTTCAAACTGCATAACTAGTGTAAAAAATAACCGTGGCTGGGTGGAGATCACTAACCCAACGTGTAACGACATCATCTTTTCAATGGACCGCCCCGTAGAAGCCCAGTTATTTAACATTGAAGTTGAAGATACTGCAATTCCATCAGATCGTGTTAATGCCGTACTTTCTCGTCTTAGAACGGAACATTTAAACCCAGAGGAACTTGCTAACTTAAAAAACCTCTGTGCGAACTATGCCGACGTCTTTTATCTCGAAGGCGAATCATTGACATTCACAAATAAAGTAAAACATAGCATCCGAACAACTGATGAAATTCCAGTACACACTAAAACTTATAGATATCCCTATGTCCACAGACAAGAAGTCAGAGATCAAATAGGTAAAATGCTTGATCAAAATATAATACGACCATCAGATTCGGCCTGGAGTTCCCCTATTTGGATCGTACCCAAAAAGGCGGATGCTTCTGGCAAGGTTAAATGACGACTTGTCGTGGATTTCCGAAAAGTCAACGAGAAAACGATTGATGACAAGTATCCCATACCTAACATTACAGACGTATTAGACAAATGCCAATATTTTAGTAACCTGGATTTGGCCAGCGGGTTCTATCAAGTCGAAATGAACCCTGAAGATATACACAAAACGGCGTTCAATGTGGAAAATGGCCATTATGAATTCCTTAGAATGCCGATGGGGCTTAAAAATTCTCCATCTACATTTCAAAGGGTTATGGATAATATCCTTAGAGACCTAAACCACATCTGTCTGGTATATTTGGATGACATTGTAGTTTTCAGTACATCCCTGCAGGAGCATATTAATAACCTGGAAAAAGTATTTAAAAGATTGCGAGAATCTAACTTTAAAATTCAAATGGATAAGTCCGAATTTTTAAAGTTAGAAACTAGCTTTCTAGGCCACATCATTTGCAACGAAGGTGTCAAGCCAAATCCAGACAAAATTAAAGCCATAGAAAACTACCCTCTTCCTAAAACAGCAACAGACATCAAACGTTTTCTCGGCCTGATCGGCTATTATAGGAAATTCATCCCGGATTTTGCTAAATTAACTAAACCACTAACTCAATGTTTAAAAAAAGGTAGCAAAATAACTTTGGATCAAAAATACATTAATTGCTTTGAGCACTGTAAAAAACTCCTTACTAACGACCCTATTCTGCAATATCCAGATTTCAATAAAGAGTTCATTCTAACAACCGACGCATCTAACGTTGCGATCGGCGCCGTCCTATCCCAGGGAGTAATAGGCTCAGATAAACCCATAGCGTACGCTTCACGTACTTTAAACTCTAGCGAGTTAAATTACAGTACCATTGAAAAGGAATTGTTAGCAATCGTTTGGGCCACCAAATATTTTAGGCCATACTTATTCGGTAGAAGATTCAAAATAATTACCGACCATAAGCCCCTTCAATGGATCATGAACTTGAAGGAACCCAATTCGAGACTCACAAGATGGCGGCTAAAACTGAGTGAATTTGATTTTTCAATAGAATACAAACAGGGTAAATGCAATACTAATGCGGATGCTTTATCACGGCTTGAAATTAATAATGAAGAACTAATGTCTATTGTAGCTAACCCTACAGAAAATAATCCTGCCCTTGATGACTCTAGAACCATTACGGCTACGGAACCCGCGGATGACTCGGGTACCGCTACAGTCCACACAGATAATGAGAACCCCATCCTAGAGGTTCCCATTTCTGACGATCCATTAAACAAGTTTACGAAACAGATTATTTTTAATATAGTAGGAGATTTAAAGGGTCGAACAATTGTAACTAAACCCTTTGACACCCACACACGAATTAACATTCAGGTGTCAGAATCAAATCTAGAGGAGGAAGTAGTTAATGCGATAAAAGAATACGTCCATCCTTAAATTTAAAACAGGGCTATTAATAAATCCAACTTTAGGCATGTACTCAATAATTCCCATTATTCAAAAGAACTTTAAAAATTCATCAATGAACTTAACGTTAACCAAAAAGGAATTGGATAACGTTAGAGAGTACTTGAGGCAACAGGAAATTATTAACAAGCATCATGATGGGAAAACTAACCACAGGGGTATTAACGAAACTTACTTAGCTCTATCTCACAAGTACTACTGGCCGAAAATGCGCGAACATATAACGAAATTTATTAATGAATGTACTATTTGCGGCCAGGCAAAGTACGACCGCAATCCAACCAAACAACAATTTAAAGTAGTTCCACCAGCAAGTAAACCATTTGAAATAGTACACCTCGATCTATTAACTATTCAAAGCGAAAAGTTCCTAACGTTAGTAGACTCATTTTCAAAGTATGCTCAGGCTTATTACTTAAGAGATGGAACAGCTATAAGTGTAGTACAAGCATTTCTTAGCTTCTGCACTCACCATGGAATACCATCTACCATCGTTACTGATAACGGGACAGAGTTTACTAACCAACTAATTGCAGAATTCACAAGGTTACACAAGATTCAACACCATAAGGTAGCACCACATACCCCGAATGAAAATGGTATAGTTGAGAGATTCCACGCTACCATATTAGAGCACCTTCGCATCCTTAAATTTAGTCAAAAAGGTGAATCCGTGACTAACCTCATGCCCTACGCCCTCCTAGCTTACAATAGCAGTATCCATAGTTTCACAAAATGTAAACCTATCGAAGTTATTACCGGACATTTTGATCCCCGCGATTCCTTCGACTTAGATTTATCCGCTCATTTGCTACAGCAGTATATGACTAGTCATAAAGAGAAAATGACTACTGCATATAATGCAATTCACGAGCTATGTATCGAAACCCGCAAGGAGTCTACTGATAGTCGTAACCTTCAACGCGAACCAGAAGTCGACTACCCACCTGAACAACAGATTTTTGTAAAGAATCCATTTGCTTCCAGGCAAAAATTAGCTCCTCGATACACTCATGACGTTGTTATGGCGGACCTCCCTATCCACATCTATACAAGGAAGAAACGCGGTCCTGTTGCGAAGTCCAGGCTAAAAAGGGTTCCTAAAACCGCCCGATTGTTGCAGGAAGCTCCTGATCCTGCACCTGTTTCTGCGAACATCTCTGTCTCAAGAAATAAGACTTGAGAGCCTGGACGATGGACCCGGGATTGTACCCTTTAAATTAGGCCCAGCTAAGATCTTATCACACCACCATTCCTTCATACAATACGTTAATTTAGACACTTTACAAGATAAAATAAACTCTATTGATAGCCAACTACTAACCAGCAGCGCTAATCTTAATAACCAAACCAAATCATTATTCCAGCCTCATATAGACTATCTAAGATCCAAACTCAATAGCGTATCCGAACAATTAAAGTCCTTCGAGATAACTCGTATAAAAAGAGGGCTCATAGATGGCCTCGGTAGTGTTGTGAAAAGCATTACAGGAAATTTAGATTATACTGACGCATTACATTATAATCAAGCTATAAAATCTCTCGAAAACGATGAACACAAATTAGTTACTGAATTCAACCAGCATGTTAGTCTAACAAAAGAGATGTCCGCTCAATACTCTAAAATGATCGACGATATTGCAGATAACCAGGGAAAAATGGCAGCCCTACTAAATAGAATTAACGAAAGCAACGCAGATAAAGATAATGATTTGATAAAGTACGCACATTTAGCCCAAATACTTATTATCCTCAGCGACAACGTAGATGCAATTTCACAGGAACTAAACCGGCTACAGAATGTTCTAGCATTTATAAAGACCTCTACAATGCATCATTCTATTCTCAGCATAGACGAAATACGCGCTATACTAAATAAATTAACAAGTTTATATAGCAGGGAGGAAATAGTAGACATAGATATAAGAGAATATTATAATATAATTAAGTTAGGTTCATATTATACGAGAAATAATATAGTTATAGTATATAAGTTTCCAATATTTCTACCGCAAACATACGATCTATATAAGTTATCAATAATACCTAACAAATATCACGAAGTCCTCATTCCATCCTCTCCTTTCCTAGCCACCTTCCAGAAAGATTCTAAGAACATAGAGGCTGAATGCCCGAAGACCAACAAGTGGTTCATATGCGAGGAGAAACGAAATCTACAGAGCCATTTCTCACAAGATTGCATACACGAACTCATCAACACGCAAAAGAAAAGTTCTAAATGCAAACCTGTCGCTATCACCTTGGACCAGCCAGCGTACGAGGAACTTGACGACAGACACTACACCATCAGCTTCCCGGTTCCCACGAAGGTTCATCTCTCTTGTGGACAAGACCTGTACAAAGAAGTTCAAGGAAGTTACTTACTCACCATACCGCAGGACTGTTACATAGAGACACCACAGATCACTATCGCCAATAAGAAAAATCGTCTGAAGGGTCACGTATTGAAGATTATGGACCTACCTGTAGAAGACGTAGACAATCAGCCTCCAGTCCCGACACTAAAACTGAACTCAATAAACTTGGACCACCTACATGCAGCCAATATGAAGATAATGCAACAACAGCCACATATTCCAGCGACGAACGACTACGGAATCTACCACACTACGATTCCAATGTACATAGCACTAACCGGTGCATGTGCACTCATGGGTTACTTTATCTACCGACGGTACTGGTCAAAAGCCAAGAAGACTCCAGACGAGGAACCACAATGTCACCCAAGGCGTCCAGAAAGAATTTACGCTCTTCCAGAACCTAAAGAGAGGATAAGCTGCAACCAACCCCCACCTCAATTTACTACGAAAATCATCGGTGGTGGCTGCTCTTCGGGGGGAGGTGTTACGCGGTGCTAATCTATGAGGATCGCCGAGACAGCATCGACCCAAATCAACACTGCACACGGCTCGACCACGCAGTGCAGCATCAGCAGGAGCGTGCCGCGCGACGACGACAACAGAGGTTTCGCAATATCGGAAACGCGGACCCAGATTCACTTTTGATTCACACTTCAATCATTGTCAATCTTTTAGAAATAATTAACTTGTAACTTTTAGTATAATTAAATTCTATTAAATAACCTTTGCTTTTTTTTTGATCCTCCGGTTGTAGCCCACGTAATTACCTACTCTGTACAACTAATTGTTTGTTGAAAAACATGCATCAAGTTCAACCCCATATTGTCCAGGTTTATTTCTTGCCATTCTTGGTTGCCTGGAAGAGATCGCGGTACGCGTTATGACCGCCTGCTGTATGTTTGTTTTTGTTTTAAGGTTTCCTTATACATTGTTTGTATTTTGGTGTATAATCAATATTATATATTACTAGCTGACCTCCGCGGCTTCGCTCCTGTCAAAATTATAGCCTATGTTACTCGGGAATAATGTAGCTTTCCATAGGTGAAATATTTTTTTAAATCGGGCCAGTAGTTTCAGAGCCTATTCGGTACAAACAAACAAACAAAAGAATCTTTCCTCTTTATAATATTGGTATAGATATGACGAACAAAAAGTTAAAAATGAAACCATAAAGTTATCCGTAGTCCAACATATAAACCAGAGAACACTTACAGCTGTGCTATTCTGTAAATAACTCATCGTGAAGACTTAGGGGAGTGAGCTGTTAATCTATAGCCTTAGGTGGAATAAAAGATCACTACACGCTCACTTCACCAAAGTTTGCACGGTGACATTTTAACAGAACAGACTGGCAGAAGTAACTCGCCGTGGGGTCTAAACAACGCGCGACCTTCCCGGGAAATATTATATAATCTAAATATCGACACGAACCATGATATTATGTAAAAAGTAAACATTTTAGTATACAAAGGAATAAAACCTCTAACATGTAACAATGTACTTAAAGACCGGAGGCATATTGTTCGGGTCTCAACATACAACCGAACAAGCAAGTAGGCACTGGAATGCCAAAATATAAAATCACAAAGGGTCGACGAAAAGGCTAGTCAACCCAAGTTCGAGAAGATTCAAATACAATTGGCTGGTACTTGGACAATGCTTGTTTGTGCGCGGGCAAATAGAAAAACCCACAAGTTACATCACTAGCTCATATTTATGTTATTCGCCCGTTATTACTGAGCACAAGTGCTGTAGAAGGTCGTTTATTTTTATTGCCTTTTGGGATTAACATGATGGACCTACTAAGAAATGGAATACGAAACCTAAGTTCTCAAGTTGTACGACTTATTTAAATGAGGGAAACAAAATGAAATGTTTCCAGACCATTATCATATTTATTATTTTTTTATTTTTATATAAAGTTTAGGGTATCAATAACATAGCAATACTCGTAATCAGCCTTTAATGTTCCCACTGATGGGACTGGACTGGGAAAACCTTCCTCTCTGTGAAAGGTGGTGGGCTGTAACCAACCAAGCAGGCCCAGTGCGGGTTGGTGGAAGTCAAAACTCTTCGATTTTTTTGGTGCTAGGACATGCCTGTTTTCTCACAATGTTTTTCTTCACCGTTTTGACAGCAGTCGTGATGAAATAATCAGCACCAGTCATTCACTCATAATAACGAAGTTTGAAAAGAAAGTGTAGTGAAGTTTCTTGATTGTAATGTAATGTATTTGCATGCACACTTTTCAATCATCAATCTCGTAAGACCGTCACCCCTCTTGAATCGAACAACACACATCTACATTTCCAACTAAAGGCAATAAGAGATGCAAGTTATTTGCTAGAACTCCCGAATCCACATACATGCAACCGTCAAGAAATGCCCGACATTTCACAGAGAACCACTACGCTAGGATTACGCTCCGGTTAAATGGCACAGAAATGTGCCTCAATACACGTTGACACGCATGAGAACCCGCCTTTATTCCCAACACGTGTGTACAGGCACTTTGGCACATTATCAAGGAACACTGTTCCAAGGTATGTAGGTACTGTTCTAAGCAGAGATCTGGCTGTCACCGGTAAATGGGACACAATATCGGGATGACGCCGCAACTGTAGCTCGTTACATTGAGTACGAGTACGTCGATAAGCAACCCATCCAATTATAATTAACTTTGTTCCTTAACACATTGCGGAATTACTGAGACATTGAACAATACTGCAGTAAAAATAGTTATTTATTGTTTAAAACAATTGGTTATGCAGCCTCTAAATAGTGGGCCTATTTCATGGTGTCTAAATAGCCACTATTCATTACAGAATAAATAAAAAAAACAGAATTTTAAATTATATCTGTCAACTTAATCGTAGGTAAATATATAGGCTATCCAAAATAGGTAGTAAAACAAAACACGATCAGTCTACAGGCAGTTATCTTATGACCGAGGTATAAACATCGTACGCTCCAGTTATTGCGTCAGCACAAAAATAAGGGCGTCGAAGAATTAGCGGTAATAGACCTCGTGGCTAAGGAGATATATAGAGATGAATAGTGCTGCGAGACTCTAACAACAACTGGAATTAATCACGAGGCAACAAAAAGATTTGGTAGTCAATTTACGTTAGTTTTGTAAAGGGTTGTATATTGCTAGCTTCTCCCCGCGGCTTCATCCGCGTAAAATGTGTTTTATCATCCCAAGGGAACCTACTACCCGGATAAAAACTATCCCATGTCCTTCCCAGGCTATCTCAAACTATCTCCATTCCAAATTTCATCTAAATCTGATTAGCAGTTTTAGCGTGAAAAGGTAATATACAGACAGACAGAGTTACTTTCTTAGCACTGTCACGTTGTATGGCAATGCTTATCCTTGTACCAAGGAAAATGACTAGGTTTTTGGAGAGTTCTTCAAATAGTGCGTAAGCATTCGGACTCTACGGACACGGAGAGAAAATATAGTAAAACTTGCTTCGTAAAAAGTAAAATGAAGTCAGAATGGTTGACATTAAGTAGGTGGCTGTCCGAGTGGAACACCCTGACGAATACTTGTTCCACCGCATCACTGAACTCTTTATATCTGCTGTTCGCACCGAGCTCGCCGTACCCCGTCATGCGCATCTACTTTATAATATTTTCACTTGAAATTCGCCATTCAGCCTTCTTTTATTTGAATCGGAGTATGATTAATATATTACGATGTTCCGATTCTGGGACAGCAACGAATGTCGGCAAAACAGACGAATAAAAGTGTAAAAAAATAAGTTCGAAAACTGAAACTCGTCTACTGAAAAATATAACCACGGTTATCCTCTGAACACTACTATGCATATGTATGAAATACAATAAAATATTTATTACATGTTAGTTGTTTATTTAATATTTACCCGATACATATCGTATAGTTTGTACATAACCATTTCAGATGAGAACATTTTCTTGTTTCGTACTTTTTATAGAGCGTGATTTATCAGTAGTCGGGTTTTAGTTTTCAAATTTATTTTTATTTAAAGTAAAGTATTTTGGGGTTTTCGCAGAGCCACATTACATTTTTTTTCGGTTTAGGGCTTATATTTTACATGTATATATATACCAAATGCATAAGTTACAATAAGAGTGGACTCTAGATAACATGTAACGATAACGTAGTTGATTTAGGAAATTATGCATACACGCATACATACACACTTACATACATACACACACTTACATACGTATGTATGTAAGTGTGTGTGTATATACATACCGATCAACAAACACTTTGCGACGCCCCGCAGTCGGGTAAAAATTTAGTTTTCATGACTTGGACGGGATATGTCTCGCAAACGGTACGCTTGACAAAAATATGATTGATCAAACCCCTACCTTCATTTTAAAATCCCTGTTCAATGATATCACACATGTTGAGGTGGGGCGAATTTTTATTTGTTGTTTGCTTCTTGGCCCTTAGAGGGAGCCATATTTAATTTAATTTGACTTCACATTGCCTTTACCCAGCGGACAAACAAGTTGCTTCCAACGACTCCTCATTTGTCAAATTATGATAAGTAGTTTAGAAGTTATGGCGGAGCAGATGACATACATACATACACACATACCGGTCAAAACCATAACCCTTTTCGCTTCGCCGTAGTCGGAAAAAATAAGATTTTTTTCGTTATTAAACTCTTTGCCTTTTGCTGTGTAGCAAACAATAATTAAGTAAGATAGAACGATATTAATATTAGATATAGCAACATTGCTATATCTAATATTGATATCGAAAATATGAAATATTAAATTGTTAGATTAAAATATGAAGGCGGTTCTGGCTGATTATATAGTTTATTATTTAACGAGACACAGTACATGACACATGATTACAAATCGGAAGCAAGTTGAAGTGACCACAGACAACACAGACAATGTTGCTATATCTAATATCTCCCCTTTTTTGGAAGATAAAGAATCCAGGGCCTTAACAAGGTAAGTGACAACTTAAATATTTTTGCTTAAATAACTAGGATCTAGGCCATGAAATCTTATTAACTAGGAGAAACGAAACGTATCTGTATCGCTGACAGCTATGACATTGACAGCTTATGACTAATCAAAAGTTTGACAGTTGACAGTTCGAGTCTTGATCGAACAAAACAAACAAATAAAAATTAATGATAACGTGCTGGCTTTTTAACTTCTCTGCCAGAACGCATAGTTATTGGAAAACTACTAGTGCTATTACTAGTACTTCCGCTTCTTCTAGTATGTCATGATAATGTAGACCATGGCGGAAATTCGAGTCCGAAACAACTGTCCGGGTCGCTTAAAACACTAGATGTACATAACACCAACATGCCCATCACTTGGAAAAACTGGATTACGCAACTAAAGATTTACCTACGAGCCAACAATTTAGAAAACGAAGCAGACAGCAGAAAAGTCGCCATACTGTTGCACTTCATCGGCACAGAAGCGCTCACGATCTTCTACTCGTTCAACATCGATATCGACACAGTCACATTCGTAGAGCTGGTCAAAGCCTTCACCAGCTACTTCACTCCTCATATCAACATCACAATGGAAAGACATACACTCTTCAATAGGCGTCAGGGACAAGACGAAACAATAGATGACTACGCCACTGACCTCAAAAATATAGGCAGACAGTGCGAATTTTCTACACTGGAAGACAGTCTGTTGCGCGACGTCTTCAGCTGGAATCTACACTCAAGAAATCACTACATCAAGGAGAATATACTCATGAAGAAACCATCTACACTGTCCGAGGCCATTGAACTTGCCAGATCCTCTTAAAGTTTGGCTTTCAATAACAAGGCACATAATCTTCAATAAACTTAGTTATTTATTTTAAATCAATTTGCAATACTTAAACTGACATATTCTAGTAAAATTTTCACACACTGACAGAACATATTCTTCTTAATACCAGAAACAATGCCTTTGACAAAATAAAAACTCAACAGTCCTCCTCAAATTTAACTTTAAGAATCAAACTTAAAATTGATATTTGCTAATTATAACTTCTCATTAATAGTAGCATAAACAAAGACAATGTTTCAAAATGATTATCAAATAACATTATTCCTTAATACACAATAAAATATAACAATAACAAAAGTCCTCCTGAATCACTATACCAGGCCCCTCAGAAAGTATTGCGAAAAAAAGTTTTTATATATGGGAGACTGGCCAGTTATAATGTTTTTCGAAAATATGATTATTTATAAGTAAAAATAAGTAAGTTCCAATTTCAAAATTTCCCTCCACATTTTTTGCGAGTTAATTCAAAGTATTGTGTCTCACTGAAATATGGATCTGCGCCGGGAACATTTTAGAGCTATGATTTTATACGATTTCAAGTGTCGCCTGAAACCGGATGAATCGTACGATAGACTTCAAATGGCATTCATGGATGAAGGCCCTTCCAAGGCAACCGTGTATCGTTGGTATAACGAATTCAAGCGCGGTCGACCAACTTTGGGGGATGACGAAAGAAGCGGTCGCCCTTTGACGGCTGTTACCGAAGAAAACGTGCTAGCAGTGAAAAATTTAATCCAAGACAATAGGCGAATTACATATCAGGAGATTCAACACATATTGAAGATTGGATCGGGAAGCGTTCACGAGATTCTACACAGCCATCTTCGCGTGAGGAGGATAGTATCACGCTGGGTGCCGCACAACCTCACCGATGCTCAGAAGCAGGCCCGGGTGGAATGGTGCCGTGATATGCTTAAAAAATTTGAAGCAGGCTCGTCTCGGCGTGTTTACGACATCGTTACAGGTGATGAGTCCTGGATTTATCAATACGACCCAGGTACCAAGCGCCAGTCGACTGTTTGGGTGTTTCAAAATGAGCCAACGCCTACCAAAGTGAAGCGATCTAGAAGCGGGGGTAAGATTTTGATCGCTAGCTTTTTTAATTTGACTGGCCACTTGGTATCAATTCCCTTACGGGATCAAAGAAGCATTAATGCCGAATGGTATACTACCAAATGTTTGCCAGAAGTTTTCTCTGTTATAAGCAACAAGCGACCAAACACAGGGCTCCGCGGGCTACTGCTCCACCACGACAATGCACCTGCGCACACCGCACTCAAAACGAGGGACTTCCTGGACAGCACGCCAGTCAAACTCCTGGGTCACCCTCCTTACAGCCCTGATCTAGCACCGTGTGACTTCTTTTTATTCCCAAAAATAAAAAATCAGCTCAAAGGGATACAATTTTCGTCGCCGGAAGATGCGCTGGCTGCGTTCGAGCAGGCTGTAAACGAGGTGTCTGCGGCGGACTGGAAAAAGTGTTTTGAAAACTGGTTTAGGCGCATGAATCTTTGTATAGAGGCTGGTGGAAAGTACTTTGAAAAGATTTAATAAAAATATATGTACGTATAGAACAATTTTTTTTAGTTTCGCAAAACTTTCTGAGTGTCCCACGTATAGTATTCACGTTAACACAAGAATTGAATAACAAAATTGTTAAATTTCTCTTTACATAAACTCTTTGTCATCAAATCTGCCAAATTATCATTTGAATTTACATACTCAATGCTGATGATGTTCTTTTCAACAAGATCTTTTAAATAATGTGCTCTAATGTCAATATGCTTAGTTCGTTTTGAATTTTCGTAACTCTTTGACATGGAGATGGCACTTACATTATCAACAAATAATATTGTATCACTGTTAATTCTTAGATGTTCGCATAACCCTTTTATATTTACTAGCTCGCGTGCTGTGGCAGCAGCTGCTATGTACTCTGACTCAGCTGTTGACAAAGCCACACAAGACTGTTTCTTTGAGAACCAGAAAATAGGGTTTACTCCATGTAAGATAATACCTCCACTCACACTTTTCCTATCATTTTTATCTCCAGCCCAATCTGCGTCAGAATATCCATATAAGTTAGAGTCATTGGTTTTTCTAAATATAAGTCTTTTATCTTTTGTTTCTTTGAGATAGCGAATCACCCTCTTACCAGCTTTCCAGAGCTGTTCGTTTGGCTTATCCAAAAATGGACTAAGGTAAGACACAACAAACGTCAAGTCAGGTCTTGAAGTCATTGTTAGATAAATCAAACTTCCAACTAACTCTCGATAAGGTACGTCTAATATTTGCTCATTATTCATCTGTATATTATAGTTAATTTCCATAGGTGTTTTCGCTCCTTTACATTCGGTCATGTTAAATTTCTTCAGTATTTTCTCTATCAATGTAGTTTGTTTCAATATAAAACCATTTTCGTTTCATTCTATCTCCATACCTAAAAATCTTTGTATTTCTCCCAGGTCCTTTGCATTAAACTGCTTTTTTAGTGCTTTAATAGTATCATCTGCTTCATTACCAATAATCAGAATGTCATCGACATATACCAGTATCCAAGTGTCTTGCTTGTGATACATGCAAAAATCATATTCCGATCTTTGAAATCCTTTACTTTTAATAAACATATCAATAGTTTCATTCCAGCATCTAGGAGATTCTGTTAATCCATATAGTGCTCTTCTTAACTTTAAAACTGTGTTTGGATTTTTTGTCTTATATCCTTTAGGTACTTTAATGTATACTTCAGATTTCAGTTTGCCATTTAGAAATGCTGTTGGTATGTCAAGTTGTGCAATTTTCATATCTTCGTTAATTGCCTTGGATAAGAACATTCTTACTGTTGAATGTCTAGCAACCGGTGAATAATTGTTTTCAAAGAAATCATCCTTCTTTTGTTGGAATCCTCTAGCTACTAATCTCGCTTTTTTTGTTCCTTCCTCTTTTACTTTGAAAATCCATTTAGTGTCTATTGCTTTTTTTTCTTTTGGTAATTCTTTTTCTTCCCATGTTTCTAATTTTTCAAGTGCTTGTAGTTCTTTATCAATAGCTTCCTTCCAATCTGTTTGACTTACAGCGTCTTCGAATGAGCTTGGTACGTTTGCACTCAAGCAAACAACTGTGTTATAAGTTTCATATTCATCGAGATATATGGGACGTTTGACATTTCTTCCTGATCTAGTACGATTTTCTTGTTCTAATATATCTTCAGTGGCTTGAATTTCGCAATTGTTTCTCTCTTCTTCTTCTTTTTCATTTTCTTTTTCCATCTCAGAATGTTTTCTTTCTTTATTTTCCTCTTCTTCTTCAATATATTTCATTTCACTACTTTTCTCTTCTACTTCTTCTTTATATTGTATATCAGTCTCGTCAAATCTCACATCTCGTGATTTTATAATGGAATTGTCTTCTGGATTCCACAATCTGTAACCTACTACTCCATATCCAACCATTCTTGTTGCTTTGCCTCTGTTGCTCAATTTATCCTGTCTTGGTATAATAGTGGCCCATGCTTTGGAACCAAAAATTCTCAATCTTGATAAATCTGTCTGTCCAAATCTCATATAGCAGGGTGTCTCGAAATTAGTTGCCCATGAAGGAGATCTATTTAATTGAAAAGCTGCACATTGAATAGCTTCACACCACAGAAACTTAGGGAGCTTAGTTTCTGCGAATAGAGTCCTCGTTTTATCACACAACGTTCGGTTTAATCTCTCTGCACATCCATTTTCTTGAGGACTATAAGGTAAAGAATACTCTAAACGTATCCCTTTCCTTCTGCAAAAATCTTTAACTTTATTGGCGGTATACTCGGCGCCATTATCACAGCGAATCCTTTTTACTTTATTTCCAGTTTCATTTTCAAGTTGTACTATATAGTTGATAAGCTTCTCTGTTGCCTGTGATTTACTAACTAGTGGATATACTACACAAAAATGAGAATAATCATCTAGTATTGTCATAAAATACTTCTCACCATTTAATCCACAATCCTTGATTGGCCCAGCAATATCTGTATGTAACATTTCTGCCACTTGCCTTGATTTCGGTCTTGGTGTCAGCTTAAAGGGTCCTCTTGTAGCTTTCCCTTCATTGCATGCACTGCAAACTTTGTTAGACATTGGTAAATTCATCATTCCTAAACATTTTCTATTTAAATGTCCTAACCTCTTGTGCCAAAGATCATCATCACATTGAACTTTACTAATATTACAAGACTCATTACAAATATTAGCATACAATTTATACAACTTGTTCTCCGATGTTCCCTCAAGATAAGAATTGTTACTTTTAATGGTTACTTTATTATTATTAAATTGTACATTATGTCCAGCCTCAGTAATTTTGTGTACCGATAGTAAGTTATACGATATATCTTTAACAATTAATGCCTCAATGTTTATCTTTAAATTGTCACATTTTATTTTTAAATTACCTTTTTTGTTTGTTAAGAGATATTGACCATTAGCAACCAGTATTTTGACACTTTTGTCTAATATTGTTACATTAGTCATGTATTTTTCAAACTTATTACTTATAATATGTTGAGTACAGCCAGAATCCACTATAAAAGAAATATCATAGTCTCTGTCCTTTTCACTCCTTACACTTAAAACATTATCACTTGCAATAAATCCAATTTCAACATCCGTCATCATTGATGTTGATCCTTGTCCCTGGAATCCTCGTCCTCTATATCCTTGTCCTTGAAAACCTCTTCCACGAAGTCCGCGACCACGTCCTCGGCGAATCTGACTATAAACTCGTCCTTGGCCTCTTGCCTTTGATGTTTCTCTGTCATTTGCATAACTACTGTTTATTTGACACTCGTATGACTTATGGCCATTCTTTCCACATCTATAGCAGGTAATATTGAAAGCATTCTCTTCGCTGTACTGTGTTCCTTCTATTTTTATCTTAGTTTCAGCATCTAACAACCTTGCCTTAACAAAATCGAAGGTCAACTTTTTCTCCGCAGCCATTGTTTCAATCGAAGTAATAACATGATCATACTCTTTAGGTAGTGAGGATAACAGATAGCAAATCTGGTCTTCATCTTCCACTTTTACATCTATAGCCTGCAGTTGACTGATAATAGAGCTAAATTTAATTAAATATGACTGTAACGGCTCTTCACATTTCATGGATATCAATTTTCGCTTAAGGTGGAAACGATTGTATACACTCTTTCTTTCAAATATACTTTCAAGTAGCTTTATCATATCCGCGGCAGTTTCCCCATCCTTTACCAATTCTACATATTTGTCCGACAGGCTTTGTGCGATAATCGACCTTGCTTTCGCGTCATCTTTCCTCCATTGTGGTTTCTCGACATATTTTGATGTCAAAACATATACTACTTGTCTTTAAAATTAATCTTCTAAAATTAATTTCACTCGGAATTTCCACGTGCTAAAGTTTTTTTCGTCAGTTAGACACGGTAGTGACGACACCGCAGCGCTCGCCATTTTTGTTCGTTATAATCAAATAAAACATATATAATTTATGTACGTACGTGGATCGCAACCCAGTATCTTCTCCAAATTACAAGCTTTTACGCTCTGCTACCATCTTAAAGTTTGGCTTTCAATAACAAGGCACATAATCTTCAATAAACTTAGTTATTTATTTTAAATCAATTTGCAATACTTAAACTGACATATTCTAGTAAAATTTTCACACACTGACAGAACATATTCTTCTTAATACCAGAAACAATGCCTTTGACAAAATAAAAACTCAACAGATCCATTGAGACAACAAAACTACAGGCCAAAACACTTGAAGATGCGACTACATTCATCGGCAGAGTCCAGCCACACAAGCCAAGAACGCAAAGCAGCTCCAGACAACTGAGACCGAGATCGTCAAGCCGTCAAGATACCTGTAGCCGCTGTGGACAAGTCCATAGAGTCAGGTGCCCGGCAAAAGGTGTACAGTGTAAGAAATGTGGGAAATACAACCACTTTGCAGTCGTATGTCGTAATACCGCTCCTTCGTCATCTCAGGTACATCAAATTTCAGTTAATCCTAAGAATTCTGACCATCTTTTTTTAGGCTCAATCCACGTCAATAATATTACATCAGACTCCTGGAAGGCTAGTCTATCAATCAATGATGTCAATGTGTGTTTTTTGCTTGACTCTGGTGCGGACACTAATGTCCTGTCCATAAATACATTCAACAGATTAAGGCTCCCACCTGACATGTTAACAAAAAGCACACATAAATTGTCAACATATAGTGGTGATACTATACCAACTGTAGGTCAATGTACCTTACCAGTGTGTCATGATAATAAGACCTACTATGTCACTTTCCATGTAGTAGATATGAATGCTCAAGATATCTTAGGCAGAGATTCTTGCAAGACTATAAAACTTATCAAAAGAATTCAAAAAGTGTCCATAAATACATCAGAGATTATACTGACGAGTTATAACGATCTTTTTCAAGGCTTGGGTCCCCTGAGGGATTTCACCTGTGATCTGAGACTGAAACCTGATGTCAACCCAACAGTGGATTCTTGTCGACGTGTCCCATTCCAAATAAAAAAATTGCTTAAAGAAGAACTAGATGACCTTGAGAAAACTGGTATTATCTGTCGTGTTGATGAGCCTACAGAATGGGTAAGCTCACTTGTCCTAACTACCAAGAAAAATGGTAAGTTACGTTTATGCATAGACCCAAAAAAATTAAATAAGGCCATTATGAGGTCTCATTACCAGTTTCCTACCATGGATGAAATAAAGACAGACTTGGCAGGTGCAAAATTTTTCACCACATTAGATGCCAACAAAGGTTTTTGGATGCTACCATTTTGTCTGATGCCTCATCAAGGCTCTGCACATTCATTTCGCCTTTTGGCAGGTTCCGTTTTACCCGTTTATCCTATGGTATCAATGCAGCTCCTGAGATATTCCACCGGGAAATGGTTAAAAGGTTCAATGACATTGACAATGTGAAAATCATGATGGATGACTTTCTCATTTATGGTAAGACTCTTGAGGAGCACAACAACACTCTACAAAAAGTCCTAGACAGAGCTCGAGAAATCAATATTAAGTTTAACAAAGATAAATGTGTTGTCTGTGTGCCCCAAGTGAAATACCTAGGTCATATTTTTGGTCAGGATGGAGTACAGGTCGACCCAGCCAAAGTAAAAGCCATTTGTGACATGCCCAGACCTACATGCATCAATGACCTACAAAGGTTCATGGGTATGGTTAACTATCTAAGTCCATTCATTCCTAATTTGTCAAAGGAAAATAGTCTTCTGAGAACACTCTTGTCTAAACAAACTGAATGGTCTTGGTCTGACCAACATGAGACTGAATTTAATAATATTAAAAGATTAATTAGCTGTGCCCCAGTACTTACTTACTATGACCCAAACAAAGATAACACTATGTCAGTTGATGCCTCGAGGGATGCTCTTGGTTGTGTCTTGTTACATGGAAAACAACCAATAGCATATGCTTCAGCTTCACTAACTAAATGTCAACAAAACTATTCTCAAATTGAGAAAGAAGCAATGGCCATTTTATTTGCTTGCTCTAAATTCCACCAGTACATATATGGTAGGACAGTCACAGTAGAAACAGACCATAAACCACTACTTACTCTGTTCAAAAAAGCACTGAATGATGTTCCGGCAAGGCTACAGAGGATTATGCTGCGTCTTCAGCCATACGAGCTTAACGTCATATACAAACCTGGTCGTTATCTATACATTGCTGACACATTGTCTAGAGCAGCATTAAAAGAATCTGCACTTGAAGACTTAGAGAGGGATATAGACTTACATGTTAATTACATAATGTCAAACCTGTCAGTCACGCCTGAAAAACTTGAGGAAATAAAAGAAGCAACATGTAAGGATAGTATCTTATCTCAAATAATTAGACATTGTCAAAATGGATGGCCCAAACATAAGGGGTCTGTTGGTCAATCTATAAAGCCCTACTTCTCATTAAAAGATAAACTAAGTGTAATTGATAATATACTTTTTATGTCAGACAAAATTGTCATCCCAGAGTCCTTAAGAGAGTATGTATTGAATCTGGTGCATCAGGGACACCAAGGTATTAATAGCTGTATACGCTTAGCCAAGTCTACTGTTTACTGGCCTAATATAAGTAATGATATTGAGAAATTTGTCAACCAATGCCATACTTGCATGACATACCGAAGATGTAACAGTAAGGAGCCAATTCTACATCATGAATATAAACTTTTACCATGGAATAAAGTCGGTATTGATATGTTTGAATTCGAGAATAACAAATACTTAATAGTAGTGGACTATTTTTCTAAGTATGTAGAATTAGCACTTTTAAATTCAGGTACTAATGCAAACAAAACAATTGCCCACTTAAAGTCAATTTTTGCAAGACATGGTATACCTGAGTTTATGTTATCTGACATGTGGTCCGCCATTCTCCTCTGTTGAATACCAGACTTTCACTAAAGATTGGCATATAAAACATATAACTTCTAGTCCTTATCTGAGCAGGTCAAATGGATTGGTCGAACGCACCATTGGCACTATCAAACATATGCTAAAGAAATGTAAGGCAGACAATAATGACACTTACCTCTCTTTACTTTTGTACAGAAATACTCCTAAAAAGTCAGGGTATTCACCTGCACAGATATTGATGTCCAGGAACTTGCAAACAAAGATTCCAGTCACAGATTCACAACTGTCTCCTACTTCAGTTAATTATGATCACATTAAGGAACAAATTGAAAAACAAAAGTCTTATTCAACAATTTATTATAACAAACATGCTAAATCTTTACCAAAAGTCCGTAAGGGTGACAAAGTGTACTTCAAACATAAGCCTCAAGGTGTATGGATTCCAGGTACTATCTCTGATAACAGTAGTGAACCTCGTAGCTTCATAATACAGTCACCGCAGGGTGAATTCCGTAGAAGTCGTCAGCATATCCTCAAACCGGTCACTCCAATGCCCGAGATGGTACCTGAAAACAAAGAAAATATTAGTAGTCATAATGATAATGTAAACAGAAATGACAATGCCCCTGTTCCTATTACTGGTACTATTACTAGCGGAAGTACTAGTAATAGCACTAGTAGTTTTCCAATAACGACGCGTTCTGGCAGAGAAGTTAAAAAGCCAGCACGTTATCATTAATTTTTATTTGTTTGTTTTGTTCGATCAAGACTCGAACTGTCAACTGTCAAACTTTTGATTAGTCATAAGCTGTCAATGTCATAGCTGTCAGCGATACAGATACGTTTCGTTTCTCCTAGTTAATAAGATTTCATGGCCTAGATCCTAGTTATTTAAGCAAAAATATTTAAGTTGTCACTTACCTTGTTAAGGCCCTGGATTCTTTATCTTCCAAAAAAGGGGAGATATTAGATATAGCAACATTGTCTGTGTTGTCTGTGGTCACTTCAACTTGCTTCCGATTTGTAATCAATCATGTGTCATGTACTGTGTCTCGTTAAATAATAAACTATATAATCAGCCAGAACCGCCTTCATATTTTAATCTAACAATTAAATGATGGTTAGATCACTTCTAATTCCGGTGGTTTTACCTATTCTCACTAAGGCAGGATCTTAGTGAGAATAGGTAAAACCAAAGGCGTTGGAGAGATTATATCAGGTTAGCAACCCGTACACTAAAACCAAAAACATCATCCTCTGTGAGTGTTTTCACAATGTTCATGTTTGGTACGAACAGCAAAAAAAATACAGCTGGATGTAGTTTGGGCTGCTAAAAAATTCCTTTTAGTACAATTAAAATATTTTGTGTTAAGACAGGTTTTAATTTAAATCAACTAATACGATGACTTTTGTGCAATGAATTAATAACGGATTTTGACTACGTGTCTATTGATTTTGATTTCACGATTAGTTTCGAACTTGATCGGAGTTCTTGTCATGAGCTCTTCACAAGTGAAAACCCTAAAATATCAAAAGTCGAACTAATCTAAAAAATACAAATAATTAATTCAATTTACAATGAGAGAGAGCAGTGGTGGCCCAGTGGTATCGGCCGCGACTTACAAGTTGTAGGTCGTGGGTTCAAGCCCAGGTAGGCGCTTTACTTTGTGTAAATTATTTCTTCACCACTGCTCACAAAACGGTGAAGGAAAACATCACGAGGAAACCGGCATGTCCTAGAACCAAAAATTCGAAGACATGTGACTTCCACCAACCCGCACTGGGCCCGCGTGGTGGATTACGGCCCATTCCCTCACACAGAGAGGAGGCCTGTGTCCCAGCAGTGGGAACATTAATAGGCTGATGATGATGATGACAATAAGAAATAGGAGAAAGGTATAGCTAAGAACACAAGAAGTAGACATTATTTTTATATAGTCACAGGCGAAGATACAATTACATTTATCCAAGACCGCCAATCCAATAGACTGTTAGAACTATTACCACAAACCAAAAACAACAAAGAAAGTGTAATAATTATGAAAAATATTTCACACTAACACAATTATTAGTTGAAAATATTTTGCAGTCGTATTGGACAAGGTGGCGGGAGGTGGGTGTCGGGGTGTTTGCTCCCAGTCTGCCTGCAATAAAACCGTTACAAGCCGTAGACAGATTCTGTGCCCCCTGGCCGTCTGCGAATGGTACTGACTGATGTAATAATTTCACCTTAAACTGCCTTTAAGATGAGCTTCTGCAGACGATAGATTAATAGTATATGGTCTTTTATAGCCAGTAATAGTTTGGTTTGTTCCAAATGTTTCACCCGTCCAATATTGAACCCAGTAAATTTTTAATCCAACAAGTTTTCAACAAACATACCGTGACGCAACACTGTAGTTTTTCACAATGTTCCAACTTCGGCTTAACGTCGAAATTGAATTTTAAACCGGTGTTTTGAAACAAAACTCCTATGACAAATCGTTTTGCAATAACAAAGAAATGCTGAATTGTTATTCATGCAATCGTATGCTTTCGATATTGGCTACATGTTGGCAATGTGATTATTTTCTCGTTATATATTATCATATACAACTTTGCATCTTCCTTCTCTGAATCTCTCGAGAATCTCAATTTAGTAACGGCTGTTACCAAATGCTTGCTAATATGAGCAAAAAGCGCCGCAAAATGCATCTTTTTTATTATTTTCGGGTGTTTTTGCGACGGGCGCTGCTGGATAATTTAATACTGCAGTATGAAAAGACCTTTAATCACAGTTGTTAGCCCTCGCTCACACGTTTTCAAAAAGAATATTCACACCGCAACTCGGTTACATCGATGAACTTTTGAATTTTCAGTTCGGATTTGCATCGTTCGGGTTATTTCGCATAATATTTTCCTATTCGGCATATCGAAACTTTGTGTTGAAAATACAAGCAGAATATTTACATGTCGTTTTTAACCTCGGACAGAAAATGAGGGGTGTTATAAGTTTGACGTGTATACCCTGTGTATTTGTGTACCTATGATATGTTTATTTGTGTATGTCTGTGGCATCATAGCTCCTAAACGGATGAACCGATTTTGATTCCGTTTTTTTTTGTTTGAATGATGACTTTATCGAAAGGTAAAGTAAAAATTTAAAAACAAAATATAATTAAATAAACTAAAGTGAAGTGTGTGTAGGGTGAGTACTGGGGTGTGGAGTGTGTGATTTTTCAGATGATTTGAGCTATTAATCATTTATCTAAGAGAGGTAGGAGAAACGATTCCATGTAGGAATAGTCCTGGTGTAGGTAGCCACTCAGTGACTTTACATTTAAGTTTGTGTCAGTTTAGGTTTTGTATGCTGAGATGTTTGTGAATTTGATTGTATAATAATACCAACTATCCAAATAGGTCGTAAACAAATAGTTTTTCCTACGTTGTTTAATTACATAGTTAGTGGTCTCTAAGCCCCAGTTGAATGCGCCGGGCAGACTGTATAGACATTAAATTAA
This sequence comes from Orthosia gothica, assembly GCA_949775005.1. Classification (NCBI taxonomy): domain Eukaryota; kingdom Metazoa; phylum Arthropoda; class Insecta; order Lepidoptera; family Noctuidae; genus Orthosia; species Orthosia gothica. The sequence continues at coordinate 11,122,185 of OX459051.1, forward strand.
AAGTTCGGTTAAGAGCACACGACACGGTTCATTGGATAATAAACGATTATTGCCGCCCACAAGTTGGCAACACGTACAATATAGCCTCCATTTTTTTCGGGTAACATTTTTCTGTTACAATGCTCGCGATAATGGTAGTTAGACCTACAATATTAAATAATGAGAAGCAATAATATGAACCATTTTCTTAAGAATGGAAAAAAACATACTCTAATATGTATTTCTTGTATTAAATGATATCCTACCTTCGTCTTAAAATCGCCTGAAGTAGTCTGAATGTGTGCCTTTTTTGGGGAAGATACCAACGCTAAGTGATTTGTTAAAAATCAAACATAGAGGAGTTGCTAGTTGATCAGCGCAAGCTGTGATAAAGTTAGGGGGAATTTCATTGCTGCCGGAACCTTTGGATATGTCTAGTCTTTTGAGATGCTCGGCAATTTTATCCTTTGGAATTTGGATCAAGGAAAAGCTATCGGAGTTGAAAAGTAGGTTTTCAAAGAATGGCGAGGTGTGAACTACGTTAGAGTGTAGGTTAGCTGTACACGGAAGAAAAGTATGTCCCAAACATGTTGCTAATCTCATTACCATTACAAGGTTTACTGGCGCCATTTGACATTGAAGCTGGATACGCATTGGTCAGACCCCGTTTAGACTTAATGAAGGACCAGAAAAACTTGGGATTCGATGTTATTTTCTGTTCTACGCTGCATATATAGGAGTTGTGGACAGTTGAAGGCCCTCGCACCTAGTCTCCCAAGAACAGTGTCTGTTGGCACCGTACTTTCTTGATATAGCAACCAATACCCCTCCGCCCTCTTTTTTAGCATGAAAACCCGAAGTTTCTCTGTCACGTCCGAACACTACGTACCTTTTATGAAAAAGTTCACTGCTCAGAATACAATTATTGAGCCAGGTTTCTGTTAATACCAATGCATCAAAAATTTAACATACTAAATTACAATAAAAGTCCTGAGTTTTACACCCGTATTTATAAAGAAGTCTAATTACTTAAGGTTAGAATTCTTAATTCCAAATTCTCATTCTTTAGTTGAGTAACACACGTTACTTACTTGAGCAATTGCCCAAGTAAGACTCGAAGTTTGGTGGTTGTTTCTGTGTGGCAACACTTCGGGACAGCGTTTCGTTTCGTGAAAAGGCAAACGTAAGGTCTAGATTACTTTTAAAATCTTGCAATAATATCTTTGATATTACTTTATTTTATATTTATAATAGCAATAGCGTTGTATACAGTAGTTTTAATCGTAAAAAGTAAATCATTTAATTTTTTTTTAGTTGTATAAAAATAAAAAATGCTTGGAGAAACAAAACGTTTGACAAGATATAACCCTGCTAAATGTAAATGTTTACTTTTTACACATGGATTATATGCCGACACGTGATTTTTTTATTTAGAAAGATTATACATTCATTTCTGTCAAAAAATATCGTAAACGAATTCCGAAATCAAAACCGTTTGACGGCGAGTTCAATTTTTCTTTGAATATCTTTCCATAAATCACGTCAATTTCTAAATATGACTGAAGTAGACAGGAAAAAGCGTTCTCGACTTTGGAAAAGGATTTAACAATATTATTACCAATATATAAATTTACATAGTTTAAAATACCTATTTGGACTTGACAGAATTTATTTTTAAATATCATACAAACATATGATACTATTTAACTTGCAAACAAATAAACGCTAAGAATGGTTTAAAAAAGAAGCATTCATGGAAAAAAAAAACGTAAAGACAAAAAACGCCAACTGATACAGTGAACTTATAGGAAGCCCTTTGTGTCTCCGATTGTAAAGAGTCGGTAATTCTCGGTAAAAATCACTACTTCATTCACAACTACTATCACAATACTTTTGGAGAAACAAAATCTCTTTTTAAAACAATCTTCCGAATAGTAATGAAATGGATCCACATCAACAAAAGTAAACTTTGGGATTTCTAGGTTCAGAAACTTCTATCTCCTCTAATATATTATAATTTATATTGTCTACAACAGCAAATTAGAAAACCGCTTCGATGCTATCCATTGTCTCTAAATTTTTATCTAAAATAACCACAAAGTATTGCTTAAGTAAAGGAAATGGTGACTATTACTTGGCTAAGAATTCTAACTTTTGACAGTTCTAACTTTGATCAATTACTTATATATAGAATACAAGTCCTTACTTAAGTAACTACTTTTACTCAAGTAATTACTTTTACTTGTTTATAAATACGGGTGTTAGATCGTAATCCACGAGTATTTTGAAAATATATGTTAAAGGTAGCGAATTTAACTTAGAATAACCTTGATAATAGCTCAGTTGGCAATTGTACATTATCCAATTGAGTGTAGTAAAACCATATCTTTCAAAATCTTGGTATCGGAATCATCTGACTTCCTAACATAAATACGTCCTCCTCTGACCCAAACATAACGATATCCTTTTTCTTTAGCTCTGAGACGCGTAGCGGTTTGCAGAGCCTTATTAGCTGGGCTCAGATGTTCCGTCACGAAGATCTCAGATTTCGCACCAGAGAAAATTTCTTCTCACTAGCTGGCTTTGCATTATTAAAATTGATAGAAGCTGCTAGGAAAGTGTCTCGTAATCTGTGTAAGTGTGACAAATTGTACTACAATTGATTTGGGGCGATTAGTGCTGTTGTTGATACGTATTGCTCCACACTAGGAATTGCTTCCTGTATCGTGGGTGCTTTTACAAACATTAATACTCACATACACAAGACACCCAGATCCGGAACAATTATCTGTAGACCATACAAATATTCGTACCGTGTTGGAATCGAACCCGCGACACGCAGAGCAGCAGCTTCAAAATATTGCTGTAAAAATGATGCAGCGAGAGAAATAATTTTACGCAAGCCACAGCATTGTGTTATGGCGAGAAAATAAAAAGGAAACGCACGCATTTACAACAATGGTGTGCAATCCTAACTAATATATATTTCTTTATTTATAAATGCGAAAGTGAGTTTGTTAGTCGCGCTTTTACGCTTTAGCGCCTGAATGGATTTAGATCAAACTTTGCACACGGGTCTATGTTCTGGATTTGGATACGTTTATCCCAGGAGTATATTCCCATTTGATAATTATTATGTGGATGCCGCCGGCAGAATCCAGTATTTCATAAAATTTTCAATATTTTCTGAGTGTAATCTATTCCATAATAAAAATAAAGGGGTGAAAACACAAGGGTTTGCACTAATGGCAATGCACGAAATATCTCAATTTTTCGAAATATTATTGAACAAATATTGTAGCGAGAGAAATAAGTTTTCACGCAAGCCACAGCAATGTGTTATGGCGGGGGAATAAAAAGAAAACGCACAACGTTACAGTGATGTGCAATATGTTGTAAACTTGATAGGGTGAACACCAAACATTGTAGTGATAACACAATATCATGTTGCCAAAAATAGTCCGCCCAGGGGACACTTGTTTTCGCCGGAAAGTCTTTGTAACATCATTCGCGCGATATGGAGCAAAAAACTAGTTAAATACCCGAAAAATATTGTATTTTTATATATATTGTGTTTTATATATATTGGTTTTTCATAACAGTACCCATTTTCATTGAAATATTACTGTAAATTTTATTTGTAAAGAACTGAATTTGTCCACAAAATGTTCCAATTTCTATGCAAAGATTTTTTATACTGCTATATTAATTTGTTTAATTTATTAATATCTACCAACAATAAGCTGGACGGGATCCTCAGTACAAACTTTGATCTCTTTCATCAGATCATCTACCCACCATATTTTGATGTAACTTCTTGGTATTTACAAACCTTCTCTCAAAGTAAACAGCGTGAGCAGTAGGTAAGTACCTACTAATAAAACTTCAAACATATATTCACATACCACAGCCTCTTCAAACAAAACGGTCCTTTCTTCGCCAAGTTATAATAAATCCTTCACCTTTTTGTTCCCACATGGACAATAAAAAGTTTGTGACGTAAGTCAACACTGCACTATGTGCGGTCTCAGCTCAGGTCAGGTCAATACCGCATTGCAGCACCTGGCAACACACAATTATTACATTTTTAAATAGAAAATTGTTTTTATTGCCAGCTTCTGGACGTTAGAGTGTTATTGTAACCATGGCAACTGATAAATTGACACACGCTGTAGTTTTTTAAATTGAAGGTAAATATCTTTGAAGGTCAACTTGATATTCGATTTCGTTCGTTTCGTTACGTTTTTTAAAAAAACGTTGCCCTACACTAGGAATTTCTGCCTGTATCGTGGGTGCGTTTACAAACATACAAACTCACCTACACAACACCCAAAGCCGGAGAAACTATCTGTCGGTCATACAAATAGTTGTTCCGTGCGGGAAACGAACCCGCAACACGCAGCGTAGTAGTCAATCGCTCAACCACTGCGCCAAACGTGCAGACAGTACCTATGTAGTTTAAACTAGTGGTGCCAAAGAATGCTACTACATATTATCATTAAAAAAGTGAAAGTTTTTTTTTGTTTGGATGTAACGTACGGCTGAATGGATTTGGATGAAATTTAGAACAATGGTAGACCATGGCCTATATTACAATACTCTCTATTAGGTTCCCGTACAATAATTTCCGTGGACGTGGACGAATCCGTTGGCTAAAGTTAATTAAGAATATTTTTGCTCTATTGTCAAACCAAAATGAGAGTTTCTAGGACTAATAAATTATTCCTATTTCTAAAGAAGCAGGACGTAGATTCTAGATGCAGCTATGCTAGATTCTTTATTAATAACAAAGGGTCAGTCTATTGTTAGCCATACAGGCTTACAATTGATTGTTAATTCTGCTTATAGACGCCATTATTCTCCGAACGATTGATCGAAGCTTTATTACATAGTTCCTAGAATACAGGTACCGATATCCAAACAGAGAAATTAATATCATATACTCTTAATGAAATGAGGTCAACAATTTACTTCAAGTGGTCATACTACAAACTTTACCTTACCGAGAGCCAACATTAATCTCTTATCTATCGACAGTTTGGTTACTCCGAGAATTTAGCTCTTATTGTTATTACTCTAATTAGACAAGAGGCTCTTTGATAAAAATAGATACGTTATTATTGTAGCCAAGTGGAACTTGAGTTGCTTTCGACGCCTACGTGATGTCGGCAATATGTTAACGTACTTTCGTTATTATTTTAAGTGGATAGCTACTTCACTTAAAATAATAGGTTCAGAAGAACTTACTCTTAGGACTTGGAGACTAACATATATATTCTACATTATACAGCGTGTTTTTTTTTAATCTCTATCGTCATTTTTCCGGGCATTGGGATCAATCAAAATTAATTAATTATTATCAATCAAAGAACGACTTAAACAAAAATCTATTCAGAAAAATGGTCAGATATTTTTGTTTGGATGACGAAACCAAATGTAGGGAAAAGCTGTCTTTTTGAATGGTGATGACAAAAATGAGGCAGCATAAATGTAAGGCCAAGCCAATGCTAATAGACATTTGATTACACATCGTGCTTCCCACTTCACCTTACCTATATCACAATAATCCACACTACATACAGGCACAGATCGGAATCCATATTTTCTGTATATTGGATTCTTGATAGATACAAAATGTTGATAGGTATTTGGTATCCAAGAGGCCAATATTGTATAACACTGAGTTGTAGAATTTGTAGGTGTATATGCATATACAGTAGAGATCGTATGCAAGTAAGCACCTACACAGATAATGTTCCACTACACGAAACGGTGATCTATAGCTTTAATGTCATGAACGAGACCAACTGCCACTATAGGTAGGTAAGTTATGTAGTATAGTCACTTAATAGCTAAATATCGTAATACAAAAGTATACAGGCTGAGTTATTTAAGTGGGCGTGGATGGTCAAATCTGAAACTATGAGGAATAATGGAAAACACTCAAACGAGTCACGAGGCCGATTTTGATGAAAATAAAACTGACTTAATAAGTAAAACTTTATTGAAAATTTGCCTTTTTCTTAAGTTTGCCACATGCCATTATTACGATCATTTTTAGGGTTACGTACCCAAAGGGTAAAAACGGGACCCTATTACTAAGACTCCGCGGTCCGTCTGTCTGTCTGTCTGTCTTTCACCAGGCTGTATCTCATGAACCGTGATAGCTAGACAGTTGAAATTTTCACAGATGATGTATTTCTGTTGCCGCTATAACAACAAATACTAAAAACAGAAAAAAACATAATATTTAAGGGGGGCTTCCATACAACAAACATAACAAAATATAGTTTTTGCTGTTTTTGCGAAAATGGTACGGAACCCTTCGTGCGCGAGTCCGACTCGCACTTGGTCGGTTTTATCGATGCTATCGAATGGTGTAATAGTGCAATATGTGTTTTTTTTTTCAAAATCAACGGGTGCGGTTCTTGGCTAAGAATATTGATTTTTCAGAAAACCAAAATCGGCTTCGAGACTCCTTTTAGTTTTTGCCGCTATTAATCATAGTTTCGGATTTGGCCATCCACGCCCACTTAAAAATCTCTCCCTGTATACTAATCATAAGCCAGTTTTAATTTTTTTAAAGCTAAGCAAGATATGAAGACTACAAAACTTTTAGCATAATGTAGATTATTTTGCACACCTAATGATTAACCTATTTCTGTCTCAGAGGTGACCTCAATCGAAGAGAATGACGAAGGTAGTACGTACTTACAAGAATAAAAGATGATTGAAATTAAATAATTAGGAGATTAGCTGTCATTTTTGTGATCGCCTACTCTTTTATAGGGACGTATATGTTGGAAACTGTATAATTGCCAATTCTTTAGGAGGAAGATAGGTTAAATTACACCACTTCACACCACCACCCACTTCACGAAACCACACAAATAACCTACAACCTTCTCCTCCCTTAATCCAAAAATCTAGGATTTCCACATGTTTTGTCGACAGAATTGTTGTTTTCAAACGAGAATAATATTCACGGAGTTCGTAAACGAGTTAATGTCAAGCAACATGGTGTAGTGTATCTATGATTTCCCGACTCAAAATGGTGTTGACAGTATTTCCCCGGTGTGGCGGCAAAGCGGCCAGCCGTCTGCGTCCGTTTAAACACTATTTTCCACAGCAACTACCCACCAAGTAGAAACTTAATTCATCTTCGCGTCTTCTTTACAATGTTTTGCCAATTTTTGACTGTTACATGCACTGATGTAAGGCGATCGCGTATTAAAACCTGTGCTATCCAGTAAAATAAACGCAGAAGTAAGAATACCTAGTTGATTTTCTTTACATTGTAAGGGTTAAATAATCTTAAGTAAGTTAAGACCTGCTTTATTCTTATACAAATTATATTCAAGTCTCATCTATAATTCAGTAGAAGACTGATAGCTCTTCTATGTCGAGAGTCCGGTTTAAATTCAAATTCAAACTGCCATCGCATCCGAGCAATCGATGAAAAATGTCGCAAAGAAACCGTACGTTAATAATAAAAGTTGAAACATGTTAAGTGGTTCGTGAAAGCAATACGTAGCATCGTGTGCGACTTGAATTATTATACCCTGATAGGGAGACTGACAGACACTACATTAAATGTTTATGGTTATCTTGTTTTGTATGCTTTGAAAGGAAAGCAGTTTTTTGTGGTAGATACTAACATTCGTTCTCCTACTTACATATTTACAAAGATGTCTAACCGTACGTTAATAGCCGCGTACTGACTGAGCGAGCAGCCTCGCGAGGCAGCCGAGCGAGGCAAATCCTCGTTCGGTCAGGAGGTGTCTCAGCCGAGGCAAACGTGGGCGCTGCCTCGCCCGAGCGTGCCGCGACCCGAGCCGAATGTTGTCGGTTTTTGTCGATGCTCAAAAGCGCCTCAGTAAGTTTGCCGCGCGCACTCAAGACGGTTGTGTTTTGCCTCGCTTCTTCGTCTTCTTTTTTTGTACAAGTTGATGAATTAGTATAAAGGCAGTGGTGGCGAAAGCCTTCCGAACGCACGGCCTCATGACAATCTTGAGCACAACTGAATATGCGCTACGCTCGCGTGGTCTCTGTTCGACTTGTGAGTCACCACTGAGCGTTCGAGACGTTCGACTAATGGCTCAGCCTCGCTCCGGCTCGGCTTTACCGCGCGCGGCTGCCTCATGCATATTTCAATACAGACCGAGGCTGCCTGGCACGGCAAACGTTGCGAAGCAAACGTCCGAGGCAGCTTCACGAGGCTGCTGCACGTTGCGTCGTGTGCGACTTGAATTATTATACCCTGATGGGGAGACTTACAGACACTCCATTAAATGTTTATGGTTATCTTGTTTTATATGCTTTGAAAAGAAAGCAGTTTTTTGTGGTAGATACTAAGATTCGTTCTCCTACTTACATATTTACAAAGATGTCTGAGATGTTACGCACAACACGTAACAAAAAATAACACAACGCAAAATTTGGCATTTAGTTTTTGCAAACAAACCTTAAACGTTTTGCCGTAACTCATTTGCTCATAGGTAGTCGAAAACCAAATATTACAGGAGAAAAATATTCAATTTCGAACACCGCATCATCCAATCAACAACTTAGCGGGTCTGTGTAAATACATTACCTTGTGATGTGTCGCATCGGCAGAAATCTGCCTCGGGGCTCTTCGGAGATCCTCGGGGGTCTTCGGCCCATTTAGGGTGTTCGCGGCTCCATACGCACCTCTCTGATTGCCTTTTTTATTGCTTCGCTTTCATACCGTATTTCATCCTAAGCTTTTTTTCTTCGTATAAGTAGAGTTCTGTTACGTTACTTGAATTTGATATTATTGATTACGGTTCTACTTTATTTTTAAGCCGTTAAGAATAAGGGTTTTTCTAAGTAGACAACGTTCTTCAGAAAAGTAACCAACAACTAGAATTTACGAACTTTAATAACAATCAAAGTATATTCTTTTTTTTAATTATTATATTCTGAGTTCGTGACCAATTAGTTGGAAATGTAATCTGTTCTAATTGAAACTAAATTTAGCAGACATTGCGATGCATAGCCAACACAAAGCCGTAATCCCGAAATCTCCAGACAGGCCCTCAGGATCCGAACGTGCTTAATTTTAATTTACACAGGTACCTACGCAACATTTCTTATTCTACCTATATACCTTGAGGTCATACACCTGAACAATTACCGGCTTAGGTATGTACTTAAATATCTTTAGTATTCTAGGTATATATAGTAAGCTATATCTAAAATTGCTGGCAACTTCGCTTCTGTGAAATATTCACGTTAACGCTTTGAAACTAATGATAGGTAGGTACCCACCTAAAATGTTACAGTATTTGCCCATAAAAATTCTAGTACCTGATACCAAAACCTGTGTGAAAAATACTGCTCTTATGATACCTGGTAAAAATATCGAAGCTTTTAGGGTAGCTCGAAAATGTTGAGCCTCATAACAAATATCTGCAATGTATTCAACATACATACATAAACTCACGCCTTTTTCCCATGGGGGTAGGCAGAAACTACAGAACGCCACCTGCTACGATCCTTACATACTTCTTTTGCTTCACACACATTCATACATCTAGTCATACACACACGCCGGTTATGGGTACTGTGCACTTGGCTTTTCTGAAGAACATCACCTTTAAGGTCTATATATGTCTTTCTAGGGCGTCCCCTCCCGGCGTTTCCATTCACGTCTGCCTTGTAAATACCTTTCGTTAGTCGCCTTTCATTCATACTCTCAACATGGCCAAACCATCCTAACATACTCTTTTCAATTTAAGTCACTACATCTTCTTTTAAACTACAACGTTGTCTTATTACCTCATTCCTCAATCTATCATTTAAAGTTACACCACACATACTCCGCAAGGAGCGCATTTCTACTGCATTAATCCTACTTTCATGTCTTTTTTGCCATACCCAACCTTCACTTCCATACATAAGTGTAGGCACCAGCACGCCGTTGTGAACGGCGAGTCGAGCTTCCGGAGACATCGACTTGCCGGTCACAACTGCATGTATAGCACCATTCACTTTATTCCCTGCATTCACTCTCCTTTCCACATCCTCTTCAATCTTTCAATGTATTCAAATATTTATCAATCCGGCGACCTTTTGAACTTTTGCAGCATTTGTAGTGGACTCACTGCCACAGTTTTATAGATATCATCAGGGAAAGATATTGTTTTAAGACCGCCATACGATATTCTTAAAAGCGTTGCAAAACCTTCTTTTGTTCTATAAAAGAACATTCTTACTCAAGGAACAACTGTGACCGAACTCAAGGTTCCCGACCACTTACGAAAACGAGAATCCAAGTGCGTAATTCGGCATTACGAGCGATCTTTCTAGAAGCTTACGACAATTTGAATGACCGCATTCCTACTAGAAAAGTTATTGCGAGGAAATTAAAATGAACTTATAGAAACTCTTTGAATGAATACTTTATTCTTAAAGCGGCATAAAAGGAAAGAAATTGTGTCGTAGTTCGTCATTCATTCGGTTTCACTTTGTGGTTCTATTAAATGGCTCCTATTATGTACATACGGGACAGTATATTGTTCGCAAGCACAGAATTGCAACCTGCAAATGAGGAGTACCTATTGTGCGCAGTTTCCAGGTCAGACAATACTTAATATTGCGAAGTTTTGAATTTGAAAAAAGTGAAACAGTTGGCGCCCAATGTAAGACTCATGGCTTCTATGGGGAAACCCATGGAGCTCGATGTGGGGCTTGGCGCCCAACGTAGGAGGTATGGCGCCAAAGTATCACTCTTGCCTCCTAAGGGTAAACCTTTTGCAATTGACGTAACATGGAACCTATTGCACCCAACGTGGGACTTATGGCACCCAACGTGGGACTTATGGCACCCAACGTGGGAGTGGGACCCATGGCTTCAACGGTAAACCTATGGCGCTAAACTTGGGGCCTATGGCGCTAGGCGTAGGACCTATGGCGCCCAACGTAGGACCTATGGCGCCCAACGTAGGACCTATGGCGCTCAACGTAGGACCTATGGCGCCCAACGTAAAAATAAATAATAAATAAAAAAATATTTTGAAAAAAACATTTGTTCTTAAACATTACAAGCCCACCAAACTACGACCACTGCTCCTAACGGGCAACCCATGAAAATACTAAATACTTACAAAGAATAAACGATCTATTACTGCACCACCAATAGAACTAGAATATCCTCAATTATACTTGTTCTTTGAAATAGAACTAGAATAACCTCAATTATATAGTCTCCGAAAAATTAAAACGTTTGTAAATGGATATGTACGTACAAAATCTTCTTTTTATTCAAAGTCTGCATTACTTAGCAGCACAAAAAGAAAAACGTGTAAGTGATAAACTTCAACTCGGCATCCTTTCACGGAATAATCCGCCACTAATTTTAACGGGAGTAAAGTCGCCGGCAAAGCTTGTATAAAAAGAAACAGGTGCCGAGCTAATGTTATTTTCACTACTACATTCGTGATTACTCCAGAGCCTTCCCTAAAACGTACAAAAACAACAGACGAGCGTGTTGTAAAGCTCTACTATTTGATCACGTTACTCAGATTTTCGGCAATTCTGCAACATTTTTGGTCTCTAAAGGTGCACTTACAGCGGAAATTACAGAATTGTAGGGAATATTTGAAATATGTTTAGTATTGTTTTAATATACAAATATAACCTACCCTCATTGTGTGTTGCATTTCTTGTGCCAAATAAAAATGTTTTATTCCTTTTTTAGGTTACAAATCAAGCAACGACGATATACTGCGACACAAACACGTAGCTTAGAAATACTGTTAGGAGAAAAATCATCAGTCATAAGCTATTTCGGCAATTATTCCTAAAATGTTCCCTTCATCACATTTTCACAATTTTGTTTTTTCTAGTCTGTAAAAGCATTCTTAGTGATTCTTAGTGTTATTTAATTACGCTATCTATCAAACATTCAGTCTGCAGCCAAACAATGGCCCGCTAACAAAGACAGATCGGGCAAATTTTCAATCTCATTAAGTTTTCATTTGATTGCTTTCGATCGGGCTCCGTGATTCCAGTGGAAACGGATCTTTAACCGGCTCTTGTTAGGGTAATCATTTGACTTTGATGTTTGCATCGTGAGTATGGAAGGCCTTCTATGGGCAACCTTGTTGTGATTTAATTGGAAATTGAAAAATATCTGAAAAGTTTTGGTTCAAACACAAAGTTTGAATAAGGAGGATTGGTATTTTTGTACCTTAAGAGGATTCATGATCAATTTTTCGGTACTTAATTTAATTTTCAGTTACATTGATGTATTATAGCTATGTCATCATTAATCATTGCCCTAATCATAGACACAAACCTAAATTATAATTTATGTATGAACGAAAACATTATATTCATATTATATATTCATATTACATATTCATATTTATCATAACCAAATAAACATTACAAAAAAAAATCCAAAACAATATTTATACTGTAATTTTTAATTTCGTAGACAAACCAATAATAAAATAAATGCGATTGATGAACTGAAGTCGGACATGAATGAGTAGAAACTAAATAAAGGCTAGTTTCTTAACAAATGTATTTTTTTTTGGCATGAAATAGTTCCATTTTCGATTAATTTTCGATCACGCAGGATACGACACTATTTTTATTTAACGATAAATTTACAACCCCCCAAATGTCAGTTTAGTCTACGAAATTAAAAATCAGAGTTAATACTCGTGTAAGTTTTGTCATAAAAAAACTCTTTTCTAACAACTCTGCTAAAATATAAAATTGCAATTGACTTTATTCGTTATTTATTATTATGTGCTGATGCTACCTAACCAGTGATTTATACCTAAATGTACATAAATAAAAAACATAAATAACAACAGGCGATTAAATAAACGTTTATAAAAGACCATAAATGCTGCCTGAGGAGGGAATTTAATAAGTAAATGCGTGAACGAAACGTCATCTTCTCACATCAATCAGAAGACCGCGTGGCGCGAACTTCGCTCCCAGGCTCACAGCGTCAAGATCTCATGGCGACATGGAGAGAACGACTGTCGCAACCCAGTGCTGGGCACGCCTCAGTTGCGGCGATAAGGCCTCTCTTTGAGGAGTGGCTTGAGAGGCGTCACGACGTCCTCACCTTCCGCCTGACGCAGGTCCTCACCGGAAACGGCTGTTTCGGGAGGTTCCTGTTCAGGATTAGGCGGGAGGAAACGCCCGGGTGTCACCATTGTGTGGATCGCCTGGAGGACACAGTGGAGCATACGGTGGAGATCTGCCCCGCTTGGGCTGGGCACCGCCGTGTCCTCGTGGAGGCGATCGGAGGTGGCAACCTCTCGCGTCCAGCTCTGGTTCAGGCCATGTTACGGAGCGAGAGGGTATGGGAAGCAGTCTCCTCGTTCTGCGAAGCAGTTATGCTCGCGAAGGAGGAGGCGGAACGCGTGAGGGAGACGCAACGGAGACGCCCTCACGCCCCTAGCCACCGCAGGAGACGCCCTGGGCGTCGGAAGTCGCAAGCCGATTCCCGGCCACCGTAGGCGCGGGCTTGCGGGCGGCGAGTAATGGGTAGCTCGCCGTCCGGTAAGGACCAGGCCCGTGTCGACGGCGCGTTGTGATCCACGCGCGCCTCAAAGAGATGTCAGCAGAACTGATGGGAGCCGTGAGGGCCGATGCCTGTCTGGGTCGCGGATAAATTTGGAAAAGTGTTACCGTGGCCCTGGCTCAAGCAACTGAAGGAACACGGGTGGTTTTTAGTCAGTAAAAGTCTGACACGCCCTCCCGCCTCACCCAAAGCGGGAGAAGTCATTGGATGATATCCCACCCAAAAAAAAAAAAAAACTCACAGCGGCTAACATTAAATTAAATTCAAGCACTCATGTCGACTCTGTGACTGAAATACGGCTTCTGTATAAACACGCACTCACGTCAGCGTAGTACCACTAACCAAGTTAAATAAATATAATTATTTGGAAATACAAACAATGACTAAATAAACAATGTTTTTTATTCATCGGAAACTAGGCGTACGAGCCTGTGAAACCATTTTAGTTTCAAAAATCTTTACCATTAAAACTTGTTATTACATTTTTGTTGGCCTTTTTTGTAATGAACGAACACATTCCACGGACTTAATAAATAATAACGACATCAATATTTCACGAGGAGGATGGTTATATAAATCGCGGTGAATACAGGCTGATTGAAGTTGCATCTTGCATTATCATAGCATCCCAGGTAGAATTATTATTATTCGCGTTATTAGAGCAGAGGCTATTCAGCACTAGTGCGGAAATAGAAAAAAAATGCACTGCCATGTGGGTCTAAAAGCGACTGAGTTGCAGTTTTCGAGTGAGTTGAAAAATGTAAACCTACCGGCGAAACACGGGTACCCAGACTACCTACCCCTTTTGAAAAAACCGAGATGGGTTGGTTTCAAAAACACATAAATCTGTGCCACACAACTTATTATTACAATTCAAAAGCGTATAATTAAATAAACGAGCACATTCCACAGAATTAATAAATAATAACGCCATCAATATTGCACGAGGAGGAAGTGAAAATAAATCGCGACGCAGAATACAAACTGCACGAAGTTCATTATGTGTGCTACCAATATGGACTGTAATCATACGAAAATCACTTTAAAATCAGTTTATTTTTAATTAATCAATGGTCGGTATTTTAATGAGTTTACTCGTATTTTTAAGCTGGTCACACAAAACACAGGTTTGTCATTGTGGGATTGTTTAACTGTTTTACTTCGTATTTATATATTAATTTCCTTAATTGGTAAACTGTAGTGTTAGTATTGTATCTACCTACTTAATACAGAAGTTTTAAATGGAGACCTACTAGAACGGCTCCCATTTCACATATATTTAATAAAAAAGGTTTAATGGAAAATCAAAAACCCGACTGCTTAAGAAGCGAACTAAAAGCTATTAACAAGAAAAATCATGCTGTGCAGTCGGAGGATCACGGGGTCAGTTAGCTCACAGACATGTATCCTCCGACTTTTTATGTCATTTGTTTTTAAATTACTTTTATTCATATAAATGGTATATACTTTTGTAATCACCTTTTAAAACCCTTCATTTTGATAACCCACTCAATGGGATTGGAAGAAAAAATTATTGGGACCTGCACAATATGGCGCCCAAAAGCCACCATATTTTTTTTTTATAACGATGCCAATCCGTCTAGTGGTTTGAAAGAATATTATATACATACATACAAGATACGCGCGAAAACCATAACCCTTTCCTTGCAGTCGGGTAAAAATAAAATAAAAACACAGCTTAGAAACAATTTAATGAAATTGATATAAACATGAAGTTCCAAGCATTTCATAGGAATTTCTTAAATTCATCTCTAGCTAAGCTGTAAAATAAAGTCACTGTACCTTCTTACAAAAAAATGATTTTCCTCGAAACTATGATAATTTCTTGAGTTTGCTAAAACAAGATAACTTTTCTAATTTCCACGTTACTAAATATAATAAAGCAATGCTGTACAGAGCAGTTATCACGTACCTACCTATAATTGTTATCGCTGTAATAAGCCCAAACCAAATATGACAGCGTACTTCACACTGCGACATTATTCTGACATAGCAATATAACCTGCCGAACATGACCTTTCGAAGTACACTTTCAATCGCAAGTTCGGTCATTAACATCCCAAATATTTCGGATTTTACTCCCAAACTGATTGTCACTTCTTGCAGATATATTGTGAACATTTCCGAAGAGGTTAACCTTTTTTGTGATAGCTCTCCCTCATCAGGCGCGTGACAGGCGAGGGATTCGAAACAATTCTGCCGCCAGAATTCGCTCATTACGATCAAGTATGATAACGGGAACAAATGTCGTGCCCCTTCGATTTATTGTACTTTAACAGATGAGCACGAACGAGATTTTATATATAATGCTGGAGTGTAAGACTCATGTAATGGTGTTACATTTTCATAAGCAGGCAGTACATTACTGGTACTCGTAAAGACGTAATGTTAATGCTCTGTACGGAGTAACATTGTTATGCGTATTTAAGCCAAAGCTTCAAAAATATGCGCTATTTGCTTTTATGTCCTACATACATCAACAAATACCCATGCCCTTTCGTTCGTAGTTATAACAGAATGGGACGAGTTGAGTTAGGTTAGAAGGACCCATAGAATACAATTATTCTCGTCCTAATTCTGCTTGTTATGTAAACACTCACGTCTACACAATTATTAGATGTTTTCAAAATAAAGTTTAAACGGGAAGTGTTCAACGTAAATTCTTTTTATTTAATTATATAAAACATTCCGTTTACCTTAGCAATCTTGAGACCAAAGAAAACAGCAAGTGTCCAGGAAGTTATCGCGCTAAAGTTGTGAAAGTTAAATGAGGGAAAGGACATCCCACGGAGCGAACTCGATGTGATAACAACTGTCATCTGTCACTATGCGGGATTATTTTGACAGAAGGATGTATATAACAACTGTTTATACGAAGACCAATATTTTCAACATTATTTTTCACTTCTGGTTAAAAGATTACACGAATTCCCGTAGGGTCTCAAAGTGAGTCTTGTTATTAGAAATTATTTTAAAGAAGCGATCTTTTTATAATCAGTATTAAAATTTATAAGTTTTAAATATTCCTATCTATATATACCTGCTTGCAAGAAAATTTCGCTTGTAAGAAAATTATCAAATGTAAAACAAGAACCTCATAACAGCACGTGTGTTGCGCTTCCCACGGAAAATGCTGCAGCAATAACTCAGACATTGAGAATTACGTTTACGACAGCAAAAATCTATCTCTGAAAAATACATGAAAGAAACACAATGTTACACACATAAGTAATATTTCATTCACGTAAACATTCATGTATGAACGGTATTAGAAGCTACCGCGTACCGCTCGCTGAAACAGAACATAATTTATGGAATCCTCTCGTGAAGAATTCATGGATAATAAGCAAAGGTAGGAGATTCATTAATCCAGCGACAGCCATACTCTTTGGGCCGGATTTAGGACAGGGCAATAATCTCTAGCCCCGGGGCCTCCACAAGAAGAATCTCCACAAGGTAAAGCCCTCCATAAAGAAAGGGCCTCCACGATTACTTTTCACCGAAATTATTATTGATTTTTATACGAAAAAAGTTCGCAAAGTAAGTTTTTTTTAAGTTTTCATTTTCGTAAATATTTATTTTTAGTATTAGGCACTGACATATAATTTAAATTAAATGAAAACTTTCAAAAAATTCTTCGCCTGTTCCAAATTTTTTTCGGGCCTCTTCTTCTTGGTTGCCAGGGCCTCGTCCTTTAAATCCGTCCCTGATGCTTTATAATGTCTACATTATATTAATAGAGTCTCGTCTATTGTGCATAACATTATTAAGGAAATACCGTTTGAAGCTATCGACTCAATTACAGTATTATGTGCGATACCTTTGA
This sequence comes from Orthosia gothica, assembly GCA_949775005.1. Classification (NCBI taxonomy): domain Eukaryota; kingdom Metazoa; phylum Arthropoda; class Insecta; order Lepidoptera; family Noctuidae; genus Orthosia; species Orthosia gothica. Next base: position 11,139,584 of record OX459051.1, read on the forward strand.
GCAACGTTATAGTTTAGGTGGCAGATCAGTGAACGGTACTATCCAGCTTCCCATTTGCTGGATAATTTTATATTCTGCATAGGTTAAGTAGCGAAAATGTAGTAATATGTTATCGGATTATTACAGACACAATTTGTTGATTGGCAAGATTATAAATTCTCGATATATTGTGAACAGATTATTTCAAATACGATAAATCCAATCCAAATTCGATAGTATATATTTATTTATTTTATTTTGGCAAACCAACTAAACATTCATAATCTTATCATTAACAAATATAATAGTACTGCATGCATCTAAATTATAGATAAGCACAGCATTTTATTTAGTTCTCTCTACATAATAATAATCAACATAATGGTGGATAACAATAATATCATAAATATCAATATTCTTTCATAATAATAATCAAATTGTATTTCAAATTAAATTGTTGTTATTACAGGGAATTCTACAAGGAGTGTTCCATGCCCGGCTGAATAAGTGAAGGCGGGGAGTTGGGTGCAGTGAAATATAGCCCTGCATTGCTCTGAGGTGGGCTGTGGGCTATGCTGCCCGGAGCAGGTGTCCTGCACACAGATTAATCCGTCGACAAACAATAACCTCCAATAACGCTGGCAACCTTAGTCGTCGTCATCCGCAAGCTATTCATTCGGAGACAATCTCGTTTCCAAATGGAAATCGGTTTGACTGATGTTACTGTTAATTTGAAAGTTATTTTGGTTCTGTTTTGAAAGACAGTGTGTTTTTTTCTTTTCCACAGTTTATTTTTGATGGCTGTGACGGAAACTTAGAAATGTAGCAGTTTCTATAATGAACCGTTAATTATTTTATCTACACTCACAACGTTATGTTCTAAATACGAATTCAAAAAATATTGTATAAACACGTACCTACTTTAAATTCGTGGATAAAAAAAAAATACCATTATAGTGCAACATTTTCCTTCGAATTTCCAAACAACTGCATCATAAAATGAATTCTTAATTTTTATAACGTACTTTTACTTTTTAATTTATTGGCGCTTATGGGCTCATTGACAGTCATGGTGCAATGATAATCTAAATTGCCCGCCATACCGCATGTTTTTTCCGTTTCCACTTTTATTTTATTTCAACTGTATGAGTGAAGATAAAATAGTGTATGCAACTGCATATAATTAGGTATTGAAACACTCGCTTGTTAATATTATCACATTCGGCTTCGCCTCATGTGATAAACCCACGCTCGTGTTTTAATAACCCCTATTATATGACTATTACATAAACTACTAATATATTACAAACTATAAAGCGCGTATAACAAAATACCGTTACTCCTTTTGTAGTGCCAATTTCTGAGAAAAGCGCTTTTCCATTCAATATACTTTCTAGTTTGTTATTGAAGAATAACAATATGACTTTTCAATATGCATTTCAATCTCTGATATGATAAGGTTTCTTAGTTAAATACTGGTAAATGATATAAAATAGTTACAGAGTATGGTATGAAAAACTTTAAATCATATTTTGACTTCAGAACTTTCGTCTGACATCAATTTCTGGTTAACGCTAAAAAATAATCCTGTTTTGGATGATGTCCATTTAAAAATATAACTGTAGTCTGTAAATAGAAATGTCTGAAAATACAATTTCATCGAACATCAGAACTGGATGCAACTTCCGTGTCCTAATAAATTAATAAGTTTCAATTAAAGTGTTCACAAAAATATAGAGCGAGGCGGAACAATAAACAGCACATGTCCCGGCCACAACGAGCAGCCATATTGTTATTAGACATAAGCTGAAGATGTCGTCTAGAATTATGGGTCAATCGTAGCGCAGCGCTTGGCAGCTGCTTGTGGCGGCGGCGTCTCCCGCTCTTATTAAGTTTGACCCGTGTAATACATAAACCACAGTAGTGAAGCCGCGCAAACACCCTTAATTTAAAGGCTCGTGCCGCGCCCGAGGTGTCACACTAATCCTGCATAACATAGTAGCTGAAACTTTTGCCAGATTTATTAACCAGTCTGTCATGTCGAGATAATGAATGAGCAGCTAAATACGACACGGCGTGTTTTGTGTTGCGCTGTATTAGCGAACTGTCTCGCACTGTCTGCGCTTGGCAGGGCGGCTGGCGCATGCTGCGGACACAATATGCCGAGAGCATGTTATATAATTTCGAATCTGATAAATGCTCAGAAACTTCGTTTGGCTGGCAATCGATACGTGGCGCATCAGGTATAACGAGTGTGACAAACGCCGGAACACTGGCTCGTTTATTTATGCTTCTCTTCAGCTACATTTATTTAACTCAGTCTTCTCAATTTATTTTGTTGCCAAGAGACCTTTTTGAATAGGCAATGTGGCGTATAAATTTCTTTCGCCCCTCGAGGACCGTAGGCTCCGGTGACTCTCCGTTAAAAGGTGCTACGAATTAATTTTACCTGACATCAAGGACGCGACGACGGAATACGTTAGCTCATAATGAGATAGCTCAGTAAACATGTTCTGCCCGGAACAAAGTAAGTGCCTGTTTAAATATGCATATTGTATGTTGTCTATCTCATACCTATCGTACATAAAATCTTGAAGTTGCTTCATCGAGGGTAAGACGCGCTCACGGTAACATTGAGCTCCGCAATAATTTAACTTTTAAATGATTACATTCAGTGAAAACATTCGAAGTAGTGTTAAACAAAGTGTGTATCACGTGTTAAACCTGTACCAGTGTTATCTAAACTTAAAAACAATATCAAACGTAGATCTAGGGTAAAATATAATCCGGACACACAATAACAATCTCGATTATAAATAGTGCTATAATACCGTGTTTACAGTACAGTGCTCATCAACGAAAACATACACTGTAAAATAAAAACATATTTTGTGACCTAATATCGTCAAAAAGGTGATAATAAACTAATAAAGTGATCAAAAGTGAAAACCAAACATAACAAAAAAACTCAAAACAATATTCAAATCCACCTACAATTCGAATAACGAACTTTTGAAATTACGAAGAATACATGTCCTAATTTCAACACTCAAACTTAATGTCCGCTTGGCGGTTCACTGCGAGGTTCCGGTAGAGAAACTACATGTCTTGAGTTCGAACCCCGCATCCAACAATCGCTTTTTGTGCATTCTTGGTGAATGGTTCCACTGTTGAGCATAAATTATTAAGTAAAACATAGAATATTTTAACAAAAACAGTCAAATAATATTACATCATGAACTTCCTGGAGAACATTACATTGCGTGTACGAGGTACTACTCGTCGCACTCGTTCAATGTCGGACTCGCAAATTAATATCAGTCAAATTGAAAACGAATCACCAACGCAAACTCTAGAGGATACCGCAACCAGTCTGCCCGAGATGAGCAATGATGACACTTATGACCAAGAAATGATGTTGAAACTAAAGGAACAAGTGGAGAAACTAACTCTTCAATTGAGTAGTGCAGAAGAAGAAATTGAAATACTTACATTAGAAAATAATAACCTTAAACAGTCAAACCAAGAGTTGGTAAAAAGAAATAATTTGTTAAAAAAAATTACTGACACTCCTACGAAGAAAACTACACAAAAATCGTCCACTCCTAAAAAAAGAGAAACATCGTCTAACAAATACACACAAACGGAACAAATAGCTTGTACAACTGAAAAGAAGAAAATTAGTAAGAGCACACAAACAGTTACAACGACTACTAAGGCAACATTTAGGGAAAACTCTGTGGTACGACTAGAAATACCTCATACAACAAGTGAAAATAAACATCTGGAGAAGAAAGCTCCTAAAATCTGTGTTATTAGTGAGAATAAATACAATAAAATACGTACAATTGCAGAGAATAAGTTTCAAAACTCTGAATTATGCCATTACTTAACACCAAACTCTGGAATACATAACATGTTTCGTGATTTGGAACCGAAACTGAAAAACTTTACTCTAGATGACTTCTGTATTATTTTAATTGGTGAAACCGACTTCAAATCCACTAAGGAATATTCAAGCATAATTTTAAACATAAGAAATGTACTTGAAAAAATTCAACACACAAATGTTATTCTCTGTATGCCGACATATAGCCATTGTTTGAGTAATGTCACTCTGTATAACCGGCGAGTAGAAAATTTCAATAACCTACTTTACCAAGATATTTTAGCTCATGAACATGCTTACTTTATTGACTCTAACAGGCATCTTACATGGGACCACAAGATGTACAGAAAAAATACAGGATCACTTAATAATTACGGCATGCAAATAATTTTCCGAGATATTGCCGAACTTATGCATTGTATACATGTAAATACCTCTGGAGATACAGAACCCGAGCAAATTGGGAATCTGACAAAACAACAAACAACAGATCAGTTTTTTCGTTTGTAAGTACCTAAACGTAATACATCAAAACATTGCGGGTGTACTGAATAAGTGTAATGAGCTTATCGTATGTCTTGAAGAGATGTCAGAGAAAGATGCAGAGATAGACGTAATATGTTTATCTGAACACTTCATGATGTCTGGTTATGAAAAATCCCTGTTTATTCCTAATTTCTCTTTGGCGGCATGCTACGCCCGGAAGAACAGTAAGAGAGGTGGTACCTGTATCCTTGTAAAGAAAGGTCATCAGTATAAGGAACTCCAAGATATAGCTAATCTCTCCATAAATGGAGTCTTTGAATGTTGCGCAATAGAATTAATAATGTATAATACGATTATTGTTTGTATATATAGAGTGCCAAAATTTAATAACATAACTGTATTTTTTGAACAATTAGAAAAAGTGATGTGTAGTATCAATAAAACTAAATTAAAGAGAAGTGTCGTAATAGCAGGTGACTATAATATTGATTCTCTTAAGCATAACAATACTTTGATGGAATTGGAATGTTTGCTCTTAAATTATAATTTAAAATTGGAGCTAAATCAGCCAACTCGACTTGCAAGCGGAACGTGCATAGATAATTTTGAACACAATCTAGGAAAGAAGTGTAAATCTGATGTGGTCGACTTCGGCCTGTCAGACCACACAGCACAAGTACTAAAAATTCCAGTTCGTAAATCTTTTTTAATAAGTCATTGGCAAATAAGTAGACGAGACTATAGCAAAGAAAATATGAGTAAATTCAAAAATTATATTCAATCTATTTCATTCTCTGAAATCTATAACACAGATAATCCAAACACGGCGTACAATAAATTTTTAAAGACCTTCACGATGCTGTATAATTTATGCTTTCCTGTCAAAAAGATTACTGTAAGAACTAAAGCTAAGCCTCAGTGGTTATCACGTGGCATAAAAATTTGTAGCAAGAAAAAGAGAGAGTTAATGTGGAACTATAGGCTAAATCGTAATGAAATAAATAAAACAAAATTTAAAAGATATTCTAAAATCTATAAAAATATAATCCAATTAACGCAACGAGCACAAAATAATCATAAAATAAAAACAGCTACTAATAAATGCAAAGCTACATGGGCAATTATAAATAGACCAAAAACTAATCTACCAAAGGATACTATTACTTCCATAGAAATAAACAATAAAACTATAACCAGTCCACAGGAGATCGCAGATGCTTTCAACAATTTCTTTTTAGAAAAAATAAAACCGATACCAGGCTCTGGCAATAAAGTAACTGAAAATATTTCTAAATCAAGTAAATCAATGTTTATGGCGCCAAGTACTCCATACGACGTACTTAAAATAATAAGATCGCTAAAAAATACGACAAGTGTTGGGTACGATGGGATCTCTACTAGAATTATAAAATATGTCGCTTATCATATATTTGATCACCTAAGCCATATCATTAACTTATGTATAAGTACAGGGTCATACCCTGAAAGGCTAAAAACTTCTATTGTTAGACCGGTTTTCAAAAAAGACAATAAACAGAGTATGAATTGTTATAGACCAATTGCGCTTGTACCCGTAATTTCAAAAGTTTTTGAGAAATATATATCTAACCAAATTTACAATTATTTTGAAAAACTAAATATTCTTACGGAAGACCAGAAAGGCTTCCGCAAGAATAAAACAATAAACATGGCTGTTTTTGATTTTATTAATAATGTTATGGCTAGCGTAGATAAAAGGACGCCGGTATGTTCCATTTACTGCGACATGACCCAGGCTTTCGATTATGTTGACCATGACATTCTCCTTCGTAAGCTGGAAGCGTATGGAATTCGAGGCAATGTACTTAATCTCATAGAGTCGTATCTGAAAAACCGGAAACAATATACAGAAATTTCTAAAGTAAACTTTAATACTAAAAAAGAAGAAACGTATTCATCAAAGAAACAAATAGTTAAATATGGAGTCCCACAAGGAAGTGTATTAGGTCCATTGCTATTTATAATATACATAAATGACCTTCCAAAAGTAACCAAATATCCAGTATCACTCTTTGCCGATGACAGCACGGTCACAATAAATTGCAAAAAAAAAGACACCTTTGATAATGAACTTAATAATACATTGAAATCATTGGTTAACTGGCTAAATAATAATAATTTAATAGTCAACCTTGAAAAGACAAAAGTTATGTTCTTCAGTCAACGTTTGGCAACGCCTAACATTAATGTTACTCACCAAGGGATAGTAATACAAAAGGTAGACACAACTAAATTCTTAGGTGTAACTATCGACAAACGTCTAAACTGGAAAGCACATACAGAAGAATTAAATAAGAAAGTCTGTTCTTCTGCCTACGCACTCTATAAACTAAAACCCATCATAAGTACTACTGCGCTTATTACTGCTTATCACGGCATTGTCGGCTCAATATTAAGGTTCGGCGTTATATTTTGGGGCAATTCCACTAATAAGGAAATAATTTTTAGGTCACAAAAAAGGTGCATTAGGGCTATGTTCGGCTTAAAAAAAACGGATAGTTGCAAACCGTATTTTATTAAATATAATATTTTAAATCTGCCTTCTTTGTTTATTTTTGAAGTGGCTAATTTTGTACAAACCAATCCGAAACTATTTAAAAAACTATCAGATGTTTCAATCCGCAATCGACGGGATAACAATAAATTGTGGGGAGTAAGATCAACCACGGCACTCATGCGTAAAAGTATTTTCTCTTTAGCACCAGATATTTATAATAAAATCCCTAAACCTATTAGACAAATGCCCACAACTCAATTTAAACTACATCTAAAAAAATACCTGATAGCTAAATGTTATTATAGCTTAACAGAATTTTTAAATGATCGTACTTAAGTGCCGACATTTCCTCAATCTTAAAACTGTACCTTTTTTAATTTTAAAGTTTTTCTATAAATTGTTTACAAAAGACTGCATATAGTAGATTATATAATACTTTTTTTTTTTATTATATAAATTCAAACGGTTTATATAACCGAATATTTTTTTTTTTTTGTGTGCCCTGAACGGCAAAACATGTAGATCCTATTACCAAATGTTATTTTAAGACCATGCAATTCTATTGTATACTCATGTTTTACAAAAATAAATATCTTATCTTATCTTATCTTATCTGCTGTGGGAAAATTTCTCATCTTTTCGAATAACCTTTTAGGAGATTGAATCAGCCTTGGGCCGAAATAAGTAAATGTATTCGTCGGGAATGAGTTTTGATTATGGTTTGTATATAAAATGAGAAGTACATAAATAAAAAAATTGTACCTATGAGATAGAATATGCTGTTCAAAGCTTTAACTATATGTAATGAAAAGTCACACGCGAAAACACTTGTGTTTCTGTATCACCGTTCCATACCAAGTAGTATCGTAAAAGAAAAGCAAGCAGCGAGGTTTTCGCTCTTGTAATATGTAGATGGAGAGCGGATAGTCTGAAATTGTTTCAGTATCGGCTGCTTTTCCGTTCCGAGGCGCTAACGGTTCGGAAATAGCTGACGCGAGTTTAACAGTTTCTTGCATACGTTTCCGTACACTAACTTTACTCATTAAAACTGATACATTCAGTTACATCAAAGCTTTGGGTAGCTGGTACTAATAAAGTATATAGGTTACTGGAAATGTGTCTTGATCTATAAGTTTATGCTTGAATTGGAAATGGGGCATAAACTCGAGCGATCCCAGTGCAGTCGTCCGTTTCAGTCGATGTTTGGTGTAGAGAGCGAAAACAAAGTAATTGCCGCGCTATACCGCCAAGGGCTCCAGAGCTACATGACTTGTATGTATGTTTGTGTTTAATTTAACATTACCAGTGGTGTCTCATCCCATACAGAGAAACCGTGGCGACATTCTATACTGATTATTTTTTGTACAACAATTGCGTTCAGTTCCGTTCCGTTCCACGGATATAGATGGTGATATATCTATCGCCGTGGAACGGAACCGAACGCGATCGATTTATAAAAAATAATCGGTAAAATCAGATGAAAAACGCTAGTTATTTCGGCACGGTTTCTTTGTATGGGATGCCTCATATCTACATGCTAGTATTATATTATCTGTGACTCTACTAACGTCTAAGTAAATGAAAATAACTTCGACTAAATCTACAGTACCCTTCCGTAAATATAGCACCCCAAGTTTAAGATATACTTAGGCTTAGTAGAGCGTCACTTCGTCTGCTTCCGACCTACCTACCTGAGTATATTTGATAGTCTCTTTCAAAGCTTGATGTGCTATATTTACACCTGGTCCCTGTAGATTAATCCGAGCTATACCTGATTTGGTTCGCTCAGTACCTAGGTGGTTGGATCTGAAAGCACAAACCATCCCTTAGAATTGTGTAGAGGATTAACTGGTTACACGTTGGGAAATTAGTTCACCTCGGGATAGTAGATGTGTTGTGAGGAAATATGTACAGAGTCCTTCCAGGCATTAGGCTAGAATCTAGTCACTCCAGCTAGACTCACTGAGCAGTTTATATTCAACAGAAAGTATCGCTCATGGTCATGGTACCACAGACAAACTTTCACTTGATGGGCTTTCCCTGAAACAATCTGCCAATGAAAACTTTTATATAGGACGCACTCAAGTCTATTATTGTATCGTATAAAAGTCGGTAATGGTCAACTTGACCATTACCGACTTTAGACTTACCGATATTCAGATAATTTCTCAAAGTAATGCCTACTGAGATGGAACAGACAAATAAAGCAAGAAGAAACAAGTACAAAGCTTATTGCTCAAGTGACTGAATTTCGGTCTTTCACAAATTGTTCGATGCCGGAGGAGTGTACCTCTGGTATAATAAAAGATCAACAAAAGATAGTTGGTTTTGTGAAACATGAGTAGGTACATACAAACATAAATGGGGGTTGTTTCGCTTACGTTCATACATCTAGTCATACACGCACGCCGGTTATGAGTACTACGCACCATGGGAATAGCCAGTACAAATATTAAGTTTAAAACAATGACCTTCATGTTTTACCATAGGTAAAGACGAACAAGGAAAAATTACATACGTAGCTTTATGTAACACAAATAGTTAATTGAATTACCTAGACATTTAATGTAGTGGCCCAGTAGCTATACCTCACCTCTCGTGTTTGAGGTCGTGGGTTCAAATCCGTGACTTTTTTAAATTCATATGTACTTACTATGTTTGTCTTGGACATCACTGACAACGGTGGTGGAAAATATCGTGAGGAAACCTGGACTTATAGTTTATGTAAGTCTGGAATCGCCAACCCGCATTGAGCAAGCGTCCTGATCAATGCTTATGCCTTCTCTGAATGAGAAGAGGCTTCTGCCCTGCAGTGGGATAGTTACAGGCTGGTATTATTAAGTAAATCTTCCGTTTATTCAAAACGTTTCATAACTTAGATAATATTTTATTGAAGTCAAGGTCATAATATAACTATTTTAAGTCTATTGATCTAGCTTCCCTTAATGATGTGGCCATGAAAAAGAGAGATAGTAAAATGTACAAACTTCAGTCTTGCCAAGGGCTATCGTTTTACCCAGTTACTGAGTTATGGAGGTCAGATACGCAGTCAATCCGCATAAAATATTGGTATTCAGCTGAATCCGGTTTGACTGGAGTCGACCCCAGTACAGTTGAGAAACAGACTTTTTGAACCCGGCATTCTAGTATAACAGGTAGAAACCCTGGAAGGAGTCTTTTCATCAAGCCAGGAGGGTAGATATCTACTAATCTAGTTAGCCATTAATTTACTGACTTCTGTGCGCTCGAGGCGCTAACGTCTTTGATTAATCGAATTCAGTCTCAGCCAATCCTTTTAAAACGTTTTAGTTTTACTTGAATTAACAGATTTTCTCAAGATAAGACAAAAACTATAGCATCTATACTCCAGCCATTTTGAAGATACAATGTTTACTAACAAAATAAAACAGCAGATTTCTTAGAGCTACCTTCTAATCAACAACAAATGTTTTAAAGTAATAAAACGAATTCGATAAATAATGTTGTATATATTGAACATTGATTTATTTAAGTAAGTAAATATGAAAGATAGTTTGAAAACATATAATATACCTTCAAGTGTCATTGTACCTTCATGTTGGCCAGAGTGTTGGTCATCGTTGTACGTAAGAACTTTAAACATCTACGGCCTAGTTTCTGGAACTAAGTTCGAAGTAAAAATTTCTAAATATTACTTATATCAATTAAATCAAGGCGATTTAATGTCTCTCCGGAACACTGGTTCCATAACACAGTTTAAACTTGAGCATAATGGATTCGGGAGTTTCGGCTAGTTGGATTGAAATACAGCCATCGAGAGCGCTTACGCTAATTTATTGCGGTTTTCAGCCGTAGCATCCTCCGACTGCGTCTATTAAAATATTACACATCTTCAGTTATAACCTAAGTTTGTTAATTAATAACGGTTATCCGTTAGCTAAATGTACGAGCCGCTTTATGAATATGTATGTTGTGTGAGATTTGAGGGAAGTGTCTTATGTTGTTGGTGATAGCTTGCGTACTGTGAGAGGGTGAGATTGTGACATGTGTTAAATTGGTGTCGGTAATGTTTTCATGTCACATTTCGGATAATCGAGAACTCCAGATAAATCACCGGTCTCTGGAAATATTTTGTAGACACATCACAAATTAAACGCGGGTCAAGTGATACGATTGGTTGTTGAAATTTTATTCAACCAATTCTGTCCCACTCCAGAATAAAGGCCTGTCCCTCCAGTATTTCCGCCTGTGCGGGCTCGTTGACTTCTATTTGAATAAAAATAAACATAAAACTAAAAGTACATGTACAGCTTAAAAACTTCGTTCATACTCCATTTTGATGGACGCACTCGACGCTGCAAATGTAAAAAGTTAAATCAAACACAAAATAATTTTCGAACTATTTTAATTTCAGCGAACATTCCAGTTTTATTTAACCCGTGGTTTTACATCGATCCTTGGTAATACCGACACAATGGTGGCTGTGCATAGGGTTACCACAAGTCAGGATTTGTTCTGTCAGTTAGGTTTTGGTCAGGATGCTGGCATTTTTTTATTAATAATTTAATACTGAACTTGTTAATAGTTTTATTATTTGTAGGAATAACAACATAACTAAATAACACCTAACCCCTGCACTGCATCGTGGGAGTCAGAGTAGATCTATTACATCGCGTGCACACTGAATAAAGTAATAGCCAAATAAGTTTGGAACTTTTTTAAACAAACTTTAGTAATTAGAAAATATGATAAAATAATACAAAGCTATAATAATACAAAGCAAATAGCAAAGCTCTGTTTTGTTTTTAATAGTTCGCAAGTCCAAATCATTTCGTAAACAGCGTACCAATCGGTAACAGTAAACAAAAAAAAAATCAGATCGCATTCTTTTTTTTTGTTATTCTGGCGTTTGACCACTATCTCAGCTGATGTTATGAGAGGTCCTCTGGCACAGGTATATCCATACCTAAAAGAGGTCCTCTACAACTTTTATGTAAAACCTGTTGATTGTGAAATAAATAATTTAATTTAATTTTAATTTAATTTAATGTTAAGCGATGATGTGGTCGGCGGTGAAGCACGCTTGCGTAGAAGTAACCTATTCACTCTTGACTTAAAAACCCCTAGGTTGTACTCGTAGCTATCAGGAAACACCGGTGTATACCGGTAGGGTATTCTATCCCTTTGCTATACGCACAATGAAAGTAAAACTGCTAAAATGAAACGATGCTAAAATTATAATGCATTTATAGAAATCAGGCTTTCTGTCAAGACATTTCGATAATTTTTTTTTGTATGGTGGGTCATCCAATAATTTCGCCTGCTCTGGGTGAAGCAGGAGTGCGTGTCAGACTTTTATTGACTAAAACCCACCCGTGTTCCAGCAGTTGCTTGTGCCAGGGCCGCGATTATTCCCTTTAAAATTTATCCGCGAGTTTCCAATTACACCTACTTCTAGTAACCCTAGCTGTACAATGTATCCTTTTAAAATGCACGCTTCATTTATCGCAAGTAATTTTGAAGGCACAATGAGTTTAACGTTTTAATTCATCCTTCCCCTATTCTTACTCTGAAATACGGGCAGTCATTGCTTTCCGATTCATGTTTTATTATATTTTAAAACAACAGAGAAGACTATTGTGAAATACTAATTAAAAATGCCTTGATTGTTTCCGCTCGAGCTGTTCAGGAATGGCTCTTTCATTGGTGAAAAGATTACGCAGTCTACAAAGTAGGAGGTACTTAAGTATCCTCACTTATGACGGCTTTTTGAATGTTAGAAATTAAATTAATATAAAAATCTTCATAATTTACGATAAAATTCGCGGAGGAAAGACTTATATTTTGAATTTCGACTATTCACTGATATCGAATGCCACTTGTCTAGAGCCTCGTGTCAATCTCTACGTCGCTTTTGAACTTTGTGACTTTAGTACGAAAACTTGTCAAACTTTATCAAAATAAAGTTTAACATGTTCTTAATTTAAAATTCTCAATAACCCTAAACAAGTAGTTAAAACATGCGACAGTTTTAAATTCATAATTCTGTACTTGTTCTATGAATTATTTCACGTTGGAGGAAAACGTCAAGGACATACTTAAAGAGTTTAATTTATATATTTGAAACTAGACTAGCCTAAATGGCTTTCCTAATCTCTAACAAGCAAACACTAAAGCTATTCCCCTAAGTTTTTACTTCCTTGATTACTAGTATGTAGCAGGCGACGGCGTCATAAATATCTTAGCATTCATCATATTCAAGAGCAGCGGTGATTCAGTGGTAACGGTTGCGACTTACAAGTTCAAAGTCATGGGTTCGAACTCAGGCAGGTACTTTGTGTAAATTAATTCATCTCCACTGCTCTCCAAAACGGTGAAGGAAAACGTCGTGAGAAAAACGGTATGTCTTAGAACCAAAACTTCGAAGACATGTGACATCCACCAACCCGCAATCACAGAGAGGAGGCCTGCACGTACAACGGAACAAATGGGTGTCTAAGTTCGAAAAAGGAGGTCCATCTATCCTTTCCTATCATAGCATTCATCTTAGCACTTTAACTGAATTTAAACTTCTGCCGTCCAAAGAAAAATAGGCGCATCTGCCGTTTTAAGTAAAAAAATAAGTCGGAACCCTAAGAAACAAGGCGTTTCTTGATTCCTTTTTAGGGTTCCGTACGCAAAGGGTAAAAACGGGACCCTGTTACTAAGATGCCGCGGTCCGTCTGTCTATCTGTCAGTCCGTCTGTCACCAAGCTGTATCTCATGAACCGTGATAGCTAGGCAGTTAAAATTTTCACATATGATGTATTTCTTTTGCCGCTGTGACTACACGTCATTTATTAACCGACTTACCAAAAAGGAGGAGGTTCTATGTTCGACTTCTTGTATGTTTTTTTTTTTTTTTTTTTTTTTTATGTATGTTCACCGATATTTCCGTCAATTGTGGACCGATTTTAAAAATTCTTTTTTTGTTTGAAAGGGTATGTTTCGAAATTGGTCCCATTTTACTTTGGTGAAGGTCTGATGAAGAACTTCGGAGATACACAACAGAACTCTTCAATAAATAACGGCAAAACTCTCGGGATTGCTGCAATCGCATGTCTGTTTGTTGTTTATACCATTTCATAACATAACATCACGCCAGTACGCTCTAAAGGGGTACGCAGATCTCTCATTTCACCGGTTATGTTCAAGTTTCATGTTATTCGGTTAATCTATTCTGGAGTTATAGAGACCTTAATAAACAACTTGCTATTAGGTAGGTAAAACTAAAAAGGGAAAAATAAAAACTTTTTTGCAAAAAAATACTACCGACTTCCAAATGAAAAACTAGAAAGTGAAAAATAACTTAACTTTTGGAAGTCGGTGTCCATATCGCAAAAAACTGGTTCCTACGAAAGACACCGACTTCCAAAAGTTAAGTTATTTTTCACTTTCTAGTTTTTCATTTGGAAGTCGGTAGTATTTTTTTGCAAAAAAGTTTTTATCTCTATATATTTTAATAATTAAAAACTACGCATGGCCGGCCAGATGTGGTGTACACATTGATACATGGACACGGACCTTTGAGTTTAAATCATGGTTTGACAGGCAACTTCATAAACTATGAAATTCTATTAATTTTAAAAGGATAAAACAATACCGAAACTATTAAAGATACTCATAAATTTCCTTTTAAAGTAAAAGCTGTCAAGGCAAAAGTAATATTCTTAAGAGTCTTCGAATATCTGATTTCTAACACGAACCAGTCCCAAAGCAATTAAGCGATGCACAAAAAACTGAATTGAAGAGAAAGCAGATGGTTTTGCGGATGAAATGGGATTGGCGACGGGCTTGTTGGGAGACAGTTGGCTTTAGGTGGGCAGAGAGTACGGACTGATTTTGAGGGATCGACGAAAGAAGTCGGTACTGGTCAAATACTAGAGTGTAAGGAATTCATAGGGATAGTCTTGGAACGAATGAGGAAAAGCGTTGTAACTAACGTGTTAACGAGTTTAATTATTAAGTTAATTATAGTTTAGTCTAATCTCGTATTAGTACAGTGTGAGTGAGTGCCGGAATGATTGTGGTAAGTTTTAATAATTGTATTACATAGGTAGGGACAATTCACTAATGTACTATTTATTCTAGATTGGCGAGTCCTTGTATTTAACTCCTAATCCAACCTAGGCGTTTGTAGGTATTTGTAACTAACATTTAGTCTAGGGAGGCGGTGAAGTCTTCTTTCAAACTTTCATACCCTAATCCACCACTAAACAATTACTCATTTGATTATGGACCTTTATCAAACGTTAATACATACATGGAAGGCGGAACCGCTAATATTAATTTCTGTATAAAATAGGCTAAATATGGCCGGTCTTAATTGAGCACGTAGGACAACCAAATGTTAGTTGTTAAAATATACTGTTTCCTAAAGAAGGTCTAGCTCAGAACACTTCGCGTTATACTTGCTGTTGCTCAGATCCAGGGAGAGGGGGTAGGCTTCAAACGGTAGGCTTCACAAAGAACCCCAAACTACATTGTCTAATGACGCTTAGGGAACGTGTCTCGTTATAACCACACCAAGCCGTTGTAGGCAATACTAAATCGTCACTATTTAGCGAGACACGATGGCTGCCGCTCCTAGCGGCCCCGAAAATCCACGCAATGGGCAGTTTAAGGAGATGAGAAGCGACGAATAAATCCGCTCAGACGTACGGCAAGTATCTTTCGCATTGAGTTCTGCTACAGACTGAGTCTACGGTACGCTTGCATTATTTTTGTATTGTCTTAGTAAAGGGTGAATAGGCCGAGAGAGTGCTACTTATTATAGCCCGCGTTCAGTGTATCTGGTAGTATGTCTCGCTCAAATGGCAGAAGCAATTAGGCACAAAACTGACGTCTGTCTTAGGACTGGGCAAGCCATGCTAGAGCTTAGGGAGCCTATACTCTTGGAGCCGCAGCAGATTCTCTCTAGAACTTGCAGTCTAGGCCCAGCAGTACACGTTACGACGGACCTGCTGCTGAAAGGCGGTCTCACGTCACTTGGAAGGGAAGTAGAATCTATGATGCAAATCCATATCTATCCATAATCTGTCTGTCTGTTACTTTTTCGCATTTAAATCGCTGAACCGATTCAGATGAAATTTGGTATGGATTAGTTTGAGACCCTGGTAAGGACATATGGTAGTTTTGATGGGTGCAAGTTTGTATGGTGAACCAATATAATTAATAAAGGCGGCCCACAAACCTTCAATTTTATTGCGCAATATATAGTGAAGAAACCTTGGTGAAAAAAAAATCCGAATAAGTATCCGAGTATCCGAGTAGTGCTGCACTACCTCAAGTGGAAGTGGCCACTCACCGATGCCGTCTAATGCGGTTTAAAGGGAAAACAATCGCATTAATCGAGTGTGGAGAGGCTACTCCATTTGCTCAAGCAAGCTCATTGCTTCAGAGGATCGGAGAGGCAGGAGACTACACGTCAGCCGCAGCCCGAACCATAAGTGTGGACGCAATGGTGGTGGGAGGAGAGAGAGGAGACGTCGCAGACCGCTTTGGCTGTCTAAAAGCCTCAGAACATCATGAGGTCGTTATCTACGAGGATATATATACTACGCATCACCATCTCATAAGCAGGAGACAGCACTGGAGAGGTTTTTCAGAAAAACACCAAAGGAACCAACCCAGCAAAAGCCTGAGCTAACACGAGCCGACAAAGGGCAAGTCATCCCGCCGACCCTCGCAGTAAATTCGGGTACCACGGACCACGTAAAAAGCGCGTTCCTCGAGTACGTAGCAATCGTAAGAGCGACCAGAGAGGTCAATCTTATGACATGCAGGAAGATCCTGCAGACCTTCCAGAGAGACACAGAGGGTCTGTTAAGAGTACTGCTCGAGGAAGCTGGGGCAGCGGTGTACGACAACGTCACATCCCAAGTCATCAAAGGGGAAATGACGGGGTCGTATATCGCAGCCTACAGCGCGAGGAGTGGTTTTGTAGCCCTGGACAAGGAGGAGACGGAGCGCTCGGGCAAACTCAAGTTCAGTGTGCCAAATGACGACCCGATAGTGGTTACCGCCAAATGTACCAAAATCATGCCGGATGATAAGATCCTGGAAATGGCACAGTCCATTTCAGAGACCTCAGATATCCCGGCATCGCAGGCAAGTTGGGCGGTACCCAATATCAGGTGGATTAACGGAGTTCCGGGTTGCGGTAAGACAACCTGGCTGGTAAAGCACTTCGACGAGGACAGGGACGTGATACCCACCACGACAACAGAAGCTGCCAAAGATCTTAGGGAAAAGCTTGCGCACCGCTTAGGAGACCGAGCAAAGGCCAAGGTGCGCACAATGGCTTCAATCCTAGCAAACGGTTTCAAGAGCCAAGACAAATGCTACCGTCTTACGGTAGACGAGGCTCTTATGAACCACTTTGGTGCCATAGTCATGGCAGTAAAGTTGTCTGGAGCAAGCGAGCTTGTCCTCGTCGGAGACGTTAACCAGCTTCCATTTTTGGACAGAGAGAACCTTTTCGAGCTTAGGTATACCCGTCCAGACCTGGTTGCTGACATCAGCCAGGAGTTTCTCTGCACACACCGCAATCCAATGGACGTGGCGTTTGCACTGAGTGAGATATACCCTGGTATATACTCCTCCAAGTCGTCGCTGTCGCGGGTCCACTCCCTGAAGGTGAAAGGTTACACAGGGGCGCAAATACCGAGCACTGCCCAAAACACCCTGTTCCTGGTTCATACGCAGGGGGAGAAAGCTTCTCTTGCGAGCCAGGGATTTGGGTCCGGCGAAGGGTCACGCCTGGAGGCTCAGGGGTCGACCTACGACAGCGTCATCATCATCAACACCAAGTCCAGGAGGCTTCAGGTCCACGACAGCATATCCCACGCGGTTGTGGCGGTGTCCAGACATACAGTCAGCTGCGTCTATTACACCGACGACTCCGATGACGCCGCAGGCCGCCTTGCTAAGAGGGCGATGGATGCGCCGACTAAAACGGTCGTCAACTACAATCTTCAGACGGCCATGCAGCATCGAGACGTAGTCGTGATAGAGGCCTTGCTCACGCTAGCGAAGTCCCTGGTCAGCAGACATCACCAAAACACCACCTAACAAGTCCCATCCAAAAACTCCACGCTAAACACATACCCAAACCATCACCCTGTCTATATATTGTAAAGCTGCATGGTGGAGCGAGTAAATCATACTCACCTTAACGTCCTAACGACGGGGTTTCTTTAACCGGAACCGTCGGCCGGGACTGGTATGCTCGCACTACCATGCATCTTCCCCCGAAAGTGTACCAATAGATATAAGTAAACAAAATAGCAAATAAAATAAGCAGTGTATCAATAGAAATAAGTAAACAAAATATTTAATAACATAAAGATAAGTATCAAATAGAAACATAAAATTGTAATGCCAGTGTGTAATATATATAGTATTTAGTGAGGGATGAACTCACGTAGTCTTAAGTTAGTTAAGTAAGCCTAAAAATAATGTTCGACGTAGGAGTCAAACAATTGCAATTTTTTATGAAAAAAAAAAAAAAAAACTTAATATAACAAGGTAAAAAAGAGCGCGGACCACACATGTCCGCGGTAGGATATAAAAAAAAAAAAAAAGTATCCGAGTACTAATGCAGACGAAGTCACGGACAATAATTAGTAAACCATATATTTAATTTGAAGAGCAGATTTGTATCTTGATCAGTTATGTTTTTTTCTGGCACACACTTCCTCGTACTCCCGAAAAACGTTTCCATAACAATGTGCTCCGAACAATGGCAACACCACCTCGTATTTGCAAATTATCAACATTAATAATGTGGGACGGTGAATTTTGCAAATTATTTTTATGCCTAAAATCCCTTTATAAGCGCGGACAAAAGCCGCATTAGCTACAAATTAAATTCATGAAACCATAAAGTGTTTCGTTGTTCATAGCTCAGAACCGCGACTGTTGTGTTCCTTGAAAGCTATGATTTTGGCTCACTAATATTGTTACGCATCTTTTTGTTAGGAGTAATTGTTAAAGATTTTTTTGTCGGTTTTCTCTTTGAAAGAGTTCGAGTGAAAAACGCAGAGCTTCAAAGAGAACTAATTTTAAACTCCATGATTAAAAACGATGTTAATTTTGTTTAAAGCCACTTGTCCGGATCGACGTGTTTGTCTCGAAATTGTACCCTTTTAGAGCTCGCTAAAAAAAGACATTTGATATTTTTGTAGGACGAAAGGCTTTAAAAATGAGAGGAGCTGCGAGCAATCTGCTAACAAAAGACTCAACGGCCCTCTTTTATTTTCTTTATAATGATTTGGGTACAATATAATTTGCCATTCGCGGATATCGCATAGAAGCGGGTTTTACTTATCTTTGTAAGGATACTGCTAAATTGAATTCGTACAGATACTCTTCAGAATTTCTAGAGAAATTATTTATAAATTTGTTAATTGGAAATGTGGGTAATATCTGTATTATCCAAATATCAAGTTAATTACTTTCATAACTTAATTTCCGGCTGCAATTACGTGAATAGGTACCAATTTGTAATTAAAAGTACCAACATACAAATGTCGCCTAAAAATAAAACGGCGTTATTTGAAGGTAGATAGGTACTTACCGTCCCGATACCGAGAGCCTTCGTAATCAAATCAGGTATTTTCGTCGTTACGATGTACTTAGAGGGGCTTCACATAAACGTTTTAGATAAATACTCTTAGTTGTACGATATAGATGAGCTTGGCTATTGAATTGGTGATTTTAGGATTTCGAAATTAACAATGAGGAAAATAATGTTAACCATTTCAGTAAATAGCCATAAGTTGCGTCTGAGAACGACCGAGGGGAAAAGCTGTTTGACTATTATCATAACTGTTTCTGCCGTCAAGTCAAAATAGTATAAATAATAGCAGTTTTCCAGTTTAAGGAACAAGGCTGCTGGTATGGTGGTAACTACAGGTATTAGAAGGTGTCCAGGCTTTTCATTCTGCCTGTAAGATTTGCAAAAAAATGAGGAAACAACTTAGTCAAATATGTCTATGCAGATATTAATGGCAACAATCAATACCCCGAGATCCGACCGCAAATATATATTGACAGGCAACCCTGCACAATCTATTCTACTAACAAGTATCGTTAAGGAAAACTAAGTTTACTAAAAAATACCTGCAGATTTTTGCAGTGGGATCTTAAGCTGCAAATGTATCAGTAAAACACGCATGAAGAGACGGGTTGTAGGATACGAAGCACAGAGCTAAAACTGTCGTTAAACAATCTTAAAAGTAAAACAAACCGCAACCTAAAATTGATCAGTATTATAAAGTTAAAGGGTTTGCCCAATTACGTGAGATATATGTTCGTTAGTAATCGGATTCTGAAGGGCTGCATCAATAATCACGCCAGTCGCCCAATCCGTCGGGCAGTGTGGAGGGGCCTTAATTATCGAGTACCATTTGATTAAACTAACTTATTAACATAAGTATTAGTACACAGTCTGTTTGTGTATTGATTTGATACACATAGATTTAGTTGTATCGATACAAATTCATCTCCATTGTGTTATGAGATCGTAAACGTCTGCGGCTCAATGTGGAATGCTACAACAAATGGTTACGATGAAATATAACCAACATTTGCCACAATACTAAAAGGATTATCCCACAGATGAATGCCACAGCCTATTGTTTCTCTCTTTAATCTGTAGGCTTAAATCTTAAGTTACTCTTCAGAATAGCGCTGTCAGATTTTAGGCAAAGAGTAGACAGTTACTTATTGTAGACAATACTAAATAATACTTATGAACCTTATGCTATTGTGACTGTTCCTAAATGACCCTAGGCTGATAAAAATTTCGTTTTTCCTAAGATGTCCTAGATTTAGTGTTAATGTCGGCCCCTTTTTATAAAAGAGGGAACAACGCCCCGCCATCCGCGTTGCTCAATGAACTTCGTACCATCGACTGGGTGATTCTCTTCCGACATAAGTGAATTCCAAATTAAGTTTTTGTTTTGTCTTGGAATTCACAGTTATAAAATTATAACTTGGAAGTGGTTTAGAAGGATAAAATATAACTAAAGGGATATAAACTAAATTGTTACTATTAACTAAAGCTTGTGTGAGAAACTCTTTACACTAATGTATAGAGTATTTATCAAAGACCGAATAATGGTCGTGGATAATGAACTTACATTCATGACTTACTACAAATACAAATAACTAAATTAGCAGAGAGTTTAACTCAGGAAGTAACTGGAGTTGATAATATCAACTCGCCTACAGACAGCCCCAAAAGCGCCCATCCCGCCATCATTTCGTAGTGTAATAGCTGGTAAGAAGAAATGATGAAACAAACTTCCAGCACACATTTCTGTCTGATAGCCTTAAGGGCTAAAGAAGTCAAACAATAGTGAAGTATGGAGTTAATTAGACAAAAGGGATTGCAAAGTGCATTATTTACCTAACGAAAGGAAGTTGGTAGGATCGCTACGCTTGCATTCATAAATACGTTTAATTGAATTACGTTAATTAGTTAAGTTGCAATAGTCAAGATTCCCACCCGAGTGACGTGAGACCGCTTTTCAGCAGCAGGTCCTTCGTAACGTGTACTACTCGGCCTAGACTGCATTTTCTAGTGAGAATCTGCGGCGGCTCCAAGAGTACAGGCTCCCTAAGCACTAGCATGCCTTGCCCAGTCCTAAGACAGTGGTCAGTTTTGTGCCTATTTGCCTCTGCCATTTGAGCGAGACATGCTACCAGTTACACTGGACGCGGGCTATAATAAGTAGCACTCTCTCGGCCTATTCACCCTTTACTAAGACAATACAAAATTACGCAAGCGTACCGTAGACTCAGTCTTTAGCAAAACTCAATGCGAAAGATACTTGCCGTACGTCGGAGCGGATTCATTCGTCGCTTCTCATCTCCTTAAACTGCCCATTGCGTGGATTTTGGGGCCGTCAGGGACGGCAGCCATCCAATATCGTGTCTCGCTAAATAGTGACGATTTAGTAATTGCCTACAAAACGGCTTGGTGTGGTTTTAACGAGACACGTTCCCTAAGCGTCATTAGACGATGTAATTTGGGGTTCTTTGTGATGCCTACCGGCTGAAACCTACCCTCCTCCCTGGAATATGAGCGACAGCAAGTATTTCGCGAAGTGTTCTGAGCTAGACCTTCTTAGGAAACAGTATATTTTAACAACTAACATTTGGTTCTCCTACGTGCTCAATTAAGAGCGGCCATATTTAGCCCATTTTATACAGAAATGAGTATTAGCGGTTCCGCCTTCCGTGTATGTAATGTCAGTTAACTCTCAATAAAGGTCCTTAATCAAATGTGTAATTGTTTAGTGTATAAATGGTGAATTAGGGTATGAAAGTGTGAAAGAAGACTTAACCGCGTCCCTAAACCAAATGTTCGTGACAAATGCCTGCCAAGGATGGATTGTAGGATTGGAGGATTTATACAAGGACTCGCCAAGCTAGAATAAATAGTACATTAGTGAATTGTCCCTACCTATGTAATACAAAGATTAAAACTTACCCCATTCATACTGGCACGCACTCACACCATATTAACGCGGATAGACTAAATTATAATTAACTTAATAATTAAACTCGTTATCACGATACGTTACAACGACTCGACTTTAGATAATTCGTTTCCAAAGCTAAACTCTATGTGTCTAACACTCTAGTATCCTCACTCGTACGTCTTCTTCCACTCCTCAGAACCAGACCGTCCTCTCTGCCCGCCTAAAACCAAGTGTCCATCCCATCCGTCCGTCGTACCTCCTCTCGCTACCTCTCCCCGCGTCCCTTCCCTGCTGCACCCCGCACCACGAGCTTACTTCCCACAGTTTGGCAACGCTACGAAAGGTCTATTTTATGACCGTTTTTGTGCACTTATACTTTATAGTTTTGGGACGGCCGGCAAGGTTCATCGTTGCCATATGGCTACTTCTTAGAATTCGTACAAATCTTCACTATCGACATCCTTTCCCATGGCTTTCTAACCCATGGACCCTTTTTTATAGAATACCAATATTGTTTTATTCTTTTAAAATGGGTAATGTTACATAATTTATTAAAGTGGCTGTCAGACCTAACTTAACGTACTTTTAAATGGCTAACACGTGTAAACCCGTGTAAGAATTATTGATATAAATCTCAATATTTAATTAAGAATAAATGGCGTGTAGTCACACTATATTAGGTACACGGTCGGGTAGCTAGTACAGACACCTACATAGTTCCAAAAAATATTGTATAATTTATATTGACACACTAGTTACAGGTAACAATGTAACAATTGATAATTAAAATGCCAATGCATTCCACTACATTAGACAAATATTTTACTGTCCAGGCCGCTCATCTATGGAATGCATTGCCGGTGACAATAAAACGCGCGCAATCACATGCTACCAGTTTTTAAGAAACTTGTAAAGGAGCTCTACTTGTCATTATGGTCTTGTTCTAGTGTAAGCGGCATTGTTTTGATCCTGTATATTTAGTATTTTGTATTTAGGACCTACTTTGTACAACTAATCGTTTGTTGAAAAACTTGCATCAAGTGCAACCCATATCGTGTCGAGGCTTATCACTTTCCATTCTTGGTTGCCTGTAAGGAATCGCGGTACGCGTTATGGCCGCCTGTTGTATGTTTGTTTTTGTTTTAAGGTCTCTTTATGTATTGTTTTTATTTTGGTGTATATAATCTAAATATCGGCACGAACCATGATATTATGTAAAAAGAAAAACAACATTTGAGTTTATAAAGGTTTTTTAATCCTTTATAAACTCAAATGTTGATGATTTTTAATCCTCCAACATGTAACAATGTACTAAAGGACCGGAGGTATACTGTACGGGTCTTAACATACAACCGAACACGCAAGCAGGCACTGGAATTCCAAAATATAAAATCACAAAAGATCGACGGAAAGGCTAGTCAACCTGAGTTCGAGAGGATTCAAATACAATTGGCTGGTACTCGACACAGCTTATTTGTGAGCGGACAAATAGAAAAACCCTCGAGTTACATCACTGGCTCATGTTTATGTTATTCTCCCGTTATTATTGAGCACTAGTGCTGTAGAAGATCGTTTATTTGTATTGCCTTTTATCATATACATGATGGAACTACTAAGAAATAGAATAAGAAACGTAATTTCTCAAGTTGTATGACTTATTTAAATGAGAGAAATAAAATGAAACAATACAAACCTACATTTCCCACCACACTATAACAGATACAAGTTACCTACTTCCTACAGAGTTCCCGAATCCACATACCTACATGCAACTGTCAAGGAATTCCCGACCTTTCACAGAGAACCACTACGCTAGGATCACGCTCCGGTTAAATGGCACAGAAATGTGCCTTAATACACGACGACACGCATAATGTGTAGCAGCGTGAACCCGTCTTTATTCTAAACACGTGTGTAAAACGCACTTTGGCACATTATCAAGGAACACTGTTCCAAGGGATGCAGGTACTATTCTAAGCAGAGATCTGGCTGTCATCGGTAAATGGGACACAATGCCGGGATTACGCCGCAAATGTAGCACGTTACATTAAGTACGTCGATAAGCAACCCATCCAATTATAATTAACTTTGTTCTTTAACACATTGTGGAATTACTGAGACATTGAACAATTACTGCAGTAGAAATAGTTATTTATTGTTTAAAACAATCGCAGCAGCCTCTAAATAGTGGGCCTATTTCACGATGTCTAAATAGCCACTATTCATTACAAAATTTAAAAAAAAATAACAGAATTTGTAAATTATATCTGTCAACTTAATTGTAGGTGGCGAAACAGAAATTTAGTCTAACTACTACTACAATATAAGTAGTCTGTCCCACAAAAACAAAACGCGATCAGTCTACAGGTAGTTATATTATGACCGAGGTATAAACATTGTACGCTCTAGTTATTGCGTCAGCACAAAAATAATGGCGTCGAAGAATTAGCGGTAATAGATAGACCTCGTGGCTAAGAAGATACCAGGCCCCTCAGAAAGTATTGCGAAAAAAAGTTTTTATATATGGGAGACTGGCCAGTTATAATGTTTTTCGAAAATATGATTATTTATAAGTAATAATAAGTAAGTTCCAATTTCAAAATTTCCCTCCACATTTTTTGCGAGTTAATTCAAAGTATTGTGTCTCACTGAAATATGGATCTGCGCCGGGAACATTTTAGAGCTATGATTTTATACGATTTCAAGTGTCGCCTGAAACCGGATGAATCGTACGATAGACTTCAAATGGCATTCATGGATGAAGGCCCTTCCAAGGCAACCGTGTATCGTTGGTATAACGAATTCAAGCGCGGTCGACCAACTTTGGGGGATGACGAAAGAAGCGGTCGCCCTTTGACGGCTGTTACCGAAGAAAACGTGCTAGCAGTGAAAAATTTAATCCAAGACAATAGGCGAATTACATATCAGGAGATTCAACACATATTGAAGATTGGATCGGGAAGCGTTCACGAGATTCTACACAGCCATCTTCGCGTGAGGAGGATAGTATCACGCTGGGTGCCGCACAACCTCACCGATGCTCAGAAGCAGGCCCGGGTGGAATGGTGCCGTGATATGCTTAACAAATTTGAAGCAGGCTCGTCTCGGCGTGTTTACGACATCGTTACAGGTGATGAGTCCTGGATTTATCAATACGACCCAGAAACCAAGCGCCAGTCGACTGTTTGGGTGTTTCAAAATGAGCCAACGCCTACCAAAGTGAAGCGATCTAGAAGCGGGGGTAAGATTTTGATCGCTAGCTTTTTTAATTTGACTGGCCACTTGGTATCAATTCCCTTACGGGATCAAAGAAGCATTAATGCCGAATGGTATACTACCAAATGTTTGCCAGAAGTTTTCTCTGTTATAAGCAACAAGCGACCAAACACAGGGCTCCGCGGGCTACTGCTCCACCACGACAATGCACCTGCGCACACCGCACTCAAAACGAGGGACTTCCTGGACAGCACGCCAGTCAAACTCCTGGGTCACCCTCCTTACAGCCCTGATCTAGCACCGTGTGACTTCTTTTTATTCCCAAAAATAAAAAATCAGCTCAAAGGGATACAATTTTCGTCGCCGGAAGATGCGCTGGCTGCGTTCGAGCAGGCTGTAAACGAGGTGTCTGCGGCGGACTGGAAAAAGTGTTTTGAAAACTGGTTTAGGCGCATGAATCTTTGTATAGAGGCTGGTGGAAAGTACTTTGAAAAGATTTAATAAAAATATATGTACGTATAGAACAATTTTTTTTAGTTTCGCAAAACTTTCTGAGTGTCCCACGTATATAGAGATGAATAGTGCTGCGAGAGTCTGACAACAACTGGAGTTAATCACGAGGAAACAAAAAGAATTTGTAGTCAGTTTACGTTAGTTTTGTAAAGGTTTATATTATATTACTAGCTTCTCCCCGCGGCTTCACCCGCATGAAATGTGTTTTATCATCCCAAGGGAACACACTGCTGGGATAAAAACTATCCCATGTCCTTCCCAGGTTCTCAAAATATCTCCATTCCAAATTTCATCTCAAAATCAAAATCATTTTTTTTATTTCATATAGGCCTACATGGGCACTTATAAAACGTAGACAAAAGGTGCACGGTTCGGGTTCTCGGGATCTAAATCTGATTAGCGGTATAAGCGTGAAAAGGTAACAGACAGACAGACAGAGTTACTTTCTTAGCATTGTCACGTTACATGCTTATCCCTGGACTAAGGAAAATGCCTATATTTTTGGAGAGTTCTTTAAATAATGCGTAAGCATTCGGACTCTACGGACACGGAGAGAAAATATTGTAAAAATTGCTTCGTAAAGTAACATGAAGTCAGAATGGTCGAAATTAAGGAGGTGACTGGCCGAGTGGAAAACCCTAACGAAAACTTGTTTCACCGCATCACTGTACTCTTTATATCTGCTGTTCGCACCGAGCTCGCCATACCCCGTCATGCGCATCTACTTTATAATATTTTCACTTGAAATTCGCCATTCACCCTTCTTTTATTTGAATCGCAGTATGTTTAATATATAACGCCGTTTCGATTCTGGGAGATCAACGAATGTTGGAATAACAAATAAATAAAAGTGTAAAAAATAAGATTATTTTTATTGTTAAACTCTTTATCTTTTGCTGTTTAGCAAAAAATAATTAAGTAAGATAGAACGATATTAAATGCTGGCTAGATCACTTCTAATCCCGGTGTAATCCTGGCTTAGTGAGAATAGGCCAAACCAAAGGCGTTAAAGAGATTGTTTCAGGTCAGCAACCCGTACACTAAAAAACAACCAAAAACATCATCCTCTGCGAATGTTTTCACATTTTTCATGCTTGTTACGAACAGAAAAAAAATTAATGCTGAATATAGTTTGGAAAACAAAAAATCCTTTGAGTTTAGTTAAAATATTTTGTCCTAACACAGGTTTTATTTTAAATCAACTAATAAGATGACTTTTTTTGAATGCATTAATTACGGATTTTTACTACGTACTTACCTATTGGTTTTTGATTTCATAATTAGTTTCGAATTAGATAGTAGTTCTTGTCATGAGCTCTTCACTAGAGAAAAGTCTCAAATATCAAAAGTCGAACTAATCTGTAAAATATGGATAATTTAATCAATTTACAATGAGAAAACGTGCGAAAGTTAAACTTAAGGAAATAGATTTAGCTAGGACCACAATTTTATTTTTATATCGACACAGACAACAATACAATTATAGTTATCTAAAACCGCCAGCAATACAATACTAGACTGATGAAACTACTCCCACAAACCAAAAACAACAAAGAAAGTGTAATAATTATGAAAAATATTTCACACTAACACAATTATTAGTAGAAAATATTTTGCAGTCGTATTCGACAGGGTGGTGGGCGGTGGGTGTCGGGGTGTTTGCTCCCAGTCTGCCTGCAATAAAACCGTTACAAGCCGTAGACAGATTCTGTGCCCGCTGGTTGTCTGCGAATGGTACTGACTGATGCAATAATTTCACCGTAAACTGCCTTTAAGATGAGCTTCTGCAGACGATAGATTAATGCTATATGGTCTTTTATAGCCAGTAATAGATTGGTTTGTTCGAAATGTTTCACCCGTCCAATATTGAATGCAATGAATTTGTAATCCAAATAGTTTTTAGCAAACATTCCGTGACACATCACTATAGTTTTTCGCAATATTCCAACTTCGGCTTAGCGTCGAAATTGAAATGCAATCGTTTGCTTTCGATATTGGCTACTTGTTGGCACTGTGATTATTTTCTCGTTATATATTATCTTAAAAAACTTGCATCTTTTTTCTCTGAACCTCTCGAGAATCTCAATTTAGTAACGGCTGTTGCCAAATGCTTGCTGATATGAGAAAAAAGCGCCGCAAAATGCATCTTTTTTTATTATTTTCGGGTGTTTTTTGACGGGCGGCGCTGGATAATTGAATACTGTAATATGAAAAGACCTTTGCTCACAGTTGTTAGCCCTCGCTCACACGTTTTCAAATAAAATATTCACACCGCAACTCGTTTACCTCGATGAACTTTTGAATTTTCAGTTTGGATTTGCATCGTTCGGGTTATTTCGCATAATATTTTCCTATTCAGCATATCGAAACTTTGTGTTGAAAATACAAGCAGAACATTCACATGTCGTTTTTAACCTCCGACGGAAAATGAGGGGTGTTATAAGTTTGACGTGTATACCCTGTGTATTTGTGTACCTATAATATGTTTATTTGTGTATGTCTGTGGCATCAGAGCTCCTAAACGGATGAACCGATTTTGATTCTGTCAATGTGGGTGAACTGCGAAGTGCGGTTGTAAGGAATAATAATGACTACCACAGTAGATAATGAATAACATTATTCTCAACATGTCCAGACTAGTGAAAACATTATTAAGAGCAAGTGGAGGAAACACGCAATATAATGTGATATTATCTTTTTGTAAAATGTTTATTTTAAATAACTTTTTTAACTTTTCTTTGTAACCTTAAAAATCAACTATGTCAATTTTTCCCATTATGTCATGTTACTCACGAAAATTGTACCAAGTGCGCTCTCATTTTTATTTTTGAAGGTATTTTTAAGCAAGGAAAAATAGACTAATATAATTTTTTTAAATTAAACCTAATTTAAAAAAAAAGACATTTTTATTTTGTTCCGCTAATTTTGCCGGTGTGTGTATTTCTTGTATTAAATGATGTCCGACGTTTTAGCGATTTTTTTATTTAATTGAGCACACCAAATGATTTTTCTGGTTTGGCAATAATAGTTTTCTTATTTTTACGCTTGCAACAAAGATGGACTGCTACTTGTCAGGTTGGAGAACGATAAGTGTGCATTTTTCGTTGCCCACCCATTTCAAGGTTATAAATAGTGTGGTTCATGCCATCAAAGTCAATCTATCATTGATCGAGGCGTGATAAATAACTTTAAGGGTAAGTGCTGCTCTAAAAACTGTATTCTATAAACTGTGTTTTATAAACTATTTTCTATAAACTGTGTTTTGTGTAACTGTGTATTTGATATTTATTAAAAAACACAGGGTGAGTAAACTCTTTTATCATTTTTATTTACATCGTCATCCCCGCTGAAAAACCACACACATGGTTTTAGTCTTTTTAGTAAAATACAACAAAAGTAATCGTAAATAGAAGTCCATGTTCATGGTTATTTTGTGTGTGATTTTTTTTTTCATTACACATTTTCTAAACGCTCTCTTTCAAAGATAAAATTTATAATGAGGAATATGAGGACGATTAGAGATATTTTGTTTGATGCATGACATTGGATCAGGATACTCTCTGATAGTGTGTAGTTTTGTGAATTGTGTGCAATTCTGTGTGGTTCCGTGGCCGGAGCTACTCTCCGGTAGTACATACAGCTGCAGAGAAACCTCACCCCGTAGAAATGTATAAAAAGCGACATCCATTTCCAGAAGGATATACTACGACTTTTACGTTCACCGCATGCGCGCCATCTCTCTGACATCAATGAAGTTAGTTTTCTGTATTTATTGACATCGATTCTACAAGTAAGCGTGCAAGATACCCATTTAACAATAATTGTTTACGTTATTGATACAAAATAGTCATGCGCTAACCAACATTAGCATATTTAGGTAGCACTGTATGGCTATAGAGTGGTGTTGCGGGTTGAGGGGAAGTAGGTAGGTGCTTATAAGGCAATATTTACAAAAGAAAGGAGATTCGGTCAGTGGGTCGTCTCAGGGGTGGAGTTGAAGATTCACTTAAATAAGTAATATTATATTGATATAGTAATATTCATATTCTAGTATTTTATTGCTGGCGGTTTTGGATAACTATAATTGTATTGTTGTCGGTTTCGATATAAAAATAATATTGTGTTTCTAGCTAAATCTATTTCCTTAAGTTTAACTTTCGCAAATTTTCTGATTGTAAATTGATTAAATTATCCATATTTTTCAGATTAGTTCAACTTTTGATATTTGAGACTTTTCACTAGTGAAGAGCTCATGACAAGAACTCCGATCTAATTCGAAACTAATTGTGAAATCAAAAAACCTATAGATACGTAAGTACGTAGTCAAAATCCATAATTAATGAATTCAAACAAAGTCATCTTTTTAGTTGATTTAAATTAAATCCTGTGTTAACACAAAATATTTTAATTTAATTTAATTAAAAGGATTTTTTGTTGCTCAAACTACATCCAGCTATATTTTTTTTGCTGTTTGTACCAAATATGAAAATTGTGAAAACATTCGCAGAGGATGATGTTTTTGGTTGTTTTTTAGTGTACGGATTGCTGACCTGATACAATCTCTGCACGATAATGCACGATAATGCACGGGCCCATACTGCTCAAGTTGTAAATGAGTATCTTCAGGACGGAATCCACAAAATGGAGTGGCCAGCAAGGAGCTCCGATTTAATTCCTATTGAGCTTGCTTGGGACGAGCTTGAAAGAGTTCCACTTCCAATAACTCTTCATGACTTTATTTACGCGCTCATCGAAGAATGGGAGAACATTCCTCAGCATATGCTGGTATTCAGCATGCCCAATCGCGTAGAAGCTGTATTGAGAGCACATGGAGCAAACACCAAGTATTGAGTTATCAAAACCTACGTTTACAACTAATAAAACCCCTACTTAGAGATTTGGTTTTATTTGCCGCCAATTTTTTAAAACACTAATTTAAATTTTGAACACAATATTTACGTTTTTAGTTGGTAATATTCTGATGCGCTGTTAAATGTACTTCAATATTGCAGACGGCGTCATTAAGTTAGCCTTGCCCGTTTAGGAGTAATTTGGTGCTAAGTCACAGGAACTTTTACATTACACAAAAAAAAAAAAAGGTCTATAAAAACCAGTTAGGAAACCCAAGACAGACAGTGGAGTAAAACTGGCTCCAAAGCATTGAATGGTGCAGGTAAAGTTTTCAACTCAACTGATCAGTCGGGTTTCTTGAACGTCTTCAGAATTGATGAAGGTATAACTCACATTAATTTTACATAATAAATTCAGGAGCCGCATTCATCAAAACCGTACTTTGCTACATTTTAGGTTCTAGATTCAAACGATTAGTTTGAAGTTAGTCGTTAGGAAGGATTATTATTTCTTAGGAATGGAAATGAGTAGAATTGGTACAGCTGTGAACGCTGTGATTGGATAGCAACTGCGTCAAGTTTATGAAGGTGCAGTTTTTTTTTTTTTTTTTTTATCTAATAAAGGCTCGCGTTAATCTAATATTATAAAGAGGTGGAATTATTATATTTATTTTTAGTAGGTGATCGTTGGAAGTATATCCACTGATCTGATTCTACAGCTGAGTTTATAGCTACTTTACATATTAAAAAACCGGCCAAATGAGTGTCGGACTTCGCACATTTAGGGTTCCGTACCAAACCGCAAAATTAAGTTGATTGTAATAGAAAAAAAGAGGGTTTTTTAAAGAAAAATCAAATTTCTCAATATATTGGTATTGCAATAATAAACATTTTTACACATTTTTCTATTCCGAGTGTGAACCATAATAAAATAAAAGGTTGAGAACACACGGGTTGCCACTAATGGCAATGCATGAAATATCTCAATTTTTCAAAATATTATTGTAGAAATGTGAAGCGAGAGAAATAGTTTCGCGCAAACCACAGCGTTATGTTATGGCGAGAAAATAAAAATGAAACGCACGCATTTACAACAATGTTGCGCAATCCTAACTAATATATATTTCTTTACCTATAAATTTTTTGTTTGTTGCGCTTTCACGCTTTAGTGGCTGAACGGATTTAGATCAAACTTAGCACACGGGTAGACTATGTTCTGGATTAGGATACTTTTTATCCCAGAAGTATATTCCCTTTTGATAATTATTACGTGGGTGCCGCTCACAGAATCTAGTATTTCATAAATTATTCAATATTTTCTATTTCTATTTATAGTATAATCTATTCCATAATAAAAGGAAGTAATTGAAAACACACGGGTTGGCACTAATGGCAATACACGTAATAATTCAAATTTTTAAATTTTGCTGTAAAATATTGTAGCGCGAAAAAATAAGTTTTGCGCGTGTTAGAATCATGAATGAAACTCTATATATAAAAGTATTGATATCTACCAAGATAGCAAGCTTTGAATATCAAGATGGTTGTTGGTTATTTACTGTGTATCAGAGTTCCAATGTATTTGGTGTGTCAGGAAAGGGTTTTATGAATAAAATCAAAGAAATACAGGACTAGGTATTGTAGGCTTGTCAATTAATTCATGTTGAGAAGGTTAAGTGAGCTTACCACCCATTCGCTAGACTAGTTCTCGTTTAAAAGAAGGGCCTCAAACTACACGGAAGCTCTATTATAGTATTTATCGATGTTTTTTACAACCACAAAGTATTAACAAATTATCAAGGATAAGACAAAGAACATAGACTAGCCCTTAAATCAAATTTGACATATTAGGAATAAAGGTCATAATATGATATAGACACAGTCTCAACACAACTATTAGCAATAATAAATTTATAATATCAAATAACTTACGTTAGTCTTGTGTAGTCGATCTTACACCAAGTATTAAGACTTCTAAATAACAATATCTGGCTTGTACTGGATTGTAGTTCACAAAACAGTGAGTCAGCTTATCAATTACACACTATTTTATAATATCGGGTCTATCTGTGTCTCAATACGTCAAATATGAGAAAATGGCGCAGTGTCCCGCCATTTTCTATATTGCTTTAAATAATCTCACAATTTGGTGAACAATAATCAATTCTATTGTAATGAAACAGTTTTAAAACGTATCAAGACAATTAAGGAATTTAATATCGCCTAACTAGTCATTCTAAATCAATATTCGAAAGAATATTGATATTAACAGACAGTATTGTATCTACCAATTGCTTCAAATGACTTATATTACTAATATAGCAATATAAAATCCAGGATACATCATAATGATCATTACAAATTACGAAATAATTTATAGGAATATTATCAATGTGCTTGCGCGTCTTAGAATGTGAATATTATCAAATTCTAAGACGCGCAAAATGTGTTATGGCGGTGGAATAAAAAGAAAACGCACAACATTACAGTGATGTTCAATATGTTATAAACTTGATAGCGAGAACACCAAACATTGTAGTGATAACACAATATCATGTTGCCAACAGTAGTCCACCCAGGTGACAATTGTTTCGCCGGAAACACCCGGAAAACATTGTATTTTTTAAAATTAGGTTTTTCATAACAGTACCCATTTTCATTGAAATATTACTGTAAGTTTTATTTGTAAAGAACTAGATTTGTCCAAAAAAAAATTCAAATTTATATGCACAGAATTTTAATACTGCTACATTAATTTGAACAATTTATTAATATCTACTAACATTAAGCTAGACGGGGTTCTTAGTACGCACTTTGATCTCATTCATCAGATCATCAACTAACCACCATATTTGATGTAACTTCTTGGTATTTACAAACCTTCTCTCAAAGTAAACAGTGTGGGCAGTAGGTAAGTATCTACTAATAAAACTACAATACATTTACATACCACAGC
The DNA here is from genome assembly GCA_949775005.1 of Orthosia gothica. NCBI lineage: Eukaryota > Metazoa > Arthropoda > Insecta > Lepidoptera > Noctuidae > Orthosia > Orthosia gothica. Next base: position 11,173,521 of record OX459051.1, read on the forward strand.
CTCTTCAAACAAAACGGTCCTTTCTTCGCCTTTTTGTTCCCACATGGGCAATAAAAAGTGTGTGACGTAAGTCAACACTGCACCATGTGTTCCAGCTCAGCTCAGGTCAACACCGCATTGCAGCACCTGGCAACACACAATAATTACATTTTTAAATAGAAAATTGTTTTTATTGCCAGCTTCTGTTACTGTTGATAAATTGGCACACGCTGTAGTTTTTTAAATTGAACATGTCTTTGAAGTTCAACTTGATATTATGTAGTTTAAACTAACTAGTGGTGCAAAAGAATGTTACTACATATTATATCATTATAAAAGTGAAAGTTTTTTTGTTTGGATGTAACGTACGGCTGAATGGATTTGGATGAAATTTAGAACAATGGTAGACCATGGCCTAGATTAGGATACTCTTTATTAGGTACCCGTGCGATAATTTCCGTGGATGCGGACCAAGCCGCGGGCAAAAGTTAGTTAAGAATATTTTTGCTCTATTGTCGAACCAAAATGAGAATTTCTAGAACTAATAAATTATACCTATTTCTAAAGAACTGGGACGAGACTGGCCGTAGATTCTAGATGCTGCTATGCTAGATTCTTTATTAATAACAATGGGTCAGTCTATTGTTAGCCATACAGGCTTCTTATTGTTTATTCTTCTTATAGACGCCATCATTCTCCGAACGATTGATCGAAGCTTTATTACATAGTTCCTAGAATACAGGTACCGTTATCCAAACAGAGAAATTAATATCGTATACTCTTAATGAAATAAGGTCAACAATTTACCTTAAGTGGTCATACTTACCTACAAACTTTACCCTACCGAGAGCCAACATTAATCTTTTATCTATCGACAGTTTCGTAACTCCGAGAATTTCGCTCTTATTGTTATTACATTAATTAGGCAAGATGCTCTTTGATAAAATGATGATGTTTAATTTGGAATCTATATATCCTGTAAATTCGATTATTGATAGATACGACATGTTGATAGGTATTTGGTATCCAAGAGGCCAATATTGTATAACACTGAGTTGTAGAATTTGTAGGTGTATATGTACGTACAGTAGAGATCATGTGCAATAAGGTACCTACACAGATTATTTTCCACTAAACCAAACAGAGGAAAGCAGTGAATGCGAAAGACGAATGGATAAAGGTGGAAAAGAAACAAAGGAGGTCAGAGACAAAGTAAAGGAAAGGCTGAAGAAGAACTGCACTGACCTGACCTCACCGTGGAGGTAGTGTAGAACAGGGTTCCGTTGCTGATCCTTAGGGACCTCTTCTTGATTACCACCGACGAAGGCGTCCTTAAGGCATTCAGAAATCAAAACCCAGGCGTTTTTCATGGCCTCAACGATGTGGCCAATAGAATGGAAATTAAATATAGAAAGAAAGCCAGGAATCCGCACGCAGGGCATATTGTGCTTAGCGTCTTGCCCAGTATCTGGCAACGAGCAACGGCAAAGGGATGGGTTCACATTGACCTTCAAAGAGTCAGGGCCGAAGATCAAAGCCCACTCGTTCAATGCTCGCTCTGCTTAGGATACGGGCATAGTCGCCGTCTCTGCACATAGACGACAGAGAGGTGCAGCCATTGTGCTGGGCCGCACTTAAAAAAGGACAGCGCGGACTGGCTAGCTGGCTCAACTCCAGTATGCTGCAACTGTATGCATGGGAAGCTGGAGAAGACGGACCATAACGCCTTCAGCAATGACTAGCACAGTAGGAAAAGATGGGACGAGATAGCGAGGACAGCAGTAGCGTACTGCTAAGGTGGTCCCGAGGAATACTCCCGCGTCGAGAAAAACCAGACCATACCGTGTGGCCCTAGCGAACCTTCAACATAAGAAACTGGTGACCACCGAATTCTTTCTAGAGGCCAGTGATCGTAAGATCTCGTGGGCACTGATCCAGGAGCCGTATGTTGGGAGGGCGAGGACTATGAGGAGCTACCGAGGTTCGCGAATCTATCAGTGTGAGGTTGATGGAAGTGGGAGGGTAAAGGCGGCAATTGCCATCTTTCACGATGACCTGGATGTCATCCCCTACCCGAAACTCACCACAAACAACATCGTTGTGGTGGGGATCCGGACCAAAGCCTGGGAGATCGCAGTAGTCTCTTACTACTTCGAGCCAGACCAACCCATAGGGCCATACCTGGACCAGTTGACCCAGATCAAAAGGGAAGTGGCCACTGGTAGGTTGCTAATAGGGGTGACGCAAAAGTGAAGAGTCTCTGGTGGGGCAGCACTCTGGAGGACCCCAGGGGAGCCGAGATGTCCGGGACCCTGGAGGAACTACAGCTTCAGGTGCTGAATACTGGAAATCCGCCTACGTTCGACACAACAAGTTGAGCAGCTGTTCAGGCGTGAAGTACCGTCTCACCTTCGCAAGGATCCCCAACTTTTTTGCAGCCAATTGAGCCTTTGCCTCAATGAATGGAACAAAATTGAGGGTCAATGTTAACGTTACACTAAGAAGGTCGAGGCCTGTCTGTCTGTCTGTCACCAGGCTGTATCTTATGAACCATGATAGCTAGACAGTTGAAATTTTTACAGATTATGTATTTCTGTTGCCGCTATAACAACAAATGCTAAAAAAATAATTAAATAAATATTTAAGTGGGGCTTCCATACAACAAACCTGATTTTTTTGCCGTTTTTTTGCGATAATTGTACGGATCGTTTCGTGCGCGAGTCCGACTTGCACTTGGCCGGTTTTTTACAATGTTTTGCCAATTTTCTGCCTGTTATGATAATAATTAATTTATTTCTGTAAGTTGGTTTGTATAAACACTTTTATATATCGATCATATTTTTTAAAACTAGATGAGGTCGGCGTTTCCTATCTGATTACTATGAGAAGAAAGGCCGAAACAAACTCAGAGGTCACAGTCCCTTTAAAGTCCAGACAAAATCTTGGTTAGATCATGTTAAGACCATGTAGACTTATGTCTGAAATGGTCTTTTGAGGATAGAACCAGCCAGATTGAGTGGACCTGTCCAGTCAGTGCACGCATTTGTCAATAACTGTGAACTGATGAAAGCCTTTCGTGTATTAAAACCTGTGCTTCCCTATTAAATAAACGTAGAAGTAAGAATAGACAAGTAAATATCTAAAGTTGATTATGTGGGTAATAGGGGGAGAAGAAAGTCAAGGATTAAGGTGACCATATAACGACTGATTCCGTCAAAACCTATGGCCTTGGATTTAATGGACAGGATGATTTTTCTGATTTCATCCAAGGTGGCCGGAGAAAAGTGGAACTGTTCTATAATAGGACCGGGTAGGCCGGTAATGAAGTCATCCGTCTGAGATAACATTTGGGCATCCAACTGGCAGGTTGTAGTGAAGTGACGGTTGATATCATCCAAGCCGATTGTCTTTGGAAAATCCACATGACGTGACCTACCGATACCAAGAGTTCCAAGGAATTTGCAGATATCAGCCGGAGAAGAAGAAAATATGTTTTCGAGAATATGGCGGCGTTTGGCATTGCGTATCACCTGATTACACCGATTCCTTGCAGTTTTGAAAAGGTTCCTGTTTTCAAAACAGCGATCCTTTTTAAATTTACGAAAGGCCCGGTCCCTGCGCCTCATCGCCATACGAACCCCTGCCGTCATCCAAGGAGCAGGTGGACGCCTTAGTTTAACCCTCTTGACAGGAGCGTGTCTGTCATAGAGTGCAAGGACCGTACGATTAAACAAACCCAGCTTGTCGTCCACAGTCGCTGCCGCAGCAATGTTTTTCCAATCTAATTCCTATGCATCCTGTCGCAGTTTTTCAACATCAATGCGGGAAAAACAACGCATGTGCAGAACCTTAGGGGGCAGTTTAGGTGGTTTTAGGGTATAGGAGAGGAATATCAGGTCGTGACACTGACCATGAGAGGAAACAAGGGGGGGAGTGGACGTGAGGATTAAGTCAAGCCAAGTGTCATCACCCAAGACATTGAAGTGAGTAGGTTGCAGAGGAAGAATATGGAGACTGGTGGACTCGATGATATGAAAGAGTTTGCGGGAACGAGGGGCTGGACGAGATAGGTCAGTGTTGAAGTCTCCCATGATAAAACAATGTGCACAGTCTGAACCTACAGATTCCAGCGCCAGTTCGAAGCTGGAAAAGTAGTCAAAGGTGGACGGACAACACCAAGTAAGGTTTTGACTCCTTTCACGTAAACCCCCAGAAAGAGGTACTCAGTGGAAGCACTATAATTTGAAGGAGATGAGGCAAGGACTTTGAAAGGGATATCACTACGAAGATAGATAGCCCTCCCCACAATCCTATCCAATCCAATCATTACGGATAAGAATGAAACCGGGCAGAGGATAGCTGGTAGAGAGAAGATGAGGTTTGAGCCAACTCTCAGAAATCAGAACGACGTGTACATTAGCGTCGGATTAGGTGTCAAACAGATCACTGTATTGACTTGGCACACTCTGAGCGTTGATGGCAGACATAAAACAAATGACGCTTTTGTTGGCTGAAGTTCCGACGCAGAATGTCACCAAGGGTGTCGGTCAGAGAACTAAAACTTCCATTAGCGGTTGAGTTGAAGGAAACATTAGCAGAGTAAAAAGAATCGTCATCAGAAATCATAGTGTGTGTAAAATACAATATAAATAATAATAATAACCTAAACAAAATAAATTAATTAACTATGACACAAGTTTAAGGGTGCTACAACACTATTTGTTCACCACCCACCAGCAACACAGGCATAATACAGACTTACACATATAAAAAAATTAGAAAAAAAAGGTGTTATACAAGGAAAAGCAAAGTAATTAAACTAAAACTACACAGTTGACAGTGGTACAATAATAAAAACAAATTGCAAAAAAACACCAAACACAACATTGGACGTCACAATTACATTACATTTACATATTGACAGACAAGACACGACAGAAAGATGATACTGGGGACAGTGAATTTGATTGACAAAACACAAACACAATTAAAGCAAAATAAAACGCAAATCACCAAACATAACATTGGACGTCACAATGACATTACTACATATTAACGGACGGTTATGACACGTCTGACAGGTGACACTGGTGCCAGAGTGAGTGACAGTGAATTGAGTGAATAAGTTTACAATCTATGAATCTATTGACTGACAATAACACAACAAACAAGCAAAACACTGTGCAATTACCACCAAACTGTTAATAATTACTACTAAACAAAACATAGAAAGCGGGTACTCGTGCACAAGCAAAAGTTGTGTAATAATTATGTGAACTACACCGTCAGAATTAAACGATACACTGTGTTATTGTTATCAGAGTTAAGCCCAGACTTTCGATCCCCAGCTAACCCAACCAATGGCTAAACACTGGCCAACCAGCGGCTCCAAACCCGGGCAAAACACGTCTGTTCAACAATTCTAAGTTTAAAACAAAATATATTGAAATAATTAACTCAGCAACTAGTTTGAACAGTTGTAAGGTCCAGAAACTAGAAAAAAAAAAAAAAAAGGCACTCCTTTGAAACCACTGGCTGACACTTCCAACCACTGGCAGAGTCAACCACGGATCAAAAACTGGGTCTTAGAAAATTATGCCATGCAAACGCTCAGTCACTACGCACAGTACGCACTCCACTATTGCCACTCAATGCACCAGCCCTCTTAGGGTACCTTGTCAACAAAGGATTGAGCTCCTCCATCGCAGTAATTTTATGCCGTGCTCCATCAGGGGTTCTTATAACAATAACCCCGTCTTGTGTCCAGGACGCCGGCATCCCAAAATGCAAGGGTGCCTTACTGAACACGGCCTGCCTATTACGGGTCAGGAACTCCTTAACTGAAACCGTGGAGCCTTTAAGTGCTGACTTCGCCTTCCACACAGCGGATCTATGTTCAAAATTTGCAAACTTTACCAAAATAGGCCGACTGTGTTTGGGTCCCCTGCTAGATGCACCAAGTCTGTGGCACCCCCTGATGGACGATGCAGTTATACCTGGTAGAGCCATCTTGTTGCTGATAATGCCTAGCACTAGAGCCCGGCAATCCTCCTTATCAACCTCTGCGAAACCGGTGAAGATGAGTACCTTCCGGCGCGAACGTGTCTCCAAACCGTCAACCACTCTGGAGCACTCCATGATCTGTGTCCGCAGAAGTCCCAGCATAGCAAACATTAGCTCTCTAAATGTCCGGAGCTCCTCTCGGACCTTTGCCACGGTATCCTTTGCAGATCCTGCACACTGGTGCTGGGCCTCAAGATCGTTCATTTTTCTGAAGAAGCACTCCTCCAGATTCTTCGGAGCCGACTGAATCTCATCCAGCTGAGACATATTGAAGTGTAGAACAAAGAAAATACTTTGTCAGTTGAAAGTATTAGAGATAGCTGGTAGGTGGTGTAGTTTTAAATGCTATAATTAAATGGGATGTCTACCAATGTAAGATCAGCTGCTTAGGCAGCTAATTTAACTAACTTAAATTTAAAACTTAAAAAAAAAATGCTTAATTATATTTTAAAATGAATTTACTAAAACTGATTGATAAAAAACGCGACTTAACTTTTTCTACACCTACCGCCGAAAAAGAGATCCTCGGGGTTCTTCGGGCCTCTCTAGGGTGCTCGTGGCTACATACGCGCCCTCTGATTGCCTTTTTTATTGCTTCGCTTTCATACCGTATTTCATCTTATTTTTGGAGACCCAAGGTGTTTGACGTGGGACCTATAGCGCTCTATGTGGGACTTATGGCGTCCAGCGATTTGCCCAATTCTCTTGACGGGAGATCCATGGCGCTCGGCGTGGGACCGCTATGACGCCCAACGTTGGTCTTATATCACCAAACTTGGAACCCATGGCTACTAACGGAGACCCATGATGTTTGTCGTGGGACTTGTGGCGCCCAACGTGCGTCTCATGGTGTCAAACGTTTGAAACATGGGTCACGATGTGTGACTCAGGGCTCCCAACCTAGATATATCACTTTACGTATACAGGAAAGTACCTTATACAAATATTTTTTACATCCCTTGGTTTTTTTTTTTTTTTTTAATCTTTATTTATTTAGAGGCTTTTACCTTACAAAGGTACGTCAGCCTCATCATATCCTTATCTAACTAATTTAACACGTAATTTTAATATTATAAAACAAAAATATTATTGCGTAAGCGAAGGAGATAGTGATGCAGCAACCATTGCATAAATTAGTTTCGCTTCTCCCGAATTTGGTCTAGATAATATTCTAATGAAAGCTCCAACATCATACATATTAAGTTTTAAGTCCCGCATCACTATCGCCCTCTCTCTACTGTTCTTTTCACATTCCAGCAGCAAATGTTGGACATCATCGACTTTATTACAGACTTGGCAATTAGGTGAATCGACTTTTTTCATTAGGTATCCAAATTTCCTGGATGGAAAATGACCAGAACGCAACCTATGTGCCATAACAACATACGACCTCTTTGTATAACTTTCAGCGAACCAAGGGATTCGAGGAGGCTCACTTTGCATAGTCTTATACCATATGCCTTTTTCTTTAGACTGCCTGTCAAAATACTCTTTGAAACGATTGTAGCTTATGTTCTTGTAATAGCTGAGTATTTCTGTGTAGAACGGGGCGATGTCAGTTTCCAATCCTTCCAAAATAGCTTTTTTTGCAAACATGTCAGCCTTCTCGTTTCCATGTATACCAATATGAGATGGAACCCATTGCAACCTCAAATTAATGTCATTAAGTTCATAAATTAGTCTGAGGATTACATAAGCTATCGGTACACCTCTGTAGCCAGAGGCGCATCGAGCTAAGTGCATTAAACCACTTCTGCTATCCGTGCATATAATAATGTTTTGATTCACAGAATGGTTGGCACTGTCCCAACAAGTTATGTGCTCTAGAGTTTTTGAGATTGCAACGAGTTCCATCGTCATTACAGATAAGTTTGTATCAATAGATTTGAATAAGGCCGAAGTTCCATCACTCCAACTATAATAAGCGGCACCGCATCCACTTTTGCTCTTAGACCCATCAGTAAAGTACATTTTCCACCCCGGGTACTTTCCACTAAGTTCTTTGATCACATCGAATTTAAGTGATGTTACCTCAAGGCTGCGTTTTGCTACTTTTAAACAGTCTAACTCACAACAAATTTTTTCCCGTACGCTTATACCTGTAACCCATTTCTCCAGTGAGTACATGTCTAAAATACTTGAACAATGTATTCTACTTAGTTTACACTCACTGTATACGGTCACAAGCAAAGGTTTTTTCTTATTGTTCCAGTATCTTGTGACTGAAAGATCATTCAAGTCATCTATTAATTTAATAGTTACATTGTTCGAACATGACATACTTTTTATACAGAACTTGTAAGCTAAGTATAGTCTCCTAATGTACAAAGGAGGAATGCACATTTCAGCTTCCATTACGTGTATTGGAGAGCTTTTTATAAAACCACCTATACTCCTCAAATATTGGTTCTGAGTTTTGTCCAGTTTGCCTAAATGACTCCTTGCACTATTATCATAGAGAAAACAACCGAAGTCAATCCTACTGCGTACCAATGAAATATACAAAGATCTCAAATGTTTTGGATGGATTCCCCAAGTCGGCCCAGCCAATGTTTTAAATAAACCTAAAAATTTTGCCGCCTTTTCCTGTAATTCCTTAATATGCCTTTTCCATAGAAGTGACCTATCTAACCAGATACCTAAGTGTTTCACACAATCTACTGAGGAAATTGGTAAGTTGTTAATTTTAACTTGCAATTGTCGTCTTCTTCTACCTCTACTAAAAAGACACATCTTTGATTTGTCTGGTGACATGTCTAGACCCATATCATCCAGCACCACAACCATAGTGTTAAGAGCAATTTGCATTTCCGATGCCGCGTGGTTTAAATCCTTATGGCTGATGTAAAATACGAAGTCATCCGCGTACTGCGAGACAATTACAGTCTCAATCTGTTGGCAAATTGTTGATGTAATAATATTAAAAAGCATCGGTGATATTGGGTCACCCTGTGCTAACCCCCTGCTTGCTCGTCTAACATCAACAGTTCGTCCATCATTACTACTTCTTATCATCAAGTATCGTTCTAATAGAAATGAATTTAAATACCTACAAACTTTTGAGCCAATTCCCAAATCATCTAATGTTTGAACAACCTTTTCCACTAATACATTGTTATAAGCATTTTTAATATCCAGAAAGCACGCCAACGTAGGGTCGTTTCTAGTGAAGCCCAATTGGATATAAGTAGATAGTCTTGAAATGCAATCTAAACAAGACTGAGCTCTCCTAAAACCAACCGTGTAAGGAGACAAAATTGAACGTTTCTCAATATACCATTCTATTCTTTTTCCGATCATATTATGGAATATCTTACAGACACATGATATAAGAGATATTGGTCTAAGTTTAGTCTCAGTATTCGTGTCGTGCCCAGCTTTAGGAATAGCAATAACTGATATCGCACGCCATTGTTTTGGAATATCTCCAGTTCTGTAAATGTCATTATATACCCGGAGAAGAAACACCTTGGCCTCCAAAGGGAGATTATAAATCATAGAGTACGTTATTCCATCATTACCCGGAGCAGTGTCCGTCTTTTTTAAACTATTCTCTAATTCTTCTATTGTAAATGCTGATTCTATTAAATCATTCTGTGATTTGAATACTGGTGGTACGTTTATCACGGAATCCGGTGTGAGTGAATATAACAAACCTTTTAGTTTTTCCTCCGATACACTAACTTTAGCCTGGCGATAACCCTTAAACCATTTCATCTTTCGCCACATATCAGAAACAGAAGAAGTTTCATCTATGCTACTACAAAATTTTTTCCAGCCGCCATCTTTGGCTTTTATTATTAAATTATGTGCATGGGTACTTTTCTCTTCTAATCTTGTAAGATTGTCAGGAGTTGGATTTCTTCTGAATTTGGCTAAAGCCAACCTACGTTCGGCCACTGCTCTAGATAGTGATGGATCCCAATACTCTTTTGGCTTGAAATTCCTTAAGGGACTAGTTCAAATTTTGATCATAGGTATGTGTTTATTTGCTGCAATATCAACTTGTTCTAAGAAATATTCGTATGATGCCTGAATATTATTGCTGACATCAACTACCCCAGAAAAGGACTCTGTAAGCTCATCACGATAGGCCTCCCACTTTGCTTTTTTGAAGTTTCGTATTTTATTATACTGGATTTGTTCTTGAAAATTCATCGAAATCTTCATTACGAGGTGATCACTACCTAAATTTTCGTTCATTACAGCCCAATGAAATTTAATAGCGATGTCAGATGATGCTAAAGTGATGTCCGGTGATGATCTTTGTATATTTCCATTAACTAACTTGACCCGGGTTGCCTCTCCATTATTTAGTGTCACAAAGCCGTGTTCCAAAGCTGAGTCCAATATTTGAGTTCCACGCTGATCTGTTTTATATGACCAGTTCGTATGGTGACCGTTAAAGTCACCTGCAACTAATGATTTTTTAGGTACTAATGAGAAAATATTGTCCCAATCTGAAGATGTTGTACGTACTGAAGATGGACAATAAATGGATACAACATGTACCAAACTCTTACAATTAAGTATTTTTATACATATAACTTCTATACCTACATTACTTAATCTAATTGGGCATATTTGTGCCTGTATAGATTTATGAATAATTATCGCGACGCCACCGTAAGAATCGTCTCTGTCTTTTCTATATATATTATAACCTCTCATATTCAAACGGACGTCAGGATTAAGCCAAGTTTCACTTACAATAACAATATGTATTTTTTCTTGCCCAAGTAACGCGTCCAAACTAGGTGATTTTGGCTTTAAACTTTGACTATTCCATTGTAGTATATTAATCAAAGCGTCTTTGCGGTAATTATTCATTGAAAGATTTTAACAACCATTGACCTAAATTGCCTCCAATAAAAAAATCCTTAACAAATACCTTGCATTCCTCGTATATCACTTTCAACACCGAAATTATTATTTCTTCAATTCCTTTTTCTGAACAAATTATATCTTTAATTTTTAAAAGTATTTCTGAAAATCTGAATTTTCTTTTCTTCTTCTTTTCAGCTTCTTCTTTTTCCGATTCCCTATTTTCCTGACTACTTCCGATTGTCTCATCTTCCATAGAACCGGTTTCCCACTCTGTTTCCATAAATGTAGTTTGATTTCCTCGCCCATCTTTATATTTATTTTGCTTCTTAGACCTGTTCAGTTTTTGTTTTTGTCTGTTGCCTAAGATTTCTGTTTGATCGCATGTATTTTCATTAATTAAGACTTCTTGTGGCGTAACTGTCGATTGCACAGCACTACTGTAAGTTTTGTTCAAAGTAATATGACTATCCTCCGTTCTATCATCAGATTCCTCAATTGTTACAACCATACTGCCTTTATTGTTGTTCTTTAGATATATTTCTAAGGCTTTTCTATAGGCTATGTTCTCTACGCTCATTATAGTTCGAATCTCTTTTTCTTTTAGGAAGGCGGGGCATGTTTTGTCAAGTGCCATGTGAGGTCCTTTGCAATTAGGACATACAATTTTGTCTGTTTCACAATTTGCATGCTCTTTGCTACATTTCGGGCACCTAATCTTTTTAGTTGAGCAGAATTTCTTTATATGCCCGAATTTCCAACAGTTGGAGCATTGAGATACAGGAAATACATATCGTTCTACCCTAAAACGGCAACCATAGACAAAAATAAATTCTGGAGTAGTAGGGCTCTCAAAACACACACGCACAGTCTCACTGTCCACCCACTCTCTGTCCTGACTGATACGCCTTAGTCTTCTAATTGATAGTATTTTGCATGAAGTCTCTAATGACTCTAGTATCTCTGAGTCACTCAGTTCCAAGTCTACGCCCTTAATTATTCCGTAAGATAAATCGAGCTGGTTAACAAATTGAATTCTTATTCCTAAATCAACGAACTTCTGACATTTGATTAATTTTTCTCCATCTTCTTTCTTAGCAAAATGTATGAAAACTTTAAAGGGACTCTTATAGTTGATTCTCAATATGTTTTGAATATTCTCATTTTTCAATAATTTTGCTAATGCCATTTGTTTGGGCAAGACTTCTAAGGACGTTAAGCTAATCTTATATGTGTCATCCATATTTTCTTCTCTTACCTCCTTCCCCGATTCGCCATCAGTTCCAGACTCACTCCTTATGAGACGCTTAGGTCGCCTTCTGATCACCGTTATAAAACCCTCTTCGCTACAGCTTTCATCGTCCTTTTCCCTGGCCCTTTTCTCTACAATTCTGCCACTATCCATCTCGCAATCCTTCTGGTTACTACTATTACTCTCCTCACCCGCAAAGGAAATCGAAGTAATCATCGAATCGCTGTTTTCCGCGTTGTTTCCGTCACTTTTTTCTTCCATACTCAATTTATGTGGGTACTCCGAAAAAAACTTGACTTAAGCGATACGGAGTAAACAGTCTACGTGTGGTTGGCGTGATTAATATGTAATCCATGCCAAATTATAACTTTCTAGTACTAAGAATCTCTGAGCTAAACTGCGGACAGACGGACGGACAGACAGACATGGTGAAACTATAAAGGTATCTTGTTGACTACGGAACCATATAAAAAAACTCAAAGATGTAAACTCTGGCAAAAACTAAAATGGATAAATACGTATAAAATATTCTTTTTAATAAAAGTCTGCATTACTTAGCAGCACAAAAAGAAAACGGGTTATTGATAAACTTCAACTCGGCTTTCTTTCATAGAAAAATTCCACATATGTTAAAATGGCAAGCAAGCTTGTATAAATAGAAACAGGTGCCGAGCTAATGTTATTTTCACAACTACATACGTGATTACTCCAGAGCCTTCCCTAGAACCACGCTAGAATGTACAAAAACAACAGACGAGCGTGTTGTGAAGCTCTACTATTTGACCACGTTACTCAGATTTACGGAAATTCTGCAACAAATTTCGTCTACAAAGGTGCACTTGTATATATGTGTATACAGATTTATAACAACATTCCTAACGAAATTAAAGAACTTCCAATGGTCCGCTTTAGAAGGACTTTGCGCAGGTGCTTAATAGAGAATTAATTCTATACTTTAAATGAATTCATTCAGTTTAAATTTAAATGGCATAATTGTATTGGTCAGTTACAGAACTGACCGATGGAAAGTTCAAAAACTACATCAAACGTGTCCTTATTGAAAAAGCATATTATAAAATCAAGGACTACGTTGAAGATAAAAAAATTGGCTTTAGCTCCTTCTGCGCATGCGGCTTCCCTGGTAACTCATAAACGGCACAAATATGTGGATGTCTCTAACTATTCTCAATCTCATTAATTCTTTGATTAGTCTTTTTACAATGGTTTTCAATCATCTTCAAAGCCCTTTACTAAGAATAGTTACAGCACTAAAAACAGAATTTGTGCCACATGTTAAATTAGTTTTTTTTTTTTATTTACCTTTTTTATAGATTATTTTACCGATTGTTTTGTAAATGTGTGAACATTGTAGGCCTTCTAGATGCTTGTTAACATTTGTAAACTTTTTAATTCGTTTTAGTTTCTTTTGTTTATAAAACATGTAATCTTTTTTTTATTTTTCTTACGACTTATTGTCGGGCCTACGTTGTCCCGCCATATCTAAGTACTAATGCTGTAACATGGAAATATTGTAAAACCAAACCATTTTTAAAAAGAGTAGCCATGGAGTTTCTTGCCGGTTCTTCTCCATAGGAAACGACCAACCCGAACCGTGCGCCTTTTGTCGACGTTTTATAAGTGCCCATGTAGGCCAATATGAAAAAAACAAAAATAAAATTGATTGATTTTGATTTTATAATTACCAAAAATTTGCATGTCATTATACTATGATTAAATATGTTAAGCTAATATTATACTACCATTGTAAGAACTTTTGTAACCATATTTATCTGCAAATAAATCTTTGACTTTGACTTACAGGCGAAATTTTTGGGAATATTATTGAAATATGTTAAGTATTTATTTTCATTTTTTTCTTTGTACCTACCCACATTTTGTGTTGCATTTCTTATGCCAATTAAATATATTTTCATTTTTTTTTACGTATTACATCAAGCAACAAAATACTGCGACACCAACACGTAGCTGTTAATAGAATTACTGTAAAGCGAGAAATCATCAGTCATAAGGGATTTCGATAATTATTCCTTAAAAGTTTCCTGTGTGGACGTACCCTTAATCACATTTTCACAATTTCGCCAACCTTTCCAGTCTGTTAAAGCATTCTTGGTGATCACGTGTTTAATTACGCAATCTATCAAACATTCAGTCTGCAGCCACACAATGGCCCGCTAACAAAGACAGATCGGACAAATTTTCAATCTCATTAAGTTTTCATTTGATTGCTTTCGGTCGGGCTCCGTGATTCCAGTGGAAACGGAATCTGTAACCGGCTCTTGTTAGGAGAATCATTTGATTTTGATGTTTGCAACGTGAGTATGGAAGGCCTTCTATGAGAAAACTTGTTGTGACTTAATATAAAGCCAAGCCAATGCTAATAAACATTTGTGCTTCCCACTTCACCTTACCCATATCACAATAATCCACACTACATACAGGCACAGATCGGAATCTATATTTCGTGTAAATTGGATTCTTGATAGGTACAACATGTTGATAGGTATTTGGTATCCAAGAGGCCAAGATTGTATAATACTGAGTGGAAGAATTTGTAGGTGTATATGTACTTACAGTAGAGATCACATGCAAGTAGGTAACTACACAGATTACTTCCACTGCACCAAACAGTGATCTATAGTTTTAATGTCATGTTCGAGAACAACTGCCACTATAGGTAGGTAAGTTATGTAGTATAGTCACCTCTTAGCTAAATATCGTAATATAAAAGTATACTGGGTTAGTTATTTAAGTATGCGTTGATAGCCAAATTCGAAACTATGAGGAATAGCGGCAAACACTCAAACGAGACCGCTTTTAAAGAAAACTAAAACTGACTTAAAAACTAAAACTTTGTTAAAATGAGCCATTTCCTTAAGTGTGCCTTATGCCAGTACTTCAGAGAATTTGATCCTTTTAAGCGACGATATCGAATAGTGTCATAGTACAATATTTGTTTATTTTTCATAATCAACGGGTGCGTTTCTTGGCTAGGAATAATGATTTTTCATAAATCCAGAATCGGCCGCGTAACTCCGTTGAGTCTTTGCTGCTATTAACCTTAGTTTCGGATTTGGCCATCCACGCCCAATTAAAAAACTCAACCAGTATACTAATCCTTAGTAAGCCAGTTTTAAATTTACCTTTAGACCCTTATGGCTAAGCAACATATGAAGACTACAAACCTTTTAGCTTAATCTAGATTATTTTTTCTAATGATTATCCTATATCTGTCTCAGATCTACATCGAAGAGAATTTCGAATACCTTCGAAATTCTTCAAAATACGTATTCTCACGAATAAAACATGATTGAA
The DNA here is from genome assembly GCA_949775005.1 of Orthosia gothica. NCBI lineage: Eukaryota > Metazoa > Arthropoda > Insecta > Lepidoptera > Noctuidae > Orthosia > Orthosia gothica. Next base: position 11,188,972 of record OX459051.1, read on the forward strand.
ATTAAATAATTAGGAGATTAGCTGTAATTTTTGTGATCACATAAGCTTCGATAGGCTCGTTTATGTTGGTAACTGTATAATTGTCAATTCTTTAGGAGGAAGAAAAGTCAAATTAAACCACATCATACCACCACCCACTTCACCAAACCTCATAAAGAAACCTACAACCTCCTAGGATTTTCACAAGTTTTGTCGACAGAATAGTTGTTTTCAAACGAGAATAATATTCACGGAGTCCGAAAACGAGTTAATGTCAAGCAACATGGTGTAGTGACTATGATTTCCCGACTCAAAATAGTGTTGACAGCATTTCCCCGGCGTGGTGGCGAAGCGGCCAGCCGTCAGTGTCCTTTGAAACTCTATTTTGCACAGCAACTACCCGCCAAGTAGAAAACTTAATTCAGATTCGCGTCTTCTTTACAATGTTTTGCCAATTTTTGCCTGTTACATGAACTGATGAAAACCGATCGTGTATTAAAACCTGTGCTTTCCAATCAAATAAACGCAGAATTAAGAATACCTTGTTGATTTTCTTTACATTGTAAGGGTCAAATACTCATAAATAAGGTAAGAACTGCATTATTCTTAAACAAATTATATTCAAGTCTCATCTATAATTCAGTAGAAGACTCTGATAGCTCTCCTATGTCGAGAGTTTTGTTTAAATTCAAATTTAAACTGCCATCGCTTCCGAGCAATTGAAGAAAAATGTCGTACGTCTATACCATACCAATATTATAAAGAGGAAAGATTTTTTGTTTGTTTGTTTGTGTGTTTGTTTGTACCGAATAGGCTCCGAAACTACTCAACCGATTTCAAAAATTCTTTCACCGTTGGGAAGCTTCACTATCCCCGGGTGACATAGGCTACTTTTTATCCCTGTATTCTTACGGGAAAGGGTACTACGCGCGTGAAACCGCGAGGCGTCCGCTAGTTAATAATAAAAGTTGAAACATGTAAAGTATTTCGTGAAAGCAATACGTAGCGTAGTGTGCGACTTGAATTATTATACCCTGATGGGGAGACTGACAGACACTCCATTAAATGTTTATGGTTATCTTGTTTTGTATGCTTTGAAAGGAAGGTATATTTTGTTGCAGATACTAAAAACCGATCTCCTACTTATATATTTACAATGATGTGTGAGATGTTACGCTCAACACGTAACAATAAATAACACAACGCAAAATTTGGCATTTAGTTTTTGCAAACAAACGGCAAAAAGTTTAAGATTATTTTATTTAACCTTAAACGTTTTGCCGAAACTCATTTGCTCATAGGTTGTCGAAAACCAAATATTAGGTATAGGAGAAAAATATTCGATTTCGAACACCGCATCATCCAATCAACAACTTAGCGGGTCTGTGTAAATACATTACCTTGTGATCTGTCACATCCACAAAAATCTGCCTCGGGGCTCTTCGGAGATCCTCGGCGGTCTTCGGGCCCCTTAAGGGGGCTCGTAGCTCTATAGGCGCCCCTCTGATTGCCTTTTTTATTGCTTCGCTTTCATACCGTATTTCATCTTAACCTTTTTTTCTTCCTATAATTAGAGTTCTGTTACGTTACTTGAATTTGATACTATTGATTACGATTCTACTATGTTTTTAAGCCGTTAAGAATTAGATCTATCTAAGTTTACAACGCTCTTCAGAAAATTAACCAAAAATTAGAGTTTACGAACTTTAATAACAATCACAGTATATTGTTTATTTAATTGTTATATTCAGACTTCGAGAATAATTAGTCGGAAATGTAACCTGTTCTATTTGATACTACATTTAGCAGACATTGCGATGCATAGCCAACACAAAGCCGTAATCCCGAAATCTTCATATTTGCCCTCAGGATGCGAACGTACTTAATTTTAATATACAGGGTGGAAATTTGTAATGCCACCTGAAGAGAAAGTACTCTTAATACTGTAGATAGAAAATTTTACTCAAAGAAAACATTCCTTTATTTTTGAAAAGAAAGAAAACTGCATTCAAATATTTTCGAAAATTCGATTGCCACACCCGGGAATCGAACAGACTTAAATCTTTAAAATTACACCCTGTACTTTTATTGCATCGATCGTTAGGGTCAATTATAAGGATGAAATCTCTCTAACAAACTTGATAAATTAAATGAAAGGAAAATCATGAAATCTGGACTTATAAATTCAATGGGTCAAGTTGAAGCATTTTTTAACACACAACATCTTATTCTACCTATATATCTTTGGGTCGTACACCTGAACAATGGGTAGGTATATATGTAGGTATCTTTAGTATTCTAGGTATATATAGTAACCTATATATAAAATTTCTGGAAACTCCGCATCTGGGCAATATTCACGTTGCACCTACTTAAAATGTTACAGTATTTGCCCATAAAAATCCTAGTACCTACCTGACAAAAACAACCTACTGTTCTTATCATACCTGGTAAAAATACCGAAGCTTGTAGGGTAGCTCGAAAATATTAAGCACCGAAACAAATATCTGCAAAGTATTCAAATATTTATCAATCAGGCGACCTTTTGAACTTTTGCAGCATTCGTAGTGGACTCACAGTCACAGTTTTATAGATATCATCCGGAGCAGATATTGTTTTAAGACCGCCAAAAGAATTTTACAGTTCAATATTTTTCTATGTCACATAATACTACCAGAGTACGAATATTGGCTATTATGAACGAAAAAATAAAATATAAACCACGTTTCAATAACACCACTTCGATATTCTTAAAAGCGTAGGAGCCCTCTTTTGTGAGAAAAAAGAACATTCTTTCTCAAGGAACAACTGTGACCGAACGAAAGGTTCCCGACCACTTACGAAAACGAGAATCCAAGTGTGCCACACGGCACTACGAGCGATCTTTCTAGAAGCTAACGACAATTTGAATGACCGCATTCCTACTAGATAAGTTATGGCGAGGAAATTAAAATGAACTTATAGAAACTCTTTGAATACTTTATTCTTAAAGCGGCACAAAAGCAAAGAAGTTGTGTGCCGTAGTTCGTAATTCATGCCGTTTCACTTTGTGGTTCTATTAAATGGCTCCTATTATGTACATACAGGACAGTCTACAGGACAGTCTACAGGACAGTCTATTGGTTGCAAGCACAGAATTGCAACCTAAAAATGAAGTACCTATTGTGCGCAGTTTTCAGGTCAGATAATACTTAATATTGCGACGTTTTGAATTGAAAAAGTAATTCAGTTGACGCCCAATGTAAGACTAATGGCTTCTATGGGGTAACCCATGGAGCTTGACGTGGGGCTTGGCACCCAACGTAGGAGTTATGGCTCTCAACGTATGACTCATGGCTCCTAACGGGAAACCCATTGCAGTTGACGTAACGTGGAACCAATTGCACCCAACGTGGGACCCATGGCTTCAACGGTAAACCTATGGCGCTCAACGTGGGGCCTATGGCGCTAGACGTGGGTCTTATGGCGCCCAACGTGGGACCTATGACGCCCAACCTGGGACCTATGGCGCCCAACCTGGGACCTATGGTGCCCAACGTGGGACTTATGGCACCCAACGTGGAAATTATGGCACCCAACGTGGGACCCAACGTGTGAGTTATGGCTCCTAACCTACACATATAGGCAACGCGTGAAGGCAAAAAAATAAACATCATTTCACTACAGGATATAGGACTACATAAAAAGGAAAATATAGAAAGCGATTGCATTATGTTTTTTCTTTTTATATCAAACAAATTGGATGAGTCAAATACTTAATACTTACTAAGAATAAATGATCTTTTACTGCACCACCAATACTTTGAAATAGAATTAGAATAACCTCAATTATGTACTCTCCAAAAAAAACATGTTTTTAAATGGATAAGTACGTACAAAATCTTCTTTTTGTTCAGAGTATGCATTACTTAGCAGCACAAAAAGAAAATCGTGTAAGTGATAAACTTCAACTCGGCATTCTTTCACGAAAAAATCCGCCACCTATTTTAACGGGAGTTAAGTCGCCGGCAAAGCTTGTATAAAAAGAAACAGGTGCCTATGTAATGTTATTTTCACTTCTACACACGTGATTACTCCAGAGCCTTCCCTAAAACGAGCAAAAACAACAGACGAGCGTGTTGTGAAGCACGTTGTTCAGATTTTCGGTAATTTTACAACATTTTTGATCTTTAAAGGTGCCCTTACGGCGGGAATTGCAAAATGTTAGGGAATATTTGAATTAAGTTTTGTATTTTTTTATATACAAATATAACCTACCCACATTGTGTGCTGCATTTCTTGTGCCAAATAAATATGCGGTTTTTCTTTTTTTTTAGGTTTCACTTCAAGCAACAAAATACTGCGACGCTAACATGTAGCTGATAATAGAAATACTATTGGGAGAAAAATTCAGTCATAAGCGAATTCGGAAATTATTCCTAAAAAGTTTCCTGTGTAGACGTACCCTTAATCACATTTTCGCCAACCTTTCTGCCTTTAAAAGCATTCTTGGTGATCACGTGTTTAATTACGCTATCTATCAAACATTGAATCTGCAGCCACACAATGGCCCGCTAATAGAGATAGATCGGGCAAATTTTCAATTTCATTAAGATTTCATTTGTTTGCTTTCGGTCGGGCTCCGTGATTCTAGTGGAAACGGATCTGTAACCGGCTCTTGTTAATAATCATTTGACTTTGATGTTTGCAACGTTAGTATGGAAGGGCTTCTATGGGCAACCTATTTAAAAATTAAAAAAAAAAACTGAAAAGTTTTTGTTTGTTGTTGAATAAGTAGGATTGGTATTTGTTTATCTTATGAGGATGTATGATCATTTTTTCGGTACTTAATTTAATTTTCATTTACATTAATTTGTAATAGCTGATTAATCATTGCCTTAATCATAGACACAAACCTAAATTAGAGCTTAAGTATGGACGGAAACTATCAAAACCACATAATAAGCAGATGTTAAAAAAAATACAATACAATGTTTAATACTTACAATTAACTGTATTCGTTATTTATTATTATGTGTATGTTACCAAACATGATTTGGGACCTTAATGTACATAAATAATATCCTAAACAACAAATGGGGCGATTAAATAAACGTTTTACGAGACCATCAATCCTGCCTGAGGAGGGAATTTAATAAGTAAATGCGTGAACGAAACGTCATCTTCTCACATCAATCAGAAGACCGCGTGGCACGAACCTCGCTCCCAGGCTCACAGCGTACGTACTCCAGCTAAATTAAATTCAACCACTCATGTCGACTCTGTGACTGACATACGGCTTCTATATAAACACGAACTCACGTCAGCGTAGTACCACTAAGCAATTTAACTAAATATAATTATTTGGAAATACAATGACTGATTTCTATTCATCTGAAACAAGGCCTACGATCCTGTGAAATCATTTTGGTTACACTAATACAAAAAACTTTATCACAAAAATTTACCTTTTTTGAAATAATTGAACACATTCCACGGACTTAATAAATAATAACGACATCAATATTGCACGAGGAAGATAAGTAAATAAATCGCGACCATCAGTCTGTTTGAAGTTGCATCTTGCATATTTATTGCATCCCAGGTAGAATTGGCGCGCGTTATTAGAGCAGAGGCTATTCAGCACTAGTGCGGAAATCGAAAAAAATGCACTGCGATGTGGGTCTAAAAGCGATGCAATATGAGACAGTTTTCGAGTGAGTTGAAATAGTTATTTATGCTACAAGTGCGGAAGGTAGGTGATTTCCGATGAGTGGCATTTTTATTCACGAGCGAGCGAAGCGAGTGAGTAGATAAATCGACACGAGTCGGAAATCATCTTACGTACGTGTATCATACAACATTTTACTATGCATTGTGCGAGGAAATAAATAAATTAAGAAAATGAAATTAATAAAATGGCGGGCTTATTCAAGCGCGTTCAGCATATCCACAGATTAACTAATAGTTCCTCGGGCATATCTACAGCGCATGTGCGAATAGCTGTCACATCGTAACGCAATAAGGCACGAGCAAAATATACGTTCTGCCAAACATATATAATGAATTTAAAATTAATTTATTGACCAAAATCTAAATCTAGAGTAATTAAAAACGCCTAAAATAAAGTATTAGTTTTATTTTACCTTTTATATGAATGATAATCTGCACATAACTAATTTTTAAAACTTTTCTCAAATAATAAAAACTCTATGCGTCGGGCTGACGTTGGAGTGAAAAATTAAAAAAGTACAGGAAAGTAAAAAGCACTAGTGAAAAAAAGTGGCACTTTCCGCACAGTTTGGCTACTTGGAAAACCGCTCTTTTCGAGGACATGCATTGTAAAAATATAAACCTACCGGCGAAACAACCACTTTTGAAAAAATCGAAACAGTTTGGTTTCACAAACACATAAATCTGTGCCACACAGCTTATTATTACAATTTAAAAGCGTATTATTAAATAAACGAGCACATTCCACAGAGTTAGTATATAGTAAAGCCATCAATATTGCACGAGGAGGAAGTGTAAATAAATCGCGACGTAGAATACAGACTGCACGGAGTTAATTATGTGTAATACCAATATGGACTGTAATCATACGAAAAACACTTTAAAAACAGTTTATTTTTAATTAAACTATGGTCGGTATTTCAATGAGTTTACTCGTATTTTAAGCTCCACAGGTCTGTCAATGTGGGATTGTTTAACTGTTTTACTCCGTATTTATATATTTATTGCGTTAATTGGTAAATTGTAGAGTAAATTTTGTATCTACCTACTTAATACACAAGTTTTAAGTGGGGACATACTAGAACGGGCCCCTTACACGTAATGTCTTTATACTAAAAAGCTGTAAACAAGAAAATCATGCTTTGCAGTCATACATACATATTCGCGAGCTGGCTGACCCCCTGATCCTCCGATTGCAAAGTATGTTTTTTCTTGTTTACAGCTTTTTAGTTCGCTTCTTAAGCAGTCGGATTTTTAAATTATAAATTTACCTTTTTTATATAAAAATTTTTAGGATTTTTTATTTTTTATGTATTAGGTTTCTTTTTTCGAATTCATTTTTAACTTATAAGTGGTATATGCTTTTGTAATCACCTCTTAAAACCCTTCATTTTGAAACCCCACACGATGGGATTGGAAATAAATATATTGGGATCTGCATAATATGGCGCCCAAAATCCACCATATTTGTTTTTTTAACGATGTCTTAAATATATAGATCCGTCTAGTGGTTTGAAAGATATGAGGTAATAAATAATATTACATACATACATAAAAGATACGCGCGAAAAACATAACCCTTTCCTTGCAGTCGGGTAAAAATAAAATAAAATCACAGCTTAGAAACAATTCAATGAAATTAATATAAACATGATGTTAAAAGCTTACCAAGCATTTCATAGGAATATCTTACATTCATCTCGCTAAGCTGTTAAATAAAGACATTTATTAATAAATCAAGACATTCTTCGCATTAATGTGCCCAATTTTTTCTTTGAACAAATTCCTGAATAAACTGTACCTTCTTACAAAAAAACGTTATTCCTCGAAACTACGATAACTTCTTGTATATGCTAAAACAAGATAACTTTCCTAATTTCCACGTTACTAAACATGAAACAAAAAATCAAAAAACCCGACTGCTTCAAAAGCGAACTAAAAAGTCGTAAACAAGGAAAAAATCATGCTGTGCAGGCGGAGGATACACCAGATTTTGGTCAGCCAGCCCGCGAATATGTATCCTCCGACTACACAGCATGATTTTTTCCTTGTTTACGACTTTTTAGTTCGCTTTTGAAGCAGTCGGGTTTTTTGATTTTTTGATTTAACTTTTTTTATTTATAAGTTTTTAGTTAAGTTTTTTTCGAATTAGATACATTTAAACATATAAGTGTTATATATTTTTGAAATCACCTCTTAAAACCCTTTATTTTGATACCCCACACGATGGGTTTGGAAGAAAAAAAAAAATTGGGCCCCCACAATATGGCACCCAAAAGCCGCCATTTTTCTATTGTCCAATTTTAATGTAGCCTATGACACTCGCAGGATTAAGACGCATCGTTTGACGTATGAATCATCAAAATCGGCCAACGCGTTTGGTCTCTGGAACGCCACATAGGAACAAACATACATACATACATACATACACAGACTGATAAACACATTACCCTCCTTCGGCAGTCCGGTAAAAAGCAATGCTGTACAGAGCAGTTATCACGTACCTACCTATGCGTGTTATCGCTGTAATAAGCCCAAACCAAATATGATAGCGTACTTCACACTGCGTCAATATTCTGACATAGTAATATGACCCGCCGAACATGGCCTTTCGAAGTATCCTTTCAATCGCAAGTTCGGTCATTAACATCCCAAATATTTCGGATTCTACTCGCAAACTGATTGTCACTTCTTGCAGATATATTGTGAACATTTCTGAAGAGGTTAACCATTTTTGTCATAGCTCTCCCTCATCAGGCGCGTGACAGGCGAGGTATTCGAAACAATTCGGTCGCCAGAATTCGCTCATTACGATCAAGTGTGATAACGGGAGCGAACGTCGCGTCGTGCCACTTCGATGAGCACGAACAAGAGTTTTATAAGTACGCAGTACATTACTGGTACTCGTAAAGAAGTAATGTTAATGACATGGACGGGGTTATATTGTTATGCGTACTTAAGTCAAAGCTTCAAAAATATGTGCTATTTGTTTGTGTCCTACATACACACGAAAATACCCATGCTCTTGCATTCGTACTTATAGTATATTAGTATATTATATTTATATTCGTAGTTCTTACATACAACGATGAAACACTATACTCTGGCCAACATGAAGGTACAATATTTACTAACAAAGATCTAATAGCGCAATCAGCTGACAGCAGGAGAGGAAAACATTTTTATTTTCAGTTTCACTCTAATCTAATCTTCATGTCCGCCATATTTTATGTTTTCAAACTATCTTTCATATGTACTAGTTAAATCGATGTGCAATAAATACAACATTCTCTATTGAATTCGTTTTATTGTTTAAATCATTTGTTGCAGAATAGAGGGTAGCTCTAAAAATCAGCTGTTTAATTTGTTTGTTACATTGTATTTTCAAAATGACTGGAGTATAGATGCTATTGTTTTTGTCTTATCTTGAGAAAAATCTGGTAATTAATGAAACGTTTTAAAAGGAATGGCTGAGATTGAATTCGAATAATCAAAGACGTTAGCACCTCGAGCGCACAGAAGTCAGTAAATTAATGGCCGACTATATTACTAGATACGTACCCTCCTGGCTTGATGAAAAGACTCCTTCCAAGGTTCCTACCTTTTATACTCAAATGCCGGGTTAAAAAAGTTTGCCTCGCTCCCCAACTGTACTGGGGTCGACTCCAGTCAAACCGGATTCAGCTGAATACCAATATTTTATGCGAATCCACTGCGTATCGGACCTCCATAACTCAGTAACTGCGTAACACAATAGCACTTGGCAACACTGAAGTTTGTAGATTTTTACTATCTCTCTTGTTCATGGCCACATCAATAACGGAAGCTAGATCAATATACTTTTAATAGGTAGTTATATTATAATCATGGCTTCAATAAAATATTATGTAAGTTATGAAACGTTTTGAATAAGAGGAAGATTTACTTAATAATACCAGACTGTAACTGTCCCACTGCAGGGCAGAGGCCTCTTCTCATTCAGAGAAGACATGAGCATTGATCACCACGCTTGCTCAATACGAGTTGGCTATTTCAGACTTACATTAACTATAAGTCCAGGTTTCCTCACGATGTTTTCCTTCACCGTTGTCAGTGATGGCCAAGACAAACATAGTAAGTACATATGAATTTGAGATAGTCACGGATTTGAACCCATGAACTCAAACACGAGAGGCGAGGTCTTAGCTACTGGGCTACCATATTAAATGTCTAGGTAATTCAATTACCAATTTGTGTTATACTGGGCCACCACATTAAATGTCTCGGTAATTCAATTACCTATTTTTGTTACATAGTAGGTACGTATGTATTTTTTCCTTTGTTCGTCTTTACCTATGGTAAAACAAGCAGGTCATTGTTTTAAACTTAACATTTGTTCTGGCTTTGCCTATGTATGTACCTAATCATGTTTCACAAAAACAAACTATTTTTTGTTGATCCTTTAATATACCAAAGTACCTCCGGCATCGAACAATTTTGTAAAAGACCTGAAGAAATTCAGTCACTTGTGTTGTACTTGTTTCATCTTGCTTCATTTGTCTGTTCCATCTCACTAGGCATTACTTTGAGAAATTATCTGAATAAAGTTTACCATTACCGACTTTTATACGATACAATAATAGACTTGAGTGCGTCCTATATAAAAGTTTTCATTGCCAGATTGTTTCAGGGCAAGCCGATCAAGTAAAAGTTTGTCTGTGGTACCATGACCATGAGCGATACTTTCTGTTGAATATAAACTGCTCAGTGAGTCTAGCTGAAGTAACTAGATTCTAGCCTAATGCCTGGGACGGACTCTATACATGTTTCCCTACAAAACATGTACTATCCCGAGGTGAACTAATTCCCCAACACGTGTAACCAGTACACAATTCTGAGGAATGGTCTGTGCTTACAGATGGGTTAATCCCACCACCTAGGGACTGAGCGAACCAAATTAAGTATACCTCGGATTGATCTACAGGGACCAGGTGTAAATATAGCACATCGAGCTTTGAAAGAGTCTATCGGACTAGTAGGTCGGAAGCAGACGAAGTGACGCTCTACTAAGCCTAAGGCCTCTGCCTCGAATCTTGCGGGCAGCGGGCGGCGGCGGCGGCGGCGCGGGATCGGTGCGGGCAACGCAGACCCGCAGGCTTATTACGTATGAAACAGCAATTAACAATATTTGCGCAGAGATTGTACAATCATCGCGCGAATATCGCTTTACGTCAAAAAATTGGAAGGCATATTTTTGCGAAATAATTGCTCTTCAATCGCAAATCCGCATTATATATGAGCTATAGCCACACCATAATACTTTTACGACAGCACTGCTAACAATAAAAATCTATTAACTGAAATGTGCATTTATCGCAAGGTGATCGCGTTAATTTCGTATTACGTATGGTTTTTGACAGCAGAGCGACAGCGATCGGCGAGCAAATGTGGCTGTCAAATTGCGATTACTTTTTCCCTTGTTGTTGGTCGATTGCCAATCGCTCGCTGATGGCTGAGTAGGTACAGAAGTTTTTGAGTTTTTGGCGGCTTTTTTCGTATGTTATTTTGTGGCTACTTTAATTATCCGCAAATTAGAATAATAATATAAGAATAAATATTGAAATAACAAATTCCTAGTGAATATTGTAAATGTAAATGACAAATTGGTGTTGTTTTGAGTCTCTAATGTCTACGCAACTGGACTATTTGTTGAATCATTGAAACAGAAGTGATCACGGTAAAGTGGAGGATTTTTTTATATACAGTATAAAAAAAATCTGTGTTGGCTACCTCAGCGAAGCTTATATGTTTACTACTAAATGCTTACAAACACATGAGAATGTGATAAGTCCGCAATAAGTATCTTCTATTATATATTTTTTTTATATGGCAAACACCGATGTCGACTAATCTGCCAATGTCTAAATTAAATTTGAAAAATCTTTTTTATGTTTCATAGCTCAAATACGAGATAATGTAGTCTACTAAGTGATGTTCTAATGCGTTGTCGATTCAATTTTTAAAACAATCGACAATTCGAAGAAATTTTAATTGATTTTACACATTGACATACATGTAAATGTACCTATTTTTCTGTTTCTTCTTCTTGTTTGTATATTATGTGTGTGTGCATAAATGGTTAAATAAATATATAAATAAAATGCAAATATCAAATTTTCACTGCCATATGTACTTAACACAAATTCTTTACATCTGCGAATATTAATTTATCGGAATATTGGAGCTAAATAGTAATCAAATTGACTATTGTAAAAACAGTGTAAAAAAACAGCCTCCACGAAGTGTTGCTCTTTCATAAGCTGGTTAATTCATCAAACGATACATTTTATAAATCATCGGACAGATAAAATAGCTTCTGTTAAAAGTAACTGTCAAAAAAAAAGACTTGGCTTAAAGGCCTCAGTAGCCAGGTCACTAAATTGATCGCGCAATAATTGTACAATTATTGCTGTTCCTTACGTAATAAGCCCGCCGTTCTCGAAAGCAGCGGGCAGATCGCGCGGTACTATAGCGGGCGTAGTGTTGTGTTCGTGGTTGTGTCGTTGAGATATTTGTTTTTATTCGCAAACGAAATGTCTGAACAACGGCGACAACATTTTTTTGATTCAAATTTATTCCTAACGTTCGATTTATTGTAGGCAAAAGAACAAGTGAATCCCTACTATAGGGCAAGGAAAAGAAACGGCGAGTTTTATCGAAATTATGAAGAACAGAGACAATGTCCTGACAAATTCTACGACTACACCAGAAAGAGTGTAGAAATTTTGACTATATTCTTGAAGCTATCAAGGGCGATTTAGAGTCTGGAATTAATCCAAATCGATATAGAGATATATCTAAAAAAAATAGTGAAATAATTTGTTCTAGCACGTCCAAGGACATTTCGACACATCACAAAAATAAATTGCACAACACTACAATGCAGATGCGCGGGCGATCACCGCTTAACTGGAGTGTACCGCTCGTTGCCCGCCCCAACGCCGCTACCGCGCCGCTGGTTTCGAGGGCCGGTCCATTTGATTGTATGCATTAGATCCAGCCGCTCCCGCGCCACCGCCGCCGCCGCCCCGCTGCCCGCAAGATTCGCGGCAGAGGCCTAAGTATATCTTAAACTCAGGGTGCTATATTTACGGAAGGGTACTGTAGATCTATTCGAAGTTAGTTTCATTTACTTAGAAGTTAGTAGAGTAATAGAAACGTAAACATACATACCAGTCATTTAGCTCTGGATCCCTAGGCGGTAAAGCGCAAAATTGCTTTATTTTCGCTCTCTACACCGAATATCGACTGAAATGGATGACAGCACTGGGATCGCTCGAATTTCTCCCCATTTCTAATTCAAGCATATACATAGATGCAAGTAACATTTCCGATAACCTATCTACTTTATTAGTACAAGCTACTCAAAGCTTTGATGTAACTGAGTGTATCAGTTTTAATGAGTAAAGTTAATGAAAACGTATGCAAGAAACTGTTGAACTCGCGTCAGCTATTTCCCAACCGTTAGCGCATCGAAACGGCAAAGCAGCCGATACTGAAACAATTTTAGACTATCCGCTCTCCATCTACATATTACAAGAGTGGAAATCTCGTTGCTTGTTTTTCCTTCACGATACTACTTGATATGAAACGGTGATACAAAAGCACAGGTGTTTTCGCGTGTGACTTCTCATTGCTTTTAGATAAGGCTTTTTGAAAACCATATTCTATCCTATAGATCCATATTTTATCAAAAACTCATTCCCGACGAATATATTTACTCATTTCGGCCCAAGGCTGATACAATCCCCTAAAAGGTTATTCGAAAAGATGTGAAATTTGCCCACAGTAACTTCATGATTTTACGTACGATACGTATGAGATAGGCAACATATAATAAGCATATTTAAACAGGCACTTAATTTGTTCCGGGCAGAACATGTTTACTGAGCTATCTCATTATGAGCTAACGTATTCCGTCGTCGCGTCCTTGATGTCAGGTAAAATTAATTCGTAGCACCTTTTAACGGAGAGTCACCGGAGTCTACAATCCTCGAGGGGCGAGAGAAATATATACGCCACATTGCCTATTCAAAAAAGTCTCTTGGCGACAAAATAAATTGAGAAGACCGAGTAAAATAAATGTAGCTGAAGAGAAGCATAAATAAACGAGACAGTGTTCCGGCGTTTGTTACTCTCGTTATACCCGATGCGCCACGTATCGATTGCCATACAAACGGACCTGAGCATTTATCAGATTTGAAATTATTCAACGTGCTCTCGGCATATTGTGACCGCAGCATGCGGCCATATACAGCCACCCTGCCGAGCACAGCGTGCGAGACAGTTTGCTAAAGGTGAAGCACACCTATCCGCGCCGCAGGAGCCGCACGTGCCGCAGTCATCGCATTTTATAAATCTTTATATGAAATCGTATGCAGCCTTGCGCACCTATCCGCGCCGCACGAGCTGCATTTCAGCAAAATGCTGTAGGTATACGGATTCCATCAGCGCGTGCGGATGACGTCATCTGATTCGGCGGGCGATGCGGGCGGCGCGGCGCGGAAACATGATCCGTATCCGTATGAAAATATAGTTCAAGATGTACAGAAGTGGATACAATGCGTGCCGCCGCACCATGCAACACGCATTGTATCCACTTCTGTACATCTACATCTACATCACGCGTTCGGCGCGGATTGCGCGGGGCCTTGAGAAAATGCGATGACTGCGGCGCGTGCGGCTCCTGCGGCGCGTACAGGTGCGCGTTCACCTTAATACAGCGCAACTCAAAACACGTCGTGTCATGTTTAGCTGCTCATTCATTACTCGACACGAGAGGCTGGTTAATAAATCTGGCAAAAGTATCAGCTACTATGTTATGCGGGATTAGTGTGGCACCTCGGGTGCGGCACGAGCCTTAAAATTAAGAGTGTTTGCGCGGCTTCACTACTGTGGTTTATGTATTACACGGGTAAAACTTAATAAGAGTGGGAGACGCCGCCGCCGCCGCCGCAAACAGCTGCCAAGCGCTGCGCTACAATTGACCCATAATTCTAGACGACATCTTCAGCTAATGTCTAATAACAATATGGCTGCTCGTTGTGACCGGGACATGTGCTCTTCATTGTTCCACCTTGCTCTATAATTTAGTGAACATTTTAAAAGCAAAAAAAATAGGATACGAAGTTGCGTGCAGTCCTGGAATGTTATATAAACTTGTTAGGGCAATAAAAAGAGTAGTTCTCAACAAGCTTGTTACTCTTTCCTTTATATTGTGCGTTGCAATCTGTTTTGACAGTAAAATTAGGTTAAGTTAGTATTTTTGGAAATAATTATCATATAAATTGCTGTTAAACAAACATACACACTTTTGATGTTCGATGGAATTGCGTTTTCAGACATGTCTATTTACAGACTACAGTCATATTTTATTTTAAAATGAATTTCATCCAAAACAGGATTATTTTTAAGCGTTAACCAGAAATATTATTATGTGTATGATATTTCTACACCATACTCTTTAACTAATTTAGATCATTCACCAGTATTTAACTAAGAAGCCTTAACCCCACAAGGGGTCTCGATGTCTGTTTAATAACAACTGTAACAGACATTGAGAAGCATCCTGAGAAGTCATATCGTTATTCTTCAACAACAAACTATATATAGTATTAAAGAGAAAAGCGCTTTTCTCAGTAATTTCCACTAAAAAAGAAGTTACGGTATTTTGTTATTCGCGCTTTATAGTTTGTAATAAAAATGATTAACAGTTCACTGTGTTACTTCGACGTATACATTGAACTTATTCCATCTTCTTAATTTTTATAACTCGAGTGCTATTTTTATTTTCTACAGTTCCATCATCGCCATCAAAAATTAACTGTTGAAACGAAAGAAACACACAGATTTTCAAAACAGAATCAAATTAACTTTCAAATTAACTGTAACATCAGTCAAACCGATTTCCATTTGGAAACGAGATTGTCTCCGAATGAATAGCTTGCTGATGGCAACGACTAAGGTTGCCAGCGTTATTAGAGGTTATTGTTTGTCGACAGATTAATCTGTGTGCAGGACACCTGCTCCGGGCAGCATAGCCCACAGCCCACCTCAGAGCAATGCAGGGCTATATTTCACTGCACCGAACTCCCCGCCTTCACTTATTCAGCCGGGCTTTTTGCGGAATTGCTCCGGCTCGCCGTGGAACACTTCTTGTACAATTCCCTGTAATAACATCAGAATAGATTAATATTAATGAATTCGTAGAACAGATTGCTCAGTGCAGGCTGTGGCAGTTATGTACAAACAATTCACTTCCCAAATGAAATGAATGTAGCGCAAATTGTATTAATAGGCAGCTGATTTCATATTCATGTGTCTACATTGATCATTCGTTTTTGATTCATGTTTCGATATTTATTCACTGTTTTGTTTAGGAAATTTGAAACTGGTCTTTGTACGAGTCTGTACCCTAGCTGTACAATGTATCCTTTTAAAATGCGCGCTTCATTCTTCGCAAGTAATTTTGACGGTACAATGAGTTTAACGTTTTAATTCATCCTTCCCCTATTCTTACTGTGAAATACGGGCAGTCGGGCATTGCTTTCCGATTCATGTTTTATTATATTTGAAACAACAGAGAAGAGTATTTTGAAATACTAATTAAAAATTCCTTTATTGTTTCCGCTCGAGCTGTTCAGGAATGGCTCTTTCATTGGTGAAAAGATTACGCAGTCAACAAAGTAGGAGGTACTTAAGTATCCTCACTTATGACGGCTTTTTGAATGTTTGATAAATAAAATAAAATTAATATACAATCTTTCATCTACACTAATATTTTAAAGAGGTAAAGTTTGTGAGGTTGTAAGGGGTAATCTCTGGATCTACTGAACCGATTTAGATGAAATTTGGCATGAACATAGTTTGAGACCCTGGAAAGGACATAGGATTGTTTGTGTTCCCTTGAGATGATAAAACACTTTTTACGCGGGTGAAGCCGCGGGCAGAAGCTAGTAAATCTATATTTCTATACTTAATATTATAAAGCTGAAGAGTTTGTTTGTTTTTTTGTTTGAACGCGCTAATCTCAGGAAATACTGGTTGGAATTGTAAAATTATTTTTTGTTGGATAGTCTATTAATTGAGGCAGGTTACAGGCTATATAACATCACGCTACGACCAACAGGAGCGGAGCATAAATTAAAAATGTTGCAAAAACGGGCAAAATAATTCCATTTTGAGAGCTTCCGTAGCGTGCGCTGCGTATACGGTTTAAGTTACTCAACAATCATGTATGTAGGCAAGGTAGGGTAGATGGGTAGGTAGGTAGCCAGTTGACGGGAGCGAAGCCGCGTGGGACAACTAGTTATAAGATAAAATTTGCGAAGGAAGACTAACCAGATTATTACCCGACTGCCGAAGGAGATAATGTTGTTATCAGTCTATTTGTGTTCCTATGTGGCGTTCTAGAGACCAAATGGATAGGCCGATTTTAATTATTCTTACATCAATCGATTCATCTTACTTTGCGTATTCTACTAAACACAGTACAGACAGTAATCAAAGTTCACAACAGCTATCACCAGACGCCATGTTGTCAAAATGAAAAAATCTAATGGGGTATCGTTGAATAGGTATTTGAAAACTATCTTACGCCGTTCCTTTCACCATTTTTCATTTTAAATAGTTAACGGTTTAGGATATACTAGCACTTTGCCCACAACTCTGTGCAATAAAATTCTTCAAAAAAAATTAACACCCCCTAAATCTTCCTTCAGGAGTAGTTTTGAAAAACTAATAATTACAAACTTCAACTAATAGTATTCATGCCAAGTTCCAAATATATAAGCTTAACAATGTATTAGAAACTAGAGTACCCTAAATGGCTTTCCTAGTACCTAACAAGCAAACACTAAAGCTATTCCCCTAAGTTGTAACTTCCTTGATTACTAGTATGTAGCAAGCGACGGCTTCATCAATATCTTAGCATTCATCATACCAACTTTAACAAAGTTTAAACTTCTGCCTCCAAATAAAAATAGGCGCATCTCCACTTTTAAGAAAAAAATTAAATGATATTGTTTATTTACCAATGAGACCGAAATTTAAGGCCCGTATCCCGCAGCATGACTCCTGTTCAACGCCAAATCGAAAACTCGTATTCAAAGTTATAGCTTGTTATAAACTGGCATTAACGTGCTCGACTTGAGTTAACACTTGTCAAACTGAAGAATACGAGCCTCAGAAACAGGGCGTATCTTGTAATGTTTTAAAAAGAAATCTATGAGCTTCCGTGGTCAAGTTACAGTACTGATAAGTCTAGTTTCTTCAAATAAAATGTTTAAAACAAGATCCAAGTCTAATTAGGAAAAAAATATCTTATAACTAGATCTTTCGCGTGGAATATCTCAGATTCGTACCCAAAATCTTTTTAATTTTCTACTCCGTTTTCTTTATTGGTCAGATGTGCCCTTTTTCCTTATGGCAACAGACTTGGTGTAACAATTTTAAATTGCGCGCGAGCTTACCCACCTCGTCTGAATAATTCAATGAGCGCGGTATTAGTAAACAAATCTAATTAGAACTGCTATCAAAATCACTTTATATGTATTCGCTGATGATAAAGTTATTCAGAAAGTTCTGGTGCCTTGGTAACAATGTTTCCTTGCCATAACTAGGTGTTCGACTATTTAAACGTTGTGTACATTGTGGTAAGGAATACATTAGAAATGGAAGGTATTAGTGTGTGGGGGACTATTTTGAAAGCAGTTATCTTCCGCTTACAATAGGAAGGTATAGAAGGATGTATAACTTACCTGTAAGTTACTGAACATTTTGGAAATAAAAAATCCTTAATCAGATTGTATTTTTTTCTTTTTGTTGGTACCTAAACCATACTATCAGCAAAGATGGCAAAATTTGGGTGTACAACTGTTCACTTTTTCCAAACCATTCGGTAAAAAAACAGACGTGACAAAGAAAGTCATCTCTAAACAATTAAATATAATCCTTCATACCACTTAATCAACGTCTGCAGACATAATTAAAAGTAACAAAAGTAAAGAGACAAAATACAAAACACCAACAAGAGGTGTTCTAAATGGGAGTCATGTGTATCAAATTAATAAAACGCCCACGTTAAGAAGTGCTCCGGATACCTACCGACAATTAAGCAAAAATTAATTTACTACGGAATTTAATTCGAGTAGACAGGCTTCTACAGAAACTTGGTGTAAAAGATGTGAAAATACTGTTATTTTATTAAATGTACTAGCTTCTGCCAGCGGGTTCGATCGCGTGAAGACGAAAATTA
Organism: Orthosia gothica; assembly: GCA_949775005.1. NCBI lineage: Eukaryota > Metazoa > Arthropoda > Insecta > Lepidoptera > Noctuidae > Orthosia > Orthosia gothica. The sequence continues at coordinate 11,207,957 of OX459051.1, forward strand.
TCCCAAATGAACTTATGCCCGGAAAAAAAAAATATTTGTAATATAGGAGAATTTTAGACATAACATAGTCTACCCGTGTGCCAATATTCAAGTGAATGCGTTAAGTCTTTAAAACGTAAAAAAATAACAGACAGACAGCAGAGTTACTTTCACATTTATAATATTGAAATTAGTGGTTTGTTAGTGGGATGGACACATTCTTTTTCATATAGTTCAGAAATATTTAGCTCAAATATATTTCGTCATAACAACTATACACTTTAGGGGCATGTGGAACAGGGTGTGAAGACCCACAAACCTCCATAGAAAAGGGAGGATCTTCCGACCAGACGGGGGTTATGTCTGGGCCGGGCAACTGCCCAACGGTTATTGTCATTGTATGTGTTCAAATCGCGCCGAAAACTTTGCTTTCGCGATGCAGGATTTGTGTGACGTCATGTCATTAGTTCGTATGTTGCGGCGTTGGTACATCACTCCTCTCCGGAGACCGGAGGTGGATAGTAGGTTGAGTCGTCCGTACATCTTGTGATGCGTGCCAGGCCAGTGGAAGGTTGGTCCCGGTGAGTAGAAAACCGGAAGACGCCGAGTTCGCAGTGAGCCGGAACTGTGTGCGATTGTGCCCCGATGAGTCGGGATGATGATATCCCAGTGAGTCGGAATATAGTTGCTGGCTCCAGTGGGACGGAGCGGTGATGCTGAGTGGCGTAATGGCTTGACTGCTGGCGTTGACCAGAAGAGTATCTTCAAGGCTCTGCTTTTTGACCGATCGATTGTGCTGTGCCAGGATCGCTGGTGTGGGTGAAGGTGATTACCGGGAATGCGCGTCCGCTGCATGCTGGTGGTCAGGATACCCCCGTAGATCTCGTGGCTGGCTGTGTGACTTGCTGCTTGAAAGCTTGAGGAAATGATAATGTCGTCACGATAAAGTAGCTCTGCACGAAGGCTGCGCTGATATTCATGTTCGAGGGTTACCAGTTTGGGGACATATGGAACAGGGTGTGAAGTCCCACAATCCTCCATAGAAAAGGGAGGATCCTCCGACCAGGCGGGTGTTGTGTCTGGTCCGCGGTTATTGTCAGACTTGGATTTGTGTGACGTCATGTCATTAGTTCGTAAGTGGCGGCGTTGGTGCCGCTACACTACAAAACTGTTCAAATCGTTGGATAGTGCACCTTTTCGTCGGTTATAAGCCGATGAAATCCTGTTTAATTTCTGTTTAATTCCCGGCTCGCCTCACAATTTTCTAAAAAGTCCTACACTGTTCAACTGGAGATCAATTACACACACATAGACGGAAATCCATATCGCTTCTTTCATCTTGCATGTGATTGGTCGATTGATGGAGTCAAAACCTTACCTTGCCGAATTCACTTACGCAATTAGGCTGCAGGATCCCTGAACATTTTAAACAAACTTGCCTAAAAGCAATAGACTATGCAGCGCTTCCTACTCCAACACAATATCTTAAGTTTAAAACAACATTTACGTATCCAGTAAGATGGAGGTAAACAACAATATTGGAGTGAAGATTTATTAATAATTCAGAGCCAGCAATCTGTGACTGGCAGACCCTTGCATTTTTTATGCCAGAAAGACGCTACACGCCACCTGATTTATCAAATATGAACTGTACAATACTTAACTAGCTGACCCCCGCGGCTTCGCTCCCGTTATCTGGCTAACTACCTTACATACCCTGCCTACCCTGCCTACTCTGCCTACCCTGCCTACCCTACCTACCCTACTTACATTTTTTGGTGAATTTATCGATACTATTTCATGCACCCTGGGGTCGACTCTCCACGGGATTTAAACAACCAAAATTTGATATGTAAATTGAAGAAAACCGGCCAAGTGCGTGTCGGTCTTCGCACTTTTAGGGTTCCGTACCAAACTGCAAAAACAAGTTAGTTGTAATAGTAAAAATGAGGATATTACAAAGAAAAATCTGATTTATCGATATATTAGTCGGTAAAATATACGTAATTATTAATAATAACATTATCACCAAATTTCAAGTTCCTAGGGCAATGGGAAGTTACAAAATACTTTGGTACAACATTTTGTAAAAACGAGCTAACTTTGGTGGCTTCTCATTCCTTTGTTTTCCAATATTTTTTTAAATATAAAATACAGTATTTATCTACATAACGAGTTCTAAACAACGATACTGCACTCGATCGGGTAAGAAAACTTATTTTTGTTCGATTTATGGGAACTCCTCTTAAAAACATTTAAACGTATTCTTTGTAAATATGGAAGACTTTGGATCAACAAGATGCTTATACTCTGAAAATTTGAAGACTGTAACCGTTTGGCTGTTAAAACCTTTGTGATAGACAACAGACAGATGGACACGTAAGTGACAACAATATTGCTCCGTTTGGGCCCTTCGGGTACAGTACCCTAAAAAGATCGATTTATTAGGCAGAATGTGGTAAACAAAACATCAACGCGTACCTTAAAAGCATTCAATATTTTGTGATTATTTACAGACTAATTTCCTCCATAGACTACTATGCCTCACACGAAGATCTATCTAAGCCCCATATTTCAAAAAAGTTCCGAAAATAAAACAATATTTTATAAATGGTGCTGCAAAAACTATCCTTAAACCGTTAGAAATTGCACATCGCGCCATACTGAAAGTGGCTACCTTCCGTCCACTAATTTATCCAACTGATCAGTTATACAAAAAAATAAAACTTTTTTGCAAAAAAATACTACCGACTTCCAAATGAAAAACTACAAAGTGAAAAATAACTTAACTCTTGGAAGTCGGTGTCTTACGTAGGTACCATTTTTTTTCGATATGGACACCGACTTCCAAGAGTTAAGTTATTTTTCACTTTGTAGTTTTTCATTTGGAAGTCGGTAGTATTTTTTTGCAAAAGAGTTTTTATTTTTCCCTTTTTAGTTTTGCCTACCTAATAGATACGCAAGTTGTTTCCTAAGGTCCCTATAACGCCGAATAGATTACCCAAATAACATGAAACTTGAACATAACCGGTGAAATGAGAGATCTGCGTACCCCTTTAGAGCGTACTGGCGTGATGTTATGTTATGAAATGGTATAAACAGTAAACAGACATGCGATTGCAGCAATCCCGAGAGTGTTGCCGTTATTTATTGAAGAGTTCTGTTGTATATCTCCGAAGTTCTTCATCAGACCTACACCACATTAAAATGGGACCAATTTCGAAACATACTCTTTCAAACAAAAAAAGAATTTTCAAAATCGGTCCACAATCGACGGAGATATCGGTGAACATACACAAAAAAAAAAAAAAAAAAAAAAAAAAAAAAACAAACATAAAGTCGAACATAGAACCTCCTCCTTTTTTGTAAGTCGGTTAAAAACTGCAACGTTATCAACGTGCGGCAACACTTTATTTTACAATTAATTCTGTTGCAACACCGCATAACCCCCTACATTGAAATTACCAAACGCCGAAAAGATAAAATATGTACTCTTCCAAAAACTCGCTTGTCGTTTACTAGAAGATTCTTTTATTATTTAGGTCCGTCTCTTTACAATACAATAAACAAGAATTGTCCAATATATAAATTGTCTTATCATAATTGTAAAAAGACCGTTCGCACATTCCTTCAAAATAAGAACTACGACGAAACAGAAAAATATTTAATTTAATTAAATTATGATAAGTTTGTATATTCTTTTTTTTTTTTTTATTCTTTTTTTTTTTAAAAAAAAACGTTGCCCCACACTAGGAATTTCTAATATAATATTTCGCTCTAATATCTGTAGATTTTAAGAATTTAAAAAATAACTTGTAACAATTATATTGTAGAAATACAATTAGAGGGTATCGGCACTGTTACTCCTTAATACAGGCTATTTCATAGCCTAGCAAGGAGGACAGCACGTCACCCACTTGATTGTCAGATATTTATAACTACCCACTTTGTAAAACTGTTACATGTACTGCAATCTGTTTTTATATGAATAAAGATTATATTATTATTATAAATCTCATCTAATATGTAATTTAAAACTAATCCATTTCATTCCCAGCGAAGCCTGCGAAGCGAAGAATATTTTTTATCTCAACAATCAATTACGCATTTTAAGTTGGTATATTTACATTATATTAGACGAGATATCTATCATATCTTATATTGCTAAGAAATCGTATTCAAGGTTCAATTGGGTTCAAAGTTCTAAAACATTAGAGGTCGCCGATCTACTAAACATGACGACTTTACGGTTAACGACCGACTTATTGATATGGTAGATATCTAGATAAATATGGCTGATTCATAGGCCAATTACTTCCGCGAAAGGATCAGCATTGCCAGTCAACGTAGCAGGCTAAAAAAACTGATACTCTACCTGTAAACGCCGGTACTTTGCTTGTGGGTTTTGGTGGAAGAAATGATGCGACGGTGACTTTAACAACACGTTTATTGAACGGTTTTACAAGAAAATTCTAAATTAATTGAGCGCGTGGTGACTCGACGCTGTCGTTGGGCGAAGTGAGGCGCGCGGCGGGGTTGCGTCTACACGTCGTGTGCGTGTGTGCGTGAGATGCCGGTGCGCACACATGCTAGGCGTTAACATGTTGCCGCCCCAGGAACGCAGTTCTGGTCCATGACTGGTAGCGGGCAGAGTCGGTTGAAGGCTCGTCGAAGAGTCCCCGAAGTGGTGATCACGTCGGCCACGCGGGTCACGCCGTCGGAGCCGGGGTACAGGCGCACTATGCGGCCTAGCAGCCATCGGGTGGGAGGCAGCCGGTCATCTTTCACCAGCACCATTTCTCCAAACCGGAGTTGATCTCCTTGCTTGCGCCATTTCTGTCGTTTCTGGAGTTCTGTAATATATTCTATATAATAACGTTTCCAGAAATGGGCTTTCAGTTGCTGGATTCTCATGTACCGTGAGAGAGAAGGTATCACCGCGGGGTCAGTGACCTGAGGAGAAGGCAAAGCTGTGAGTGGTCGTCCGATTAAGAAATGTGATGGGGTGAGCGCCGTGAGATCAGAAGGGTCTGATGATAACGGAGTGAGAGGCCTAGAATTCAGAACACCCTTGATCTGTACAAGAACTGTATTCATCTCTTCATAAGTTAAGTTAGCTAAACCTAAAACCCTCTTTAAATGATATTTTACAGATTTTACGGAACCCTCTGCTAGTCCGTTAAAATGTGGGCTATACGCTGGTGAGAATTTGAAGTTGAAATGCGAATTAGACGCTTGAGAGCTAATTTCGTTAGAATTTGACTTTAAAAATCTAGACAACTCATTACATGCGCCGACAAAACAAGTACCATTATCAGAGTAAATGGTTTGCGGTCGTCCTCTACGGGCAATGAACCGGTCTAATGCAGCTAAAAATGTGGTGCTGCTTAAGTCGGTGACAAGCTCTATGTGCACTGCTTTAATGGCCAGACAAACAAATATACATAGATAGGACTTTATAAGTGTGCTTCCTCTGCCCTTCCGGTTCAGTATCATGACGGGACCGGCATAGTCGACCGCTGTGTTTGCAAACACATACTCGGTATGCAGGCGACTGGAAGGAAGGTTGCCCATGATAGGTTGAATGCCTTTTCCTGCAAAACGACAACATTTGATGCATTTTTTAACTATCTGTCTGGCAAGGTTTCGACCATTAATAAACCAGAATTTATGACGAAGTGTAAAAAGTAATAATTGCGGAGGCGCATGCAATAAAATTATATGATGATGTCTAAATATTAATGTGGCTAAATGATGCCGTGAGTCGAGTAGGATGGGGTGTTTTGTGTCAAAATCATAAAATGAATTTTTAAGTCTACCACCTACTCGTAATAATGTGTCACTTTTGTTATAAAATGGATTTAATTGAAGTAATTTATTTTTGACTGATAATTGTTTATTGTTTTTTAATAAGTTGTATTCTGAGTTGAAAATTTCAAGTTGCACAAATCTGCACAGTGAAGTTAATGATGAATTTAATTCATTGATTTTTATGAACCCAGTACGTTTGTGTTGTGGGTGTAAACAATTGTGAATGAACCGATGCACATATACAATCACACGTTGTAATTTACTAAAATTAGAGAAACTCTTTATGAAGGCAGAGTAATGAGTAACATAATCGGTACAGTCAGCCGTCAAATTACATGTAACCTTGAACTCTGGTAAGTCAGGCTCTTGAAGGTGTGACGGTTGGTTAGGCCATGACTGTTTGTCATGTAGAAGGAATGGCGGCCCTGACCACCATAAACTACAGTTTTGTAACTGTTTGGCATCTGCCCCACGTGACCCAATATCAGCTGGGTTATTTTTGGTGGGCACATAACGCCATCCACATGATTCAGTTTTCTCAGAAATTTCACTGATTCTATTAAATACAAAAGGTTTAAGCAGGTGTGCTTTAGGTGAATGTATCCAACCGAGGACAATAGTGGAGTCACACCAATAGACACACCTTTCAATATTTAATCTAAGTGATGATTTTACTTTATCTGCCAAGCGGACGGCAAGGAGAGCACCGCACAGCTCTAGCCGGGGCACTGTCATGGGCTTCAGAGGAGCCACTCTGCTCTTTGCAGTCACCAAATGAACAGACACACAATTATTATTATTGACACTTTTTATATATACGCACGCGGCATAAGCTTGTGTACTAGGGTCACTAAATACATGAAGTTCGATTGATATAGGACTATCAACCAAAACATGTCTAGGGATTCGAATATTGTTTATGTGAGCAAGTGACGTTATAAATTTAGACCACATGTTTACTATATTCAAAGGCACAAATTCATCCCACGTTATCTGTGAAGACCATAGTTTTTGTAGAATATTCTTTGCTAGCAGTATACATGGGTTTATTAAACCTAGTGGGTCAAATATTTGTGACACGAGAGATAATATTGTACGTTTAGTTAGAGTTTCGTCTTGGTTAATATTGACTGAGAATAAAAAATTGTCCTCCTTGGACGACCAAAGCAAACCTAATGTTTTTGAATGGTCATTATTAGATAGGTTGAGTAATTCGTCGCTAGTACTTTCACCAACGATTTCAGTGACAACATGAGCACTATTTGAATGGAATTTACGTAAATGAAATTTTCCCTTTTCTAATTGTCTGATTACACCCTTACATGTGTCTATTAGTTGCGATTCAGTAGCGGCACCTGTGATTAAATCGTCGACATAGAAGTCATGTAAGATGACTTCCGAGACGGTTTGGTCTAAGCATTCGTTACCAATCTGTGTCAAACACCTTGTCGCGAGATAAGGAGCAGACGCGGTTCCGTACGTAACTGTGTGTAGTTTATACTGCCTGAGTTGTTCGTGAGGTTCGAATCGCCATAAGATTTGTTGAAGCATTTGTTGTGATGGTTTGGCATTCACCATTCTGTACATTTTCTCGACATCTGCAGTCACGAGAAACCTATGCTGGCGCATTCTAGTTAAGATACTAATTAGGTCATCTTGGACTGTAGGGCCTACCATTTGAATTTGGTTGAATGAGACACCAGAGGTCGTCACCGCAGATGCGTCAAATACTACCCGTAATTTTGTCGATAAGCTTGAGTCACGTAATACTCCGTGGTGGGGTAAAATATAAGTGAGAGTATGGTTTTCTGGATTTTTATTTAATGACATATGATTTAATGAAATGTACTCTTTGATGAAGTTACAATATTGCTCTTTAAAATGTGGTTCGCGTTTGAATCTGCGTTCTAGGGATAAGAATCTGGACAAAGCTTGTTCATAACAGTCGTCGTCATCATCGTCATAATCGTCACTTCGAATCGCCCATCAGGCAACCGAGTGGTATTATTTACAAAACTTTGTTCACATTCCAGCTCTTCCTTAGATATTTGTTTGCGTGTTGCTATTGTTTCTAGTTCAAAGAATTGAGATAATTTATTATGTAATTGATCGTCGTTGTTTTGTAAGGTAATATGATTGCAGTGGACTGTATTAATGAATTTCGTATATTGTGTTGGGACTGGGCCTGAGATTAAGTAACCCAGTTTAGATTTATTAAGGGTTGGTTTATTATTACCCAATGATATATTTTGGGAACCTATTATGGTCCAGAAAATATCAGCGCCAAGTAGCATATCGACTGGAGCAGGTATGTGGAATTTGGGGTCCGCCAACGTTATGTTAGGCGGTATATTTAGTGTTGTACGGTCAACCTTTGTGGTTGGCAATAACTGTGTGATGCGCGGAACAACATAACAGTAGATGCTCTCGCTATAATTATTAAATAATGACGATATGAGTACGTCACAACGCTTTGACAAGCAAGATATTTGAGAATTTAACCCTTCAACTACGGTCGAAGTGGAAAATGTAGGTAAGTTGAGTTTAGCACATAGACTTTCAGTTATAAAACTGGAGGTACTTCCACTGTCAAGTATGGCACGCACCTTATGACATATGCCATTATTGTCTGTCACATGGACTAAGGCTGTGGATAAAAGAACACAGTTGTTTTGAGTGGCTGACAAAGCAATGTCCTGCGGAGGACTAGGAGGTTGTCCTTGACCATCAGGCTGTGGCAAAGAGTGTAACATAACATTATTTGTTGAAGGCACAGGCGGTGACGGCGCAGGAGCTTCATGCTCGTGTAATAAGCTGTTGCACCGCAGGCCACACAAGCGACATGGCCCTAACTTGCATACATTGTCAGCATGACTTTGACGTAAACAATTTAAACATAATTTAAGTGCCTTAGCCTTTTCAACCCTAATTGCTAAGGGTAATGATTTGAATTTTTGACAAACATAAAGTGCATGGCTACCTTTGCAAAGTGGACATGGGTACCTGCGAGCAGGCTGAGTTTCTGAGTTGGCCACAAATGTTTTATGACGAACATGTGTAGGGTCACTTGACCTACGTTTTTTATGAGTATTCTCCATTGTTTCCAAAAAATCAGCACGATCTTTTAGAAAGTTATGAAACATTTTAAGTGTAGGGAACTCTTTCACCTTGTTGCGATAAGATTCCCACTTACTGCTTGTGACTATGTCAAGCTTGTTTAACAGGACTTGAACTAATAGTACATCCCAGTGTTGAGTAGGGAGGTTAAGTGTTTTGAGTGCTCTGAGGTTCCGATTAACTGTATCGATTAAGTTACGCAATGCTTTTGGTGATTCCTTTGCCAACGGTTCTAAATTAACAATGGCTTGAGAGTGATTATTGACCAATGCCCTTTCATTATTATAGCGGTCACAAAGTAGTTCCCAAGCTACTTCATAATTACTACTTGAGAAATCTAAAGACTGAATAATTACAGCGGCACTGTCTTTCAATGCAGCCCGTAAATAATGAAATTTATTAATATTGGGTATTGAATTGTCTGAGTGAATGAGACTGCTAAATGTGTCACGGAATTCCAACCAGTCATGATACTGACCCGAAAAACTAGGCAAATGTATAGTAGGAAGTGCAAGTTTTGGCCCACCTTCATGCGCAGTACAACAAGAACCTGTCACGGACCGGTCGCTGCCCGCAGGGCCGGCTGGAGCCAGCAGACCACGAGCGCGTGCGATCGCGCCGAAGTACTTGGCCTCGAAGGCCTCGCGTTCCTTGTACTGCTCATCTGGAATATCCATGCAATTTTCTATATCACACTGAAATTAATCAAACTCGGTATAGACTTCTTCAATTTTTGATAATCGGATGTTCAATTCATTTATTTGTAATTTACTTAAGTTGTCACAACTCTCAACAGTTAGCAAATAATTTTCAAATATTGTAAGCTTAGCCTTGCATGATGCACGCCTTTTAATTAAAGTTTTATCTTCCATGGTGAAGTAGGTATAAGAATATTTTTAAGAAAGAATTGAAATTAATGTTCAAAGGCGACTATTTATGACAATGAGAGCAGAGTCTAAGCCAAAATGAATAAGGATTGTATGTATATTACACCAAACAATGCGATGAAATGAGTTGCTAGAACGAAACACAAACGAAAATGCAATGCAGTTAGTTAATAGAAAAGAAATGGAACTGTTACTTAAATTATTAAATGTGAAGCGGAGTGAGGGTACGCGTAAAACGTGCAAAAATCAAGAAGCGGGTGGTGCGCAAGTAGCAAGCTAGCAACAGCGCAGCTCGCTGGTCCGGCCCGCCCGAACCCGTTCGCAGCGCAGGCGACAGGCAGCGGTCGATCGAATGCACTAGAACATGCGAAATAGCAAATGGTTAATTTTGAGATATCATACAGTTTCCGTACACACCAATGGAATCTGAAATGCCTAGAACCTCTGAAATAAAACTGACATTAGGTTACGAATAAACACTTGAGTTTTAGTTTATTACGTAATAAGTGGTATACATGTGGGTATAATCTAAGTGAGATTTTACTGAGCGTAATAAATGAGTAATGAGTTTAAGGATAGTTCTGAGCAACGGTATATTTATTGCGCAAATGCAATAATGAGTGGCTTGCTAAAAGAATGATGGATCTTTAACGTACCTACGAAGTGGTTCACAAAATGAAGGATTTGTGAATATTCACTGATTAATTTATCACTAAATGAAGGATTAGTGATTGTTTTAATGAGAATTGATACAATAATCACAAAATGATGGATTTGTGACTATGATTCACGGCTCAAAAAATGAAGGAATTGTGGCGGGAATTAACAGCTAGATTTACGGGCAATAAGATAAATCGGAACGAACTCACAGTACAGTAAACCTTCCCTCACGTTTGACCTTCCTTGTAGAATTAGGTATAACGTCGCATCGTATACGTCGTCGCCGCCATCCACGCAGCGCAGTATTTCCTTTGTTCTTTTTCCTGGCTATGGTTGAGATTATCCAGGCTCGTAGGACCAAAATTGTGAACGCCGGTACTTTGCTTGTGGGTTTTGGTGGAAGAAATGATGCGACGGTGACTTTAACAACACGTTTATTGAACGGTTTTACAAGAAAATTCTAAATTAATTGAGCGCGTGGTGACTCGACGATATTAGTCTATGACTCGACGCTGTCGTTGGGCGAAGTGAGGCGCGCGGCGGGGTTGCGTCTACACGTCGTGTGCGTGTGTGCGTGAGATGCCGGTGCGCACACATGCTAGGCGTTAACACTACCAACGAAAGCGTGGCGATAGCGTTTGGAAAAGTGTCAAAAAAGTATGGGAATGTCAAATGCTATCGAAATGTATCTATTAGTCTGATTTCAGTCACCACTTAGAGAGCGATGGAGTCGCACGCCGTGTCGTTGCCTGCACCAACTCCCCCGCCGCTCCCGGCGTCCCTTTCTGAACAACTAACCCTGAAGAAAGAATTTATTCTTACATTAGAAACCTATTCTTTAGGATAAAACGAATCCCCATTATGTGAATAAATATAGTATATATTTCATATCAACTTCTTCTCCTGTGTCTCTTACCTCATTCAGTAAATTGAAGTGTGTGTAGATTTCTCTTTTCATTAGTAACTATTTACACCAACGCTTTCTTATTCTACTATTCCTCGTAGACAGGGCTAATATAAGCAACATAAGTTTTTTTATTGTTAATATCCATACCTAAATCTGCGTGTTACCGCATAAAGGCTTTCAATTGGACTGACTGTCAGTCTGACGTACAGTCCATCATTCAGCCATCAGTCTATACGTGATCAAGGTCACAGACTGAACTGATGCCAAACTGAATGTGTAACCTCCGTCTTACTTTTTTTCAATCGCTATCGCGAATATTCTAATGATATTATGCATTTTCCAGAGCCTCGGGGCACTTATTGACAGCATGTGGACAATTTTTTGATGTCCAATGAGTTCTGGCTACCTACCTACCCTACCCTACCCAACCCTACCTACCTACCTTACCCTACCTTACCCTACCTTACCCTACCTACCTACCTCTCTACCCTACCTATCTACCTACCTAGTACCTACCTTACCCACCTTACTGTACTTACCTACCTTACTGTACCTACCTTCCTTACTGCACCTACCTACCCTACTCTACCTATCTACCCACCTACCCTTCTTACAAACCTACCTACCCTACTCTACCCTACTCTACCCTACTCTACCCTACTCTACCCTACTCTACCCTACTCTACCCTACATACCTACTCTACCCTACACAAATTACAAATTCCTTACTTAGTGTAGCCTACGTCCTATCTCAGAATGCTATCTAAATCTCCTTGTCAAATTTCATTGACAGACAGACAGAGTTACTTTCGAATTAGTTAAATTAATATTGGTATGGATTCTGTTGTAAATATCAAATGTAATTTTTCCCCAATTCCTCGCTTATATACTCGTAGTTGGATATAAATTGTTGTGACTTATCATGTTTTGAATGTAAGTTAATTTTCAGAGGCTGCTGTATCTAGAGCAGGAGAGAGCCGGGTGGCAGGCGGCTGGCGTAATCAGCGACATTGATTAGATGCGGCAGACACGGCCGAGAGAGAACCCGCTCCACTAATCCACTTAACTAGCTTTTACACAGTAAATATTATCACAAATATAACACTTTACCTAAGAGAATATTTAAATTTCCTTTTCATTCTGCACCGCTAAATAATCTATTCTAACGTTAATAATTCGATCGATGGGGTAAAGTGCACCCTTGCATGGCCTTGTAAAGCGGTCACCGTAAGAACAAGATAATTCTCCGCATAAAGATAGAACACTGCGATAACCTTCCCTGAGTGTTCGAGTAATTAAGAGATAATGAGATTCAGTGGTCGTTTATTTTTGGGACAGGAAATAATTAGATAAATCTGTAATCAAACGAAACAAAAGGTAAAAAAGATTCGTTTTTATCTCACCTTCAGAGTGGAGCTATTAATCTCTGCCTGTTTGATGCAGCCCAAACTTATCGGAGGATTCGCCAACATTTATCAACGGGGACATTTGATTACACAATTTTTTTAAGTGATCCTAACGGATATTGTACATTTATTAACTTAGAAAGTTGTCTAAAAGCGAAATTTCGTAGTTTAAGTGCTTTTGAAACTGAAATAACACACATTTGTAGTGCTAGCTACGGAGATAGTTATCTTATATTCACTAACAAACAAGTGTATTTCACTTGTAGTTCAGGTTGGTTTAGCTAATTTACAAGTGAGGCATTACGGTCTAGAAACTAGATATAGGAATATCTTTTACTTCGTATTAATAATTCAGCGTTCTGACTCAAATATCATTATCACTTTCTCGTCCAATTACAGTCACGGTGGTTATTTCTATCTGTCTAGATTCATTTTACGGTCTACTGATAAAGCTTTAGTATCATACCTCTTACGATTTCTCCGTCCCTGGTAGGTCAATCAATTTGCGTAGCCTTTTCCCAATGTTGGGGACGGTTTCCAGTCTAACCGGTTACAGCTGAGTACCAGTACTGCCTATCTAACCACACACAACCCAGTAACTGGGTAGCACGATACCTTTGGTAAAATTGATGTCAGATTTTCTGTCTTCTATCCGTAACGACTGCCAAATATCACCAAAGGACAATTTAGACAATTTGGCAGGATAATTTAGACGCCTCGTTTAAGAGACAATTAATTCTGCCGACATTTTTAATGTGTAATTCGTATATTTTTATTTTCCCTTTGCTTTTTTTAAAATAATAATAATTGTAATAATTTGTATAGTAATCATTAATTTTGTTTTGTTGTCGCCTAGTTTATAAGATAATTATAATTCTGCTTGACATTTTAGTCCGTATTTTTCCGTGTTGGTTTTTTAAATAATTGAATTATTTTATATAACTTTGTTTTATTCTTTCTTGCATGCCTGTTTAGTTCTTATCTTTGTCACTTAATTTAATTTATTTTTAATTAAAATTTGTAAGCGCATATCGCATTTTTTTTTTTTATATTACTTGGCAAATGTCACTGCATGGTTGAATATTTGTTTTTCTCTGAGCCCAATTTTTATATCTTGCTGTAGTGTGCAATCGTTTGTTTTCCCAAATAAATACGATAAAATAAAATGACAGATGGGGTTGACCCCAGCTGCCGGTTGACGTGCTTAACGTGCTTTCAGAGCATGGAAGTGTCTCAATATGTAATGGACGGTCACACAAATATGGACCAATCTCGGCAAGCGTTGCTTAACCCGAGCGTCAGTTTTACTATGCCACGATCTGCCTATGATAACGCTAAAATATTATACCTCTTACGTTTTCTCTGTCCCTGGTAGATGACAGATCACAATCCTTGTATTTAGGCGCTCACACAAAGTTAAGTGCCCTTTGTTTTGGCAAAACTTCCACTTACTATAGTTCCGTTTAGTTTCTGAATCCAGCAGAAACTTTTTTTTTTTTTTTTTTTTTTTATAACCTATAGGCTCGCGCTTGACCACAATCTCACCTGATGGTAAGAAACTAACTTTGCGATAAACCAACGATTCAGTTACAAGCAACAAAGCCGGGCTCAAGCTTTACTTCCAGTCCCACTTCGTTACTCACGAATATATTGTTTGGTTATGAAAATGAGAATATTGTTTACACCCAATATTTATAAAAATTATACCTTGCTATATAATATATGAATTTGGCTTTTACTGCGTGTCGATTGTCGTAAAGGTTTCATGGTCAAGAGTCTCGACCGAAACCTTATGAGGCCATCATTGTGGGGCTGAATCAAAGGCCTCGTACAGAAGTGGTCCTGCTTGACGCTACACGCATTGTGAGAAGGTTCCTTTATGTATATAAAGCTCTAACTACCGGAAGCTTGGCCCCTTTTCCAAGTAGCCGTGGCGGTGTATCCCTATGTTTTACATTTTTATTGCAAAAATATTAAATATGTGAGTGAATACAGGTATGAAATAGTTACCTAAACAAGGAATTTTGCACTACCCCTGAAAATATCCATTACAAAACTTTCTGCTTAAAACCCTACACATTTCAACATACATAAACTGCCATGTTTTCCACATAAGAGGTCCATTGAAGGAGTAATCCATCAAACGACGTGAAGTTTGTCCAACAGTGGATATTGTGTGCCCGCCTTTAGTGATGGCTTCGACAAAGCAAGGAAGCTATATCATTATATGGCTAGCTATAATACCGGTATACAGGTGTGTCGATATTCACCACACTCCGTTTTTGGGGAAAATTAGGTTGAGCTGGCCAATCCGCTTACAATGTATCGGTTGTGTTGTGTCATAATATTTTCCCAAAAGAGTTTTCGAGTTCACATTAATCTAAAAGGAATATTTTACTGAGATTTTTCCCCTTTTATTCTAAGTAAATAACTGAGAATCTGTCATCTCGAACTCGACTCAATCAAATTGAATATGAGACTAAGATTATAGGCCTTCAAAGTCAAAGTCAAAGTCAAAGATTTATTTGCAGATAAATATGGTTACAAAAGTTCTTACAATGGTAGTATTAGTAGCTTAACATATTCAATCATAACATAATGACATGCAAATTTTTGGTATAGGTAGAATTCGAACATTAATTTAATTTATAATCAAGAAATTCTTTTATATTATAGAAGGGATGCTCAATTAACCACCTGCGTAAAGCCCTTTTGAAGCGGACCATTGGAAGTTCTTTAATTTGGTTAGGAATCTTGTTATAGATCTGAATACACATAGGATAACAACTTCGCCTATATAGTTCCGTTTTTATTCTTGTAGGATTTATTAATCTATTAGGATATCTGGTTTTAAAGTTACATTTATCTCCCAATTTTTCAAACATTTCAGGGTGAGATTTGGTAAATTTACATACTTCCTCAATATAAATACCAGTTAATGTAAGTAGTCTAAGTTTTCTAAACAGCGGTTTACAGGATGTGAGTGGGTCTACATTACAAATCGCACGTATACACCGCTTTTGTGCGATGAAAGCTCTTCCGAGATGCACCGAGTTCCCCCATACCAGTATACCATAGCGCAGTATTGAACCAACATATGCATGATAAGCCTGCAATGTGGCTTGTCTACTTGTAAGATTAGATAAACGCCATAGAGCATAAGCAAACTTACTGAGTTTTCCACATATCATATCAATATGGTTAATCCAAGAACACCTCTCATCTAGAACTATCCCAAGAAAAGTAATACTATCTGATTGTTGTATTTGTTTACCTTTATAAGTTATGTTTAAATCCATTTTAGTCCAGTTTTTGTTTTGAAATTGTACATATTTGGTTTTATCTATGTTAGGTTTAAGGTTATTCTTTTCCATCCAAGTTATTATTTTGTCTACGGTACTATTTATTTCTTCATTATAGTTTTCTTTAGTTTTAGGGATAATTACGGAGACATCATCTGCAAAGAGTATGCAGGGATGGTCAGTTACTTTTGTCAGGTCATTGATATATAGCAAAAAGAGTGGGGGCCCCAAAATACTGCCCTGTGGAACGCCTGTGCCATTGTAACCTAATTTGGATTTATATTTCTGTTCACCATTTTGATTTGGTTTATCCACAGTAATTTCTACAACTTGCGATCTGTTTGTAAGGTAACTTTTTAACCATGCATTTGCTTTACCGCGTATTCCATATTTATCACATTTTTTTAGGAGTAGCTCGTGCGATACAAAGTCAAAGGCTTTTGACATGTCAAAAAATACAACAGTAGTCGGAATTTTCTGGTCAATATTTTTGGTAACTAGGTTAATTAAGTTAAATGCCGCTGTGGTTGTCGATTTTCTTTTTTGGAATCCATGTTGATCTCGGTTCAAAATTTGGAACTTATCGATAAAATTTATTAATCGCGCATGCATGACCTTTTCGTAAATTTTTGCTAAAATAGGCAACAAGGCTATCGGTCTGTAATTATCAACAAGTTTTCTATTTCCTTTTTTGTGTATTGGTTTAATAGCTGTCATTTTTAATTTCTCAGGAAACACTCCCGTGAATAATGATAAGTCTAATAAATGTACTAGTACCGGAGTAATGATAGGGCCTATGTATTTTATAATCCCTGTAGGTATTTGATCATAACCTGTTGAATTTGTATCCCTGAGAGATTTAATTACTTTTTGTATTTCGTCATCATTGGTGGGCATTAAAAACATACTAGAATCAATAGGATCAATGTCATAATTATTAGTATTAATGTCAAAATTGTTGTTCGTCAAATTAATATAATAGTCATTTATATAATTGGCAATGTCCGTGGGGCTTGTTAATGGTCCGGTTTCAGTTTCTATCTCCTTAATGTATGATTCCTGAATTTGATTATTATTATTGGAATTATATTTTATTAAGTCCCATGTTGCCTTGCATTTATTTTTAGCCCTAGATATGTAGTTTGTATTATGAATAGTGAGGTAATCATGTTTTGTTGATCACAAATTCTGTTCCTTAAGTGCATTTATAGTAACGTTTTGGACCCACGATCCTCTTAGCGCAAATGATACCCACTGTGCTACATTGATTGTTAAAATTTAAGGTACAGATTTAGCAGATATGCTTATTAAGTATAGTACGATACCAATATTTCTTTAATGTCCCTCGACAAACTTCGTGTTTCATCAGTCGTCGGAATCTAACTGATAGATTCCGACGACTGACGAAACAAGTTTGTGTTAGTTGTTAATACTTTTTTAACTTAATGTAATTTATTTAAAAAATGGGAGGAAAGTAAAGGAAAATAGTTTACTTCACACGGAAATCAAAACAAAACAACAATAAAGAACTTAAACTAACATTAAAATTCGAAACGGGATATTTACCATGTTTACTGTTTGTTAACAGTAAACATGGTAAATATGCTGTTTCGAATGATAATGTTAGTGTCAGTGACCATGACAGTTTAAAAATAAAGAACTTATATTTCTGTATTCAAATAATAATGCACGATAAATATAATAATTGATGGACATGGCAATTAGCATTCGTTTGTATTCGGAAATGCGATGATTGCCGAGGGCCATTAAGAAAATGGTTGTACTGTACTTAGAGAAGTTATGAGTTTTTCGTGTTGGTAGTCTGTATTAAAATGTTTGTATGTTGTACATTACCAGTCCGTAATTGCTTACCGAACATACCATAGCTACATCATCAATACGACGGTACAAGTTACAATACACCTAAATATTTAATCCATGTAACACTGGTGGTAGTGAAGACTTAGTTCTTTCGAAAGCTACATAAAAACAACCTTACAGCGTCGGTCATAATTTGATATATGCTTGGCAGTTGGCACTTTATTTATTCGCGACTCTAGTTCGCGCGCCGGCTCACAGATGGCGTTCTGTCGCTTTCCAGACCATTGCACACGTTAGAATTTATTATGAGCCCGATTCTATTCTTGAAGGAATAACAATATCTTGCCGCCGATGAATGATAAATTCAGGTAAACCTTATTTATTTATTTATTATATGCTTTATTGTACACCTTAAAATAACATTATAAAAAGAAACTTAAAATTAATACAAATACAATGGGCGGCCTTAACGCTTTCCGCGATCTCTTCCAGGCAACCTGGTATGGACAGTAATTGTCTTGACTTGAAGTGACCTTAGTTACTGCCTTGCTAGTAAATCCAAATATAGAGAAATAGATTCTGTTTTAATGGATTTGAAATTTAGGCTTAGTTATTAAGGGTTTTGAAGGCATATTTTCAAAACCAAGCACTCAAGACTTAATTTACCTTGTTTACTATTATAGGATTGAATAATTTTCGCCATAAACAAATATTGGTCCTTTTGGTTTCCGCGAGTTTTACGGGACCCAGGTAGACCGATGACCTGGTGAAGGTTGCGGGGATCCGTTGGATGCGAGACGTATGGAACCGGTCAATGTGGCGACGCTTAGGGGAGGCCTATGTCCAGCAGTGGACTACTTTCGGCTGATATGATGATAATGATGAAGTGAGTTAAGGACAATAACAATTTAAACACCAATAATTTTATGAAAATTACGTAATGAACTTTGTTCCAGTGAGAAATAAACTGCTTCTACAATTCACATCCATAGTTGTAAGCTTCGATTCAAACTGGCCGCCAAAAATCATAAAACCTCCAATCTGATCGCCGGGAATTTATTTTTCCAAATTTGAAATGTAAAAGCTGGCCTCTATTGTATTTGCGCGAGGCCGTGGCACGTTTGCTGGCTCGCAGCCAACAGCGGGGTAATCCGAACCAAACCGAACTTGTGCTAATTACTGAGGTGGCGACTCCTCCGCAATATGTTACGAGGCGATTTCTTAAAGATTTATTATAGGAAAACAATATTTGTTCTAGACGTGTTGGGTGAGACGTTTTTGGGAAACAAGGACCAATTTTTAGGGTACCGTACCCAAAGGATAAAAACGGGACCCTATTACTAAGACTCCGCGGTCCACCTGTCGATCTGTCCGTCTGTCACCAGGCTGTATCTCATGAACCGTTATAGCTATACAGTTGAAATTTTCACAGATGATGTAATTCTGTTGCCGCTATAACAGCAAATACAGAATAATAAAAAACAGAATAATATAAATATTTAAGTGGGGCTCCCATACAACAAACGATATTTTTTTGCGATTATGCCACGGAGCCCATGGTGCGCGAGTCCGACTCGCATTGCCGTGCTTGGGTGCAAAGAAAATTTGGTCCTTGTTTCCAAGCGCCTGAAGTGGCTGCTAACTACGAGACAAAATGTTTTGTCATCTTCCGTATCTGCCTCGATTTTAACGCAATTGCTTATACCGCGGTAAAAATGAGCCAGTCGGTTCAGTTGCACCTAGTTGGGAGCAAAAGATTCGCCCCCTAGTCTAGCGAAATGTGGGTTTACTATAACTCTGCTAACCTCGCCGGGATACATGTGTAATGTTAATGTTGTTACATGTATAAACAATAAGCACACAAGATAAATTCTGCAAAAACATGCTCCATTATATGTTCAGAGCAAAATTACAATCTTTTCTTTCGTATGCATGCGAACGTTAAGAAATATTGTAATGGTAAACGGAACCGACAAACAGTGAGACGCTCGCGGGCCAATGGGCGGACGTCCTGCAGCAACGCGGGAGGAAAGGGATGATTGGGTGGAATGGTAAGATTACTAAAAATGGGCATATTAGATGCGGAAGAGAAGGTGCAGCGAGGATGATAATGCTTGCTACTGATGTGTCGTGGAG
The DNA here is from genome assembly GCA_949775005.1 of Orthosia gothica. Taxonomy (NCBI): domain Eukaryota; kingdom Metazoa; phylum Arthropoda; class Insecta; order Lepidoptera; family Noctuidae; genus Orthosia; species Orthosia gothica. The sequence continues at coordinate 11,227,983 of OX459051.1, forward strand.
ATACGCTGATGTCACAATTTCGTTATCACAATTCAGAAAGACATTTTTGATTAGAATAACACCAGAAATAATAAATTTTAAATATTTGTATAACATAAATTTAAAAAAAAACATTCAAAATATAAAAAAATAGAGGTCCACCGGTATCGGGAACAGGGTCCAAGCCACCGGCGGTCAGGCCTCCAGAAAGAGGAACCTCCGAACAATACAAGCCGTGTCCAGCAGTACTGCTTTCTGGATCAGGCCCTTGACCCAGCCGCCTAACGAGAGCCTCCTAAAGTGTTGGTCGAGGCTCGTCACTATTAAGCCATTGACTGACATGACTATCGGTACAATGATCGCTGTGTCCACATCCCACATGTCGACAACCTCGCGAGTCAAGTCAAGATATTCTCGGCTTTCACAAGGTTTCCGTCATGCGGGACGGTAATGTCAACAAGCATTGCACGCCTCTCGATTCGTTCTACCACCTCTATATCAAGCGTATTGGCTACAATAGTCCTGTCAGTAATAATGGACCGATCCCAGTACAATATGATATTGCCATTCTCGAGAACTGGGTCGGGCACATACCTGTAGTACGGCACCTCCGATGCCACAAGAGCGTGTTTCAGAGCAAGTTGCTGATGGATAATCCTTGCTACAAGGTTGTGCCTATGCAAGTACTCTTCGTTAGCTAGACGAGAACAACCAGAGATAATGTGGCGTTATTGCCTGTGTACAGAATTCTTTCTTTTTGATATCTTGACCAAAGTAATATAATATACCATTATCTTTTCCTTAATCAAAATAGAAAGCCATTTTACACAAATTAAGCGCCAGGATATTCGGTTACATTGTAGGTAAATTACCTTAACAACCGCCAATATAAGTAAACAACGTTGGGTTGACAGTAAGTCGTTTAATTTTATTTATTTTTCACTACGTCCCATACTATAGTGAATTAATAAACGATATTATCTTGGCAATTTTTTATATGATGATTGTTATATATAAGTTAGTAAGTTAAGATTAAGATAAGTTCCGTATGGTGTCGGACGTAAAGAATCTCACCATCCCATATCTTCCCGTGGGTGTCGTAAGAGGCGACTAAGGGATACACCAGAGAATGGGCAGCAGCGTTCTCTGTGCTCTTCAACAACAAACTGCGATCGCCAACCCGCCTGCCAAGCGTGGCGATTAAGGCAAACCCCCCCAAACTAAATGAATAGCACAAATGAAAAACGGCCCCGAGTACCCGGCAGCCCGTCTACCCTCGACTACGGTAGCGGTCGAGGCGATGGCGTGGCAAGGGGTGCGAAGAATCCCCGGAGTGAACCCGGCTACCCCAATAAACACCGACGACTGGCCCTGGCAACATACAACACGCGAACACTCCGGACCGACGAGAAGATAGCCGAACTCGAGGAAGAATTGAGCAGGTTACGATGGAGTATTATAAGGTTATCTGAAGTCCGAAGAGAGGGGGAGGACTCGATAATCCTCAAATCCGGTAACCTGCTCTATTTCCGAGAGGGTGACCGGCAGTCCCAGGGTGGTGTCGGGTTTATCGTCCACAAGTCCCTTGTGAACAACGTGGTGAAGATCGAGAGTGTGTCGACCAGGGTGGCGTACCTTATACTCAGAATATCCTCGAGATATTCGCTGAAGGTCATACAGGTCTACGCACCGACCTCGGCACACCCCGACGACGAGGTAGAGACCATGTATGAGGATATCTCTATAGCCATGCATGGTTTCAAAACTCACTTCACCGTTGTCATGGGGGACTTCAACGCAAAACTGGGCAAACGAGACGAGGATGAGCTGCAAGTGGGGCAATTTGGAGTTGGACGTCGGAACCACCGGGGTCACCTACTGGCCAGTTTTATGGAGAAGGAGGGCCTCTACATGATGAACTCCTTCTTCAGAAAGCGTGAGCATAGGAAGTGGACCTGGCAAAGCCCCGATGGTGCAACAAAAAACGAGATCGACTTCATCATGTCAACCAAGAAGCAAATGTTCAATGATGTCTCTGTGATCAATTCGGTGAAAACCGGGAGCGATCACCGAATGGTAAGAGGCACATTGAACATTAATATCAAGCTTGAAAGGTCTCGACTGATGAAGTCAACGCTCCGTCCAGCACAGATCCAGATCCAAAACCCCGAGAGCTTTCAGCTCGAACTCCAGAATCGTTTCGAGTGCCTAGGGAGCTCCGTGGACGAATACAGCGACGGGTTCGTGGAAGCTGTCCATACGGTCGGGTCTAAGTTTTTCAAGACCCGCCGTACAGATATAAACAAAAAGATCTCTGATCCTACTCTCAAGCTTATGAAAGAGAGGCGTGAGATGATCCTGCAGTCTTCAGACGATGCGTTGAAATACCGGCAGCTTAATAGACGGATCTCAAAGTCCTTGAAAAGCGACCTCCGCCGCTATAATACTGAGCGTATTAAAGACGCAATTGAGCGGAATAAGGGCTCCAAGGTCTTTGCAAGAGATCTGTCTATTGGGCAGAGCCAGCTCACGAAACTGAAGACCGACGATGGCGGGATCATATCCGCCAAACCGGAGCTTCTGAGGGAGATCGAGAAATTCTATGGGCAGTTGTACACGTCAACCACTAAACCCGTCGCGAATCTAGTAAAAGACCCTAGAGCTAGATTGACCCGTCACTATACCGAAGACATACCGGACGTCAGCCTGTACGAGATTAGGATGGCTCTTAAACAGCTTAAGAACAACAAGGCACCGGGTGATGACGGCATTACGGCCGAGCTCCTGAAGGCGGGTGGAAAACCAATACTTAAGGCCCTTCAGAAGTTGTTTGGTGCCGTCATACTCGAGGGGAAAACGCCACAGGCATGGTGCAGGGGTGTGGTGGTACTCTTTTTCAAGAAGGGTGACAATGCCCTGTTGAAGAACTATAGGCCCATCTCACTTCTTAGCCATGTCTACAAGCTGTTTTCAAGAGTCATCACGAATCGTCTCGCGCGCAGGTTTGACGATTTCCAGCCTCCCGAACAAGCCGGATTCCGAAAAGGCTTTAGCACCGTAGACCACATACATACGCTGCGGCAGGTTATACAGAAGACCGAAGAGTATAACCTGCCTCTCTGTTTAGCGTTTGTGGACTACGAGAAAGCCTTCGATTCGATCGAGACTTGGGCTGTACTGCAGTCTCTCCAACGGTGCCAAATCGACTACCGGTACATCGAGGTGTTGAAGTGTTTGTACAAAAACGCCACCATATCAGTCCGACTTCAGGATCAGACCTCGGAACCTATCTTTCTGCAGCGAGGTGTGAGACAGGGAGACGTCATATCTCCGAAACTGTTCACCGCTGCACTGGAGGATGTCTTCAAGGTTCTGGACTGGAGAGGGCTAGGCATCAACGTCAATGGCGAGTACATCACTCACCTTCGGTTTGCCGACGATATAGTGGTCATGGCTGAGACCATGGAGGACCTCAGTATAATGCTCGATGACCTCAGTAGAGCTTCCAAAAGAGTGGGTCTTAAAATGAACATGGACAAAACCAAGGTTATGTTGAATGCCCATGTAACACCCACTCCTATCAAGGTTGGAGACTCTACACTCGAAGTTGTGGAAGATTATGTCTACCTGGGACAAACGATCCAGTTGGGTAGGGCCAACTTCGAGAAAGAGGTCAACCGTCGAATCCGACTCGGCTGGGCAGCGTTCGGGAAATTGCGCGGTGTCTTCTCGTCCAACTTACCACAGTGTCTCAAGACGAAGGTCTATGACCAGTGTGTGTTGCCAGTGATGACCTATGGCTCTGAGACGTGGTCGCTCACAATGGGCCTCATCAGAAAGCTTACAGTCACGCAAAGGGCAATGGAGAGGGCTATGCTCGGAGTATCCTTGCGTGATCGAATCAGAAATGTAGAGATCCGCAAGAGAACCAGGGTTACCGACATAGCTCGAAGAATTGCCAAACTTAAGTGGCAGTGGGCAGGGCACATTGCTCGCAGAACGGATGGCCGATGGGGCAGAAAAGTTCTGGAGTGGCGACCGCGAACCGGAAGACGATGCGTTGGAAGGCCTCCCACCAGGTGGACCGATGACCTGGTGAAGGTTGCGGGGATTCGCTGGATGCGGGACGCACGGGACCGGTCAATGTGGCGACGCTTGGGGGAGGCCTATGTCCAGCAGTGGACGTCTTTCGGCTGATATGATGATGATGATGATGAAGTTAAGATAGATTCAAAATATTTTCTAAGATAATATAAGATGGGATAATTCAAATCCAGTCCAGTCACATAATGTAATCAATAACTCCAATCATATAGTATATAGCACTAGTACATAAATCTGGATAGTGTTACCGCAGCACAAGATTGACCGGTAATCCAATTTCAACATGACTGCATCACAGCTATTTCGAACCTAAATTCTTCAAAGTCCTGTGGATATTTTTAAAACAAATTACATATTGGTGACTACTGGATCGTGATCTTTTACGTGTAAAACGTTTAATCTTCCCTTTAAGTTCCCGAGATTTTATATAAGTTTTATGTGAGGCTTAGGAGGAAATGATTATTTTTTTATCAACCTATCTTTTCCCACTGCTGGGCAAAGGCGTCCCCACCATGCCTATACATATTTCCCGGTGTTTCGCCTTCTCTGGCCAAACCCCTAAGTCATCAAGTCAAGGTTGCCTCCCAGCAGTGACAACTATGGCCCATCTGTCTTTGTCCATTCTGCATATTATTATGACACATAATACATTGGAGTTAATAAAACATGCAAGCGGATAAGTTTCACACAAGGTTTTGTTAAACATTCAAAAACGCAGAAATAATTTCGTGGCAACGTGCTACGTCGTAGCCGATGTGCGCTACGCCGTAGCACCGTGCGTAGCAAAGCGTGACCGCCGCCCGCCGCCTCGGGCACCGCGTTGCCCGATGTTCCGCAGGTTATTGCAGTTTCCTGATTGCTGAAAATAATGCATTATTGTCGTAATAAACAATTATTTATTTATTGAAATACTCTTAACTTTTAAAACTCTATTAAGTATATATTTTTTATCTAAACTTACATATTTATAGAGACAAAATTGATTGTTTTTCTGTACGACGTAATCTCTAAAAGTACTGATTTGATTACGAAAGATCTTTCACTAATAGAAAACCACAGTGTCCAGACTGCCATAGTCTTACTGCATGACCACGGCAGCGAAGCCACAGAAAAAAATCTATAAACATAGAATAACGCTTTTTTTCCATCATTATCCATAATCCCATTCCCATTCCACAATACCCACGAGAACACTCATTTCAATAACTACAAACAAGTACCACAATATCGATACAAAACACAATTAACAATGCATTTGGGATTAAAGCAACCAACCTCCATCGAGTCGCACAAGCCAATTAATTACTTAGTTGGCGAGAGGCTGACAACTGGATAACATATGATTATCGCTCAAGTGTGTACTTGCCTCTTTGTAGCCCTTCATTGTTGGGGCTGTCTGTTTCGACATGTGTGTGCTATGTGTATATCATTTGTGTCATGGTTGTGACGAGTTATGGCGTCATATGAAAGTTTATTTACATGATTTGCACCTTAGCCAGTTATTTTTAAAGTGTACATACATACATATGTGGGCTTTGCTTACGATATTTTCGTCTATATTTTTGAGGTGTGCTTCGAGCTTAACGTCAAAAAGCATCATTATTTTGATGTTCTATAGATTTATAAGTACCTATAGCAGTTTCATTTTAGCAGGGTAATAATATGTGGTCTCTGTTACCTATATATTTATTAAAATTCTTAATTTCAGAAACTAAAATAAATACAACATCGACCGGTATGTATCGTGCGGAATCCTCAACATTTTTTACTTACAAAATAATTAGTTGGCGAGAGGCTGACAACTGGATAACATATGATTATCGCTCAAGTGTGTACTACGCTGTGTTTGTAGCCTTATATTGTTGGAACTGACTGTTTCGACATTTTTGTACTGTGGCTTATTTCATTTGTGACGTCTGTTAACGATATATGGAGCATCATTATTTACATGTTCTGAGGACGTATGTGTGCTGTGTGACCCCAGGTAAGTCCTGGTCCTATTTATTAAAATTCATAATTTCAGAAACTGAAATAAATAAAAAGTCGTTCGGTATGCATCGTGCCGCGTGCGTTATCTTCAACCTTTTTTCTACGAAATACATAGTTGGCGAGGGGCTGACAACTGGATAACATATGCTTATCGCTCAACTGTACTAGCCTTACATTGTTGGAACATGTATGTGACGTGTGCTAACGTCATATGGAGCATCACAATTTACATGCTCTGTAGACTTATAAGCATAGTTGTAGCAGTTGCCTTTCAGTTTCAGGCAGCAAAGTTAGCTTTATCGGAAGGGATCATATACACTTGTTTGCCATTATACACAGATCAGGTTCAGACAGTCAAAAAGATATGTAAAGACTTGTGGCAGGAATATTTTGATAAGAGGTCGCTCACCAAAGGCATATGGTACAGGACTATACAGGCAGGTTTTCGTTGCCCATGGTTCCAGGAGATGGAGGCCCATAGACAATATATTGTGACACTGCTGAGGCTTCGGTCCGGGCACATTCCATCAAATAAATTTGCACATTTAATGGGTAAAACGGACTCATCTAACTGCACGGAGTGTAACGCGATCGAGGATGTTCACCATGTTTTGCTCGAATGTGTCCGGAATGAGCCTCAGCGGCGACAGGTACTTGAAGATACTCAGTACAATGTAGGGTTATGTAGTAGCGTCTTAGCCTTCCCTTTTTCGGAAGGGGCCGGGCAGTTGTATGCATTATACATGACCCATTTGAGGAGCAGAAACACCACCCAGCAACAGCTGGACTCTGCTTCCACTCCATAGTTTAATATAGTTAAGATATTAGAGAGTTAAGATGTAACTAGCCATAAATGTTATATTTATAATTAAAATTACGTGCGACATCGTCATTGTTGACCGAATCCCCTTAAATAAAGATAAAAAAAAAACACATAAACATAATTATGACTATCGCCCAAGTGTGTACTTGCCTCCATAGCCCTTCATTGTTGGGGCTGTCTGTCTGAACATGTGTTGTGCGTGCTATGCTTAATATGTCACTTGTGACATGTGTGTGACGTAAGGAGTGATGACGTTATATGGAACATCATTATTTACATGTTCTGAAGATGTATAACTATAGATGTTGCCTTTTAGCAGGGCAATAGTAGTCAAATTGATCCTAGGTAGGTTACAGTGGCCCAACTATATTATATTTAAAAAAATCGCTCTTCACATAACCGTCTTCTTCAATGTCCCACTCACCGGACTGACTTCATTCACTGTTCTTTCTTCGTTCAATCTATTTCTCTGTGGAATGCGCTCCCTCAAGAAATCAGGATGGCACCCAGTCGATTACCATTCAAAGTGAAAGTTCGCGAGCACATTCGTAAGAAGTTGGCAGTAGTATCGTCACAGCGATAGTGTTCTCTAATTATCTGTTTATGTATATTCGTGTATTTGAATAAATATTACCCGTCGTGATTTATTATCAATATTGCACCTACCACTACTTAGGAGGAGCTCGTGGCTAAATAATAACAGCCGCACGGGTCGATCTTCAAGGTTAAGCAACGCTTGACGAGGTTGGTCCGTTGATGGGTGACCATTGCAACATACCGAGTTTCCTCCGTGCCTCGGAAAAGCACGTTAAGCCGTTGGTCCCGGCTGTCATTTGAAGATCTTTGACAGTCGTTACGAGTAGTCAGAAGCTTGAGATCTGACACCAGTCTAGCCAAGGGGTACCGTGTTACCCAGTTACTGGGTTGTGGAGGTCAGATAGGCAGTCGCTCCATGTAAAACACTGGTACTCAGCTGAATCCGGTAAGACTGGAAGCCGACCCCAACATAGTTGGGAAAAGGTTAGGCAGATGATGACTTACCACTACTTGTCTATGCATCACCCAAAGGTCGACTTGTAGAAAATGCCTAAGGAATTAAGTCCGTCTTATGACGTTTTTTTGCATGAAGAATTAAATAAATAAATATATTTTTTTAAATTCTTAATATCGAAAACTGAAATCAATACAAATTCGTGCGGTATCCGGTATGTATTGTGCATGATCGAAAGACGATACTTAGTTGTCGGGTGAATGACAACTGAATAAAAAATGATTACCGCTCACGTGTGTCTGTGTACTAGCTTGTGTTGTAGCCTATAATTATTTGGGCTGTCTGTCTAAATATGTTATGTGCGTGCTACGCTTACGTCATTTGTGACTGACGTAAGCAAAGCATCTGTGTCATGTTTGTGACATGCGGATAGTTTCATTTGGAACATTCACAAGGCCTTAATACCGGTACATATTATGGATATAACATACGCCTGCATTTCTCTAATGTTGTTTATGGTGTACAATGAATAATCAAGAAGAAGATAGTTAGGGAAAAGTATACGTATAGTAGAGTAGGTACATGGTTCACCCGCAATTTTCCAGTTATGTTTCATTCTTTAGATTATTGCTATCAACCGGACGCAAATCCGGACTACTGAGAAATCCCAATTAGAAAACGAACCCAAGACCTCCCGCTCAAAGAATTTTACTTTATTTTTACCCGACCGCAAGGAAAGGGCTATGTTTTTCGCGCGAATCTTGTACGTTTGTAATATTGTTTATTACCTCATATCTTGCAAACTACAAGACGGATTTACATAATAAAGACATCGTTAGATACGTCTTGACCGTCCAAGTGTTCTTAGATAGATTACGTCAAAAAAATACAAACATGACGGATTTTGGGCGCCATATTGTGGGGTTAAATTTTTTTTCTTCCATACCGAAAGTGTTTTATTTTATATTATTCATTTTTATATTTTTTTTAAATGTTGCCCCACACTAGGAATTTCTTCCTGTATCGCGGGTGCGTTTACAAACATATGAACTCACATACGCAACACCCAGAGCCGGAACAACTATCTGTAGGTCATACAAATATTTGTTTCGTGCGGGAATCGAACCCGCGACACGCAGCGCAGCAGTAATATATAATGCTTGTATGTTTAAATGTACCTAATTCTAAAAAATAAGAAATAACTAAAAAGTTATAAATAAAAAAAGTATATTATGAAAATCAAAAAACCCGACTGCTTAAAAAGCAAACTAAAAAGACTTAAACAAGAAGAAAATCATGCTGTGCAGTCGGATGATACATCTGGTTTTGGTCAGCCAGCTCGCGAACGAAGTCTTTAAGTTCGCTTTTTAAGCAGTTGGGTTTATTTTTATTTTTTGATTAAACTTTTTTTTTTTTATGTGGTGTGTGTGTTTAGATGTTCGGATTTGAACGCAATTTGGCACGAGGCTAAACCATAATGTGAATTAGGACATATGATACTTTTTTAGGGTTCCGTGCCCGAAGGGTACAAAAGGGGCCCTATTGCTGTCACTCACGTGTCCGTTTGCCCGTCTGTCTGTCAGTCAGTCTGTCCGTCGTCTGTCACACAGGTTTGCAACCAAACGGTTGGAGCTACAGTCTTTAATCACAGTATAAAAATCTTTTTGACTCAAAGCCATACAAACTGTCAAAAAATATTTTAAGGGGGCTCACATACTACTAAAGGAGGAGGCCCGAAACAATAATTTATTGTAGTTTAGAACTCGTTGAGTAGATAAATACTGTATTTTTTATTGTAAAAATATTGGAAAACAAAGGAATAAGAAGCCATCAAATTTAGCTTTTTAAACAAAATTTTGTGCCACAAAATTTTGTAACTTCACATTGACCTATGAACTTCGAATTTGGTGATAATTTTATTATTACGTATATTTTACTAAATAATTACTCTTTGAAATTTCCTAATTTCTCTTATTAAAACCAACTTGTTTTTGCGGTTTAGTACGGAACCCTAAATGTGCGTAGTCCATCGCACACGCACTTGGCTGGATTAAAAATCCCGGTATGTTCTCGTGGGTTATCACACAGGCAAAGCCTCTGCAAAAAGCTAGTTAAGTTATAAAATGAAGCAGTGAGGCGGCAGAATGGAAGAATAGATCGCTCTAAATACGTCATATCGGGCTATAACATCACAATAGAGTGCCTGATCTGGAGCACGGCACTGATCCTAGGTGACGGCTGACAGGCTGAGCCATCGGAGATACTATGCAATGCATTATTTATGAAGAGAAAGCTTCTTCGGATTTAGCAGAGTTACGATTGTCTTTTATTTTAAAAGTTGTTTCAAACTATATTTGAATTCAGAATTTGAGATGATAAACAAATTTTCGAATTACAAACTCTTTACAAAGTTCAAATTCTATAACAACCCAACCTTTTTCTATGGGCCTTTCAAATAATAATGGTCTTTTAAAAATAAACTTGAGATACACTTGTCTAAAGTCAATACTGGAATTATTGGCGATGCATGGTGATAACCCCTAATTATTAAATTATTTTTTACAAAGTATTTTTTCTGTCCCTTTCAAATCAGAGGAGATAATTTTCGTATATTTATTTTGTATCCTCAATTTGTCAAGAAAATCTATAATTTACCAACATTTTTTAAATTGATCGTCGCTAAGGCGAGTTTTTAGCTACGAGAATTATTGGTCTTCTGCTAAAACACAGATAAGACTCCATATATACCTTACAAACATTTGTTTCATGCAGAAATTGAGCGATCGACTCACACTCTCGTGCCAATCACTAAACCGCCAAGCCAACCGACGCATCATTGTTGCTGACACCTTCATTAAAATCTCATTTGGCACACTACATACTGGTAGACTAGGTACATAGTTGTTGCGTTTTAGCACTACTGAAGGAGTCATTGACTTTCAATAACAAAAACAAACCTCGCTAAAGTTCTAACAAGATCAGCCATCGATTTTGTTTTGAGGGATCAAAAATAGTGAGATTGAGTTATTAAGTTATTAATAGTCATTATATAGAATATAATGACTATTAAAACTTAATAATTTATTTTTCTACATAGTTTCCGAGTGTCTCTACACACTGAGTCCAGCGCTTTTCCAAGGCTTCAAACCCTTTCACTAAAAAAGTTTTGTCTTGGTCCTGCAAAAAGCTCTCCACGGCATCCATCACCTCGTTATCGTCTTCGTACCTGTTTCCCCTTAAGTATTTTTTCAATTTGGGGAACTGATAAAAATCGCTAGCCACCAGATCTGGTGTATAAGGGGGGTGGTCAACCAATTCGAAGCCAGCTTGCTGAATGGCAGCCATCGCAACTGCCGACCTGTGCGCGGGTGCGTTGTCGTGATGAAACAGCACGCCCTTCGAAGTTTCCCTCTCCCTTTCTCTTTGATGGCATTCCCCAACTTGAGAATTAAAGCTGCATAATATTGGCCTGCAATAGTGGTTCCACGCTCCATGTAATCAATCAACAATATCCCTTCTGTGTCCCAAAATATTGAGGCCATAACCTTGCCAGCCGATACCATGACACGAAACTTCTTCGGGGTCGGTGATGATGGCCGTTTTCATTGCGAAGATTGCTGTTTTTTCTCGGGATCAAAATGATGGACCCATGTTTCGTCCATTGTTAGAAACGAGACAAAAAGTTCTCAGAATCTTCTTGAAACTTGTTCAACAATATCTTCGAAATGTCAAGTCGATTTTGTTTCTGACTGTCGGTTAACATCGGCACCCATCTTGCGGAGACTTTTCTCATGTTCAAAGATTGTTTCTAAATGAATTGAATACTTCTATATGAAATGCCCGTTTCTTGAATTAATTATCGGATGGTAACTCTTCGATCGCTCAATACAATTTTCTCGACTTTCGCAACATTTTCTTGGGTGACTGACGTCGATGGTCGGGACGGCCGCAACGATGTTCGTCTTCCGTGCTCGTTCTCCCTACTCGAAATTGAGAAGCCCACCTTGCCACAGTGGTATACGGCGGAGCAGACTCTCCTAATGTTGCCTCCAAATCGCAATGAATCTCTTGCGTCGTTAACTTTTTTAAACAGATGTATTTAATAACGGCTCGCACTTCGTTTTTCTCCATTTTCGAGAACACGTTCCGACACAAAGCAAATAAATTACTACATTCAGAGAAAAATAAAAGAGAATCGAAGATTTTTTTCTTTAATAATATTACAAATATGTATCTGAGCTATACCTGCCAGTATTTTTTTTTACCAAGGAGTATGTCGTCCTCACTACTTTTTGATCCCGCCTAGTACTAATGGAATTGGAGACTCATTATTAGACTTCTAAGAAGAGATATAAGAGAAAGGACCACTAATGCGATGCTAAAACAAATCAAATTTAGTGTGGTTTATTCAAACTAATATCATAAATTGCGAAAAAAACGCTGTTTGTTTCTTACGTTTTCGCATCTAAACCACTGAAAATAACTAATCAATTGTGTTACAGAAATAAATTGGATCTTGGAGAAGGACATAAGATACTTTTACCCCGGTAATACTCTTCCTTAGGATAATTTTCAAAGTTCACAAGGGCGAAGACGCTGACACAAACTAGATCTTCACAATCTTCGCTATGTATTGACATGTAGGCAATCTATCGTATATAACGTATTATATACAGTGTGAGATAGTAAACAACTACAATAGCTGACTTAGTTATTGAATAAAGCGATTAGCCCATTATTGCTTTCACAATGTGCTAGTGCTATCTTTTGTTCATTACTTCGTCGGCGTGAGGGAGCTTAATAATTGACCTTTTTTAACCCGACTGCCGAAGGTGGGTTTTGTGTTTATCGGTCTATATATGTATGTATGTGTGTGTCTTATCAGTCTATGTATGTTCCTATGGGGCGTTCTAGAGACCAAACACGTTGGCCGATTTTATTTGGATGATTCTTACATCAATCGATTCTTCTTAACCTTGCGAATGTCACTGGCAACATTGAAATTGTAAAATAGAAAAATGGCGGATTTTGTATATTTTTTTTTGTTACTATCCCATCGTGTGGAGTACCAAAATCAAGGGCTTTAAATGATAAATGATTTTATTTCTGTAAGTTGGTTTGTACAAACACTTTTACATGTCGATTTACATGCTTTAAGAGGTGATTTAAAATATATATATGATTCTTATATGTTTAAATGTACCAAATTCGAAAAAAAAATCTAAATACACGACTGCTTATGAATCGAACTAAAAAGAAGTAAACAAGAAGAAAATCATGCTGTGCAGTCGTAGGATACATATTGTTTTGGGCAGCCAGCTCGCGAATATGTATCTTCCGACTGTACAGCATGATTTTCTCCTTTTTAAAAAAATAATAAAATAAATATAATGTTTACGTCTTTTGTTTTTGTTACTGTAGATGGCATACGACCACGGTAAATTTACGGGAATATTTTCTTGTTTCATACTTTTTAGAGTGTGATTTTTCAGAAGTCGGGTTTTAGTTCTTGAACTTATTTTTTTTTGTATTTAGAACTTTCTATCTGATTGTCTCGTTCGTGTCTGGCGTAGTGGTCGCAGGTGCTACTGCTGAATGTGAAGGTGGGGTTAATTGCCGGATCGGGCAGTGTTATTGGGTGTTTACGTTTGGAATTTATAAGTAGCAACCCCAAGTCAGGTTGGTATCAAGATACCCACTCTCTATTCTAGGACTTCAACGTAACTGACTTAATTTAAAAAAAAAAAAATACTTCTTTAAAACAAGCTTTTTTCGTATTCTTCTCAGCAAACCCTTTCATTTGATACCCATATCATGACAGTGCACAAAAAATAACTAGTCCGCCATCTTGGGTTCTTCCGCCATATTGGATTTAGAATGACGTCACTTAGCTAACAATGTATTTTCATCCAAACTAAACGTGTACGAAAAATTTCACCTTAATCAGTGGAGGATAACTACTTTAAAATTCAGTTGCAAGATTTGCCCGGAACACACATACATAAATGCTTACATTGCAAGTTAAATTAAAGCTTGTAATAAATTTAATTTTTTTTTTGGAAAAACAAGAAAATCGTTTAAAGATACAGGGACTATACATAAACAAACAAATCACTAATAAAAATAAGAAGCTTTAGCGAAGGAGCTTAATAATTGTTTTTTTAGTATTAAGAACTTTTTTATCAGATTGTCTTTGTAAGGCGTCGTTAAAATTAAAAGATAGATAAAAAAAGATAATCGGTAGATCTTCTTATAAACTGGCGTGACGTTATATTATATATTTTTGACCGATAAAGTGTAGAAAGTATTCTTTAGTTTGTGAATCTTCGCCAAGCTAGTGAGCAGTTTATGGCGTATCGTTCAGTAGGCCGCGGGGGATCATTGAAGGAGGATTTAGTATTTTATTATCGTCATGGTTTGTTTTTCCATCAGACCCATCGTTTACTAAACAAGATAAAAAAAATATATTTGTGTTTTGTTAAAGTGTTTTGCTTTGGGAGACGGGCGTTTTATAGGGTTCCGAACACAAAGGTGAAAACGGGACCCTATTACTAAGACTCCGCGGTCCGTCTGTCTGTCTGTCCGTCTGTCAGTTGAAATTAAGAGATGATGTATTTCTGTTGCCGCTATAACAACAAATACTAAAAACAAAATAAATTAAATATTTAAGTGCGGCTCCCATGCAACAAACGTGTTTTTTTGCCGTACAGAACTGTTCGTGCGCGAGTCCGACTCGTACTTGGCCGGTTTAATAAAACAGTGTTTTTTTAATTGAAGGTGATGAACTATTGAAAGACAAACCTTTGCAATCAGTTTCCTAATAAAAAAAAAATACAAATCACTAAGCTAGACAAACTGTTCTCACCCACTTGTTCCCGCCTTACGAAGATTTTCGTTCCTCTTTTTTGATACCCCCTCATCAATTCGTCCTCTACGGTTTCTCTCAACGTATTACAGAAAAGACGAATCATCTAACTATCTAAAATATTCTAGATTTAGATTCTTTTCTCAATTAGTATGAAACGAACATCCGCCAGCGGCTTCGCCCGCATGAAAACAGTTTTATTATCCCTAGGGAACTTTCTATTTACTGGGATGAAAAGAACCCCATGTCCTGATACAGATCAGAGTTTATTCATGTGCCAAGTTTCATCAAAATCCATATAACGGTTTAGACGTGACTTTGTCATAGACAGACATTCTGGATTTAAAATATCAGTATGGACTTTTGTAAATTTGTCCACTACCGATATAATTAATTACTTAGGTACTTGAGGAACTCGTGGATAAATAATAACAGCCGCACGGGTCGATCATCAAGGTTAAGCAACGCTTGACGAGGTCGGTCCGTGGATGGGTGACCATTTCAACATACCGAGTTTCCTCCTTGCCTCGGAAAGCACGTTAAGCCGTTGGTGCCGGCTGTCATTTGAAGATCTTTGACAGTCGTTACGAGAAGTCATAAGCTTGAGATCTGACACCAGTCTAGCCAAGGGGTACCGTGTGACACAGTTACTGGGTTGTGGAGGTCAGATAGGCAGTCGCTCCATGTAAAACTCTGGTACTCAGCTGAATCCGTTTAGACTGGAAGCCGACCCCAACATACTCGTAGTTGGGAAAAGGCTAGGCAGGCAGACTTGAGATTTTCATCCGTATAATTAAGTTACAGATGTAAATTAATTATAACACCCAAATACACAGATAAGTTTAGTGTGTAGTGCTATTCTGGGTGCATTGTCCTCACATATGTGAATTTATTAATGTAAGTACTTATGTACCTAAATATTGTAAAACACATTATTTTTTTTAAAGAGTAAGTATGGAGTTTCTTGTGCATTCTTCTCCATAACAAGCTACTTTCCGAATGCACGGTAGAATCAACTTTTATTCCATTTAAATTTAAATTGTGACATTCAAAAGTGCCGCTTGGTGGCCTAATTGAAATAAATATCTTTTGTCTTTATTCGAAGCCAGCTTGCTTAATGGCAGCCATCGCAACTGCCGACCTGTGCGTTGTCGTGATGAAACAGCACGCCCCTTCGAAGTTTCCCTCTCCTTTTCTCTTTGGTGGCATTCCTCAACTTGGGAATTAAAGCTGCATAATATTGGCCTGTAATAGTGGTTCCACGCTCCATGTAATCAATCAACAATATCCCTTCTGTGTCCCAAAATATTGAGGCGATAACCTTGCCAGCCGATGCCACGACACGAAACTTCTTCGGGGTCGGTGATGATGGCCGTTTCCATTGCGAAGATTGCTGTTTTGTCTCGGGATGTAAATGATGGACCCATGTTTCGTCAATTGTTACGAAACGAGATAAAAAGTTTTTAGAATCTTCTTGAAACTTGTCCAACAGTATCTTCGAAATGTCAAGTCGATTTTGTTTCTGACTGTTGGTTAACATTCTCGCACCCATCTTGCGGAGATTTTTCTCATATTCAAAGATTGTTTCAATATGGATTGAATACTTCCATATGAAATGCCCGTTTCTTGAATTAATTATCGGATGGTAACTCTTCGATCGCTCAATACAATTTTCTTGACTTTCGCAACATTTTCTTGGGTGACTGACGTCGATGGACGGCCGCAACGATGTTCGTCTTCCGTGCTCGTTCTCCCTGCTCGAAATTGAGAAGCCCACCTTGTGACTGTGGAATACGGCGGAGCAGATTCTGCTAATTTTGCTTCCAAATCGCAATGAATCTCTTGCGTCGTTAACTTTTTTAAACAGAGGTATTTAATAACGGCTCGCACTTTGTTTTTCTCCATTTTCGAGAACACGTTCCGACACAAAGCAAATAAATGACTACATTAAGCAAAAACAAAAGAGAATTGAAGATTTTTTTCTTTAATAATATTACAAATATGTACCTGAGCTATACCTGCCAGTATTTTTTTTACCAAGGAGTATGTCGTCCTCACTACTTTTTGATCCCTCCTAGTACTAATGGAATTGGAGACTCATTATTATTTAGACTTCTAAGAAGAGATATAAGAGAAAGGACCACTAATGCGATGCTAAAACAAATCAAATTTAGTGTGGTTTATTCAAACTAATATCATAAATTGCGAAAAAATATCTGTTTGTTTTTTACGTTTTCGCATCTAAACCACTGAAAAAAACTAATCAATTGTGTTACAGAAATAAATTGGATCTTGGAGAAGGACATAAGATACTTTTATCCCGGTAATACTCTCCCTTAGGATAATTTTCAAAGTTCACAATGGCGAAGAAGCTGACACAAACTAGATCTTCACAATCTTTGCTATGTATTGACATGTAGGCAATCTATCGTATATAACGTATTATATACAGCGTCAGATAGTAGTAAACAATAGCCGCTGAGACTACAATAGCTGACTTAGTTATTGAATAAAGCGATTATCCCGTTATTGCTTTCACAATGTCTATGTGTGCTAGTGCTAGCTTTTGTTCATTACTTCGTCGGCGTGAGGGAGCTAAATAATTGACCTTTTTTTACCCGACTGCTGAAGGTGGGTTATGTGTTTATCAGTCTATGTATGTATGTATGTTTGTTCCTATGTGGCGTTCTAAAGACCAAACACGTTGGCCGATTTTATTTGGATGATTCTTACATCAATCGATTCTTCTTAACCTTGTGAATATCACCCATAGGGGCCCATATTTTTTGTGTTACAATCCCATTGTGTGGGGTATCAAAATAAAGGGCTTGAATAGGTGTTTTCAAAAATATATGACACTTATATGTTTAAATGTACCTGATTCGAAAAAAAAAATATAAATAAAAAAAGTTCATTCAATAAATCCAAATACCCGACTGCTTATGAATCGAACTAAAAAGAAGTAAACAAGAAGAAAATCATGCTGTGCAGTCGTAGGATACATATTGTTTTGGGCAGCCAGCTCGCGAATATGTATCTTCCGACTGTACAGCATGATTTTCTCCTTTTTAAAAAAATAATAAAATAAATATAATGTTTACGTCTTTTGTTTTTGTTACTGTAGATGGCATACGACCACGGTAAATTTACGGGAATATTTTCTTGTTTCATACTTTTTAGAGTGTGATTTTTCAGAAGTCGGGTTTTAGTTCTTGAACTTATTTTTTTTTTGTATTTAGAACTTTCTATCTGATTGTCTCGTTCGTGTTTGGCGTAGTGGTCGCAGGTGCTACTGCTGAATGTGAAGGTTGGGTTAATTGCCCAGATCGGGCAGTGTTATTGGGTTTTTACGTTTGGAATTTATAAGTAGCAACCCCAAGTCAGGTTGGTATCAATATTCCCACTCTCTATTCTAGGATTTCAAAGTAACTGGCTTAATAAAATAAAAAAAAAAACATAAAAAAATGCTTTTTTAAACAAGCTTTTTTCGTATTCTTCTCAGCAAACCCTTTCATTTGATACCCATATCATGACAGTGCACAAAAAATAACTAGCCCGCCATCTTGGGTTCTTCCGCCATATTGGATTTAGAATGACGTCACTTAGCTAACAATGTATTTTACGCAAAATTTCACCTTAATCGGTGGAGGATAACTACTTTAAAATTCAGTTGCAAGATTTGACCGGAACACACTAAAATACATAAATGCTTACATTGCAAGTTAAATAAAAGCTTGTAATAAATTAAAAAAATTGCTTGCAAAAACAAGAAAATCGTTTAAACAAACAAATCTCTAATAAAAATAAGAAGCTTTAGCGAAGGAGCTTAATAATTGTTTTTTTTAGTATTAAGAACTTTTTATCAGATTATATTTGTAAGTCGTCGTTAAAATTAAAAGATAATTGGTAGATCTTCGTATAAACTGGCGTGATGTTATAATATATTTTTGTCAGATAAAGTGTAGAAAGTATTCTTTAGTTTGTGAATCCTCGCCAAGTCAGTGAACAGTTTATGGCGTATCGTTCAGTAGGCCGCGGGGGACCATTGAAGGAGGATTTAGTATTTTATTATCGTCATGGTTTGTTTTTCCTTCAGACCCATCGTTTACTAAACAAGATAAAAGACGAAGTTTCTTCTTTTATGCTTCTCTTGGTAGCCTATCAAAAACCGAAAAAAATGCCATAGATACGGACTTCCTTAACTAAAGTTATTTGTGTTTTGTTAAAGTGTTTTGCTTTGGGAGACGGGTGTTTTATAGGGTTCCGAACACAAAAGTGAAAACGGGACCCTATTACTAAGACTCCGCGGTCCGTCTGTCTGTCTGTCCGTCTGTCAGTTGAAATTAAGAGATGATGTATTTCTGTTGCCGCTATAACAACAAATACTAAAAACTGAATAAATTAAATATTTAAGTGCGGCTCCCATGCAACAACCGAGTTTTTTTTGCCGTAAAGAACTGTTCGTGCGCGAGTCCGACTCGTACTTGGCTGGTTTTTATAAAACAGTGTTTTTTTAATTGAAGGCGATGAACTATTGAAACACCAACCTTTACAATCAGTTTCCTAATAAAAAAAAATACAAATCACTAAGCTAGACAAACTATTCTCACCCACTTGTTCCCGCCCTACGAAGATTTTCGTTCCTCTTTTTTGATACCCCCTCTGTATCACGTGATTCATCAATTAGTCCTCTACAGTTTTTCTCAACGTATTACAGAAAAGACGAATCATCTAGCTATCTAAAATATTCTAGATTTAGATTCTTGTCTCAATTAGTATGAAACGAACATCCGCCTGCGGCTTTGCCCGCATGAAAACAGTTTTACAATGCATGTCCTCAAAAAGAGCGGTTTTCCAAGCAGCTAAACTGTGCGGAAAGTGTCACTTTTTTTTACTAGTGCTTTTTACTTTCCTGTACTCTTTTAATTTTTTACTCCAACGTCAGCCCGACGCATAGAGTTTTTATTAAGTATTTGAGAAAAGTTTTAAAAATTAGTTATGTACAGATTATCATTCATATAAAAGGTAAAATAAAACTAATACTTTATTTTAGGCGTTTTTAATTACTCTAGATTTAGATAAATTAATTTTAAATATTCATTAAATATGTTTGGCGGAACGTATATTTTGCTCGTGCCTTATTGCGTTACGATGTGAAAGCAATTCGCACATGCGCAGTAGATATGCCCGAGGAACTATTAGTTAATCTGTGGATATGTTGAACGCGCTTGAATAAGCTCGCCATTTTTTTAATTTCATTTTATTAATTTATTTATTTCCTCGCACAATGCATAGTAAAATGTTGTATGATACACGTACGTAAGATGATTTCCGACTTGTGTCGATTTATCCACTCACTCGCTTCGCTCGCTCGTGAATAAAAATGCCACTCATCGGAGATCACCTACCTTCCGCACTTGTAGCATAAATAACTATTATTATCCCTAGGGAACTTTCTATTAACTGGGATGAAAAGAACCCCATGTCCTGATACAGATCAGAGTTTATTCATGTGCCAAGTTTCATCAAAATCCATATAACGGTTTAGACGTGACTTTTTCATAGACAGACATACTTCTGGATTTAAAATATCAGTATGGACTTTTGTAAATTTGTCCTCTACCGATATAATTAATTACTTAGGCACTTGAGGAACTCGTGGATAAATAATAACAGCCGCACGGGTCGCTCTTCAAGGTTAAGCAACGCTTGCCGAAGTCGGTCCGTGGATGGGTGACCATTTCACCATATCGAGTTTCCTCCGTGCCTCGGAATCACGCTAAGCCGTTGGTCCCGGCTGTCATTTGAAGATCTTTGACAGTCGTTATGAGAAGTCAGAAGTTTGAGATCTGTCACCAGTCTAGCCAAGGGGTACCGTGTTACACAGTTACTGGGTTGTGAAGGTCAGATAGGCAGTCGCTCCATGTAAAACTCTGGTACTCAGCTGAATCCGGTTAGACTGGAAGCCGACCCCAACATACTCGTAGTTGGAAAAAGGCTAGGCAGGCAGACTTGAGATTTTCATCCGTATAACACCCAAATACGCAGATAAGTTTGTAATAAATTATCATTGTCTGGTGTCGTCATTTACGAGAATTGTTTAAAAAACTTATTAATAAAAAAAAAAACCGACTTCCAAAACAAAACAATACAAATCGAAACATAACTTTCTTTTCCGAAGTCGGTGTCTTTGGTACATATAATATTGTTTTCCGTTTTTCAACACCGACTTCGGAAAAGAAAGTTATGTTTCGATTTGTATTGTTTTGTTTTGGAAGTTGGTTTGATATTTTTATTAATAAGTTTTTTATTTATCTCTTTTTACTTTTGGTAGTACCTCCAATTACCACGAAAATCATTTATAGCCAATAGTAAGTACATATCATGACGATTCTAATAAGCCCATACCTGCACAAATAGGATACATTGTTTTATTTCGGAGTTCCAGTACCTACCTTCCGGCTTCATCATCAGATCAGTTCGATGGTACCATTTGCATCAGTACCATTTATTTAGATGTATTTGCTTTATCATAGTCGATTAACTATTCGAGATATCTTAAACCCGTGACATATTTAGCATTAAGGAGTTCCTGTGGCCACCTGTGGTCTTCTTAATCGGTTCCACTTCACCAAATGATACTTTCTGACTGCAAATAATTGCATTGTTGATAAAAATACCAAAATCGCTATTTCGGCTATAAAATTTGAGGAAATCCCTATTTCTCCAGGATCCCGACATCAGATCCTAATCTGATCACCATGGGACAACTTGAAAAGAACAATGCCGAAATCTTAGCTGAATTAAATTTGTTCGTCTGAAAGTGAGTTATATACGAAAGACATTCTATTAATTGTCTACGTTTCTTAAAAGTATAATTGGGCTGGGTAAAAACGGATAAAAAAAGTATAATAAATAAAAAGTTATTTGATTTTTAGTTAATTTCTTTAGCTTAGTGTTGCCAATATATATTTTATCTACTAAGTGACAAGTAGTAACTATATTAAGTAATAATATCATTATTGTATTTATTGCAGTAAATGAGTTATAATACAGTTTATGTCTAAGAGTAGATGTTCCTTGCAGGTAGGTAAGAATATTGTTGTGTAGTAGAAATAAATGAATTACTTTCAAATAATGATTGGCAAAAAGTACCCAAGTCTAAAAAACCGGCCAAGTGCGAGTCGGACTCGCGCACGAAGGGTTCCATACCATTTTCGTAAAAAAACGGCAAAAAAATCACGTTTGTTGTATGGGAGCCCACCTTAAATATTTATTTTATTTTGTTTTTAGTATTTGTTGTTGTAGCGGCAACAGATATACATCACCTGTGAAAATTTCAACTGTCTAGCTATCACGATTCATGAGATATAGCCTGGTGACAGACAGACAGACAGACAGACGGACGGACCGCGGAGTCTCAGTAATAGGGTCCCGTTTTTACCCTTTGGGTACGGAACCCTAAAAAAATAGCTTGGTTGATGACGACGACGTTTTGATACACGTCAACTCAATGAAGCTTAGTTTAAATAAATAAACTCTTTCCAAAGATAATATTATACATTTCATTCTGAAATAACTAGGTAAGGGAAATACTAATGCGATATTCCCCTTTTACTTCCACGAAATTGAATAATATTACCCTTTACACACATTATTAAAAGTTACCCAGACTTAACCTACAAAAGTTTATGACTGAATATCTATTATTTTCGACATTCACGAACAAAAATTTTTGCACAAACGTATTCAGAACATCACCCCTCAGGGTGATGTTCTGAATACGTTTGTGCAAAAGAAAAATATCTGGTTTAACTCATTAAACCAGATATTTTTCTTTTTATGAAATAGGAATTTAATCTCAGCTAAAACAAAGTATGGGCACCTGCCATTGTTCTTTGGAAAAATCTTCTTTTGTTTAAAAGGGTATACTTTCAAACAAAAGAAGAATTTTCCAAATCGGTCCAGACGTCTTTGAGTAATCGGGGAACAAAAATAGAAAAAGATATTAAAAAAAAGATTCAAACGAATTCAGAACTAAAAATAAAAATAAAAATGAATATTCAGTAATGTTTAGCTCAATACATATTATAGCTACAATACGAGTACCTTCCTTGGTTATTTCAAATATTTATTATTTTTGATTAAAATGTACATTAATCCTTTTATAATTATCGAAGAGAAATTACATATTAAAAATACTTGGCGCCTATATTCTAATTATAATCCCTCACCTCTGCCAATTATAAGTGTGTTTGAGTTTACATAGCTCTGGTTGATCCAATAATAATATTGGTGAAGTTTTGATTTCATTAACTGTATTATTAGATCATCAAAGTTTATTTTGCAACCAGTACCTATTTATGCGTGTGAAGCAAAAGAAGTATGTAAGGATCCTAGCAGGTGGCGTTCTGTAGTTTCTGCCTACCCCCATGGGAAATGTATGTACCTATTTATGCTTTTCCCTGAATTTTATAATCACAATAATAATAAGGGGTATTTAGGGTTATTGAGTATACCAGTCACCCCCTACCATTTTATAACCGTGTAGTTCAACAGTGGTCAGGCGCAGGGGCCAGTAGTCCTTCTATAGTTTTAGGCAAACGATTCACTAAACGTACCAAACCCATATCCCAATGCTTTTCATCAAAAAAAAAATCTCCATATTTTACAATAGTCCTGCACCAACCGGGGATTGCCCTTGCGTGCACTTGCACAGTGCATAAAGGGATAATCATCGGTTGGTGTCACATTTCCTGATACATGCCTAACAAGGCCTCTGCGAGTTGTCAACATTATAATTTGTTAGATATACACGGTACTGCGTACTTTAGCTATTCTCTAATAACTACAGTAATCACAACACCTACATTAAATAGATGAATGTTTGCAGTATTAATTGTACAGTGTGCATACATGCATACGAGTGTCATTCATGCAAACTGTACTTAAGTATAATAAATGTAAAGAGTCAGTGAGGATTCTGTCTGTTTGTGTAGTCTTCAATGCGAAACCGCTGAACAGATCGTTACGATTTAGAGTTCACTTAAGCTATCAAAATATTTTATTATTGACTAGCGTCTGCCAGCGACATCACCCGCGTGACTGTCAAAAAAAAAAAAATCGCGAGGGAATATATTACTGGAATAAAGATCCTATGTGCTATTCCTAACTATGATCTATCTGTGTCAAATTTCATCCACATCCGTCCAGCCGTTTGAGCGTGAAGAAGTAACATAAGGAACCTGGTTCCAAAAATAACACTTAAACAATCATAATGAATACAAATGCACTTCAACGAATTAGTCAGTGTATAAATATTTGATCATGCTTTCCCCAATCATTTTAAGCTTTAGCAGCGTTTGCTTTCAATTAAGCTGAATATTATTATTGTAACCTGACGTGGACGAGTCTAGCATCTGACGTCCAAACCAATTACTGAGAAATATCAATATTATAGGTTAGACTTGTCAGACTTTTGACCTTTATCTGTTATACTACCAACAGAACGAAAAGGGCACAACTAACAAATTATAAATCTCGAGATAAATGAGTTTAAAGTTTTTAGATGTTTTCCGGAAAAATAAAAAATTAGAATGTATTTGTATATTTGTGAATTTGTTATTTGCATATGCATGCAAGACCTATCGAATAATATATTTTTGTTTTTTAATCTTTTCCCATTATTCTTAATTCTTAATTCTTTATTGTACACCAAAAACAACATTACATACAGTGGATAATAAAGTACATGTACAAAGGCGAGCTTAACTCAATGTTGAGTTCTCTTACAGCAAACCCTAGGGAGACAGAGAAAGATGACATCATAGAGGGGAGGATCCAGTGTACAATTTTAAAATAACTTATGATGAATTAAAAAAAAAAACTTAAATAAATACATATTTTTATATAAATACTAATTAATATGTCATTGCGCTAGGAAATGATCTTTAATCTTCCTCTTGAAGACCTCCAGAGAAGGGCTGTCGCGTAGAGAGTGTGGGAGAGAGTTCCAGAGACGCACTGCAGTAGCAGAGAAAGAGCCATCATAGCGGCTGGAAGTGTGTCGTGGAGGGCGAAGGAGAAGAGAAGTGGCAGTGCGACAGGGTTTACCTCTCGGGACAAGGTACTCAAAGCGTTCACGTAGGTATTGAGGAGAATTAGGATTGTGCAGGATGGTATAGAGAAGGGATAGGATATGGGTATCTCGACGACGCCGAATCGGCAGCCACCTCAATCTGGTCCGAAATTCCGATACATGGTCGTACTTGCGGAGGCCAAAAATGAAGCGGATGCACAAGTTCTGCAGTCGCTCGAGTTTATTAAGGAGTACCTCCGTTGCATCTAAAAAACAGACATCCGCATAGTCTATGAGCGGTAGAAGAAGGGATTGCGCAAGAGTAACCTTAGTGCGAAATGGTAAGAATTTTTGGAGACGTTTAAGGGACTGAAAAGAGTAAAAGACCTTCTTACTCACATCAGCAATATGAACCTCCCAAGAGAGGTTTGTATCCATGAGAACGCCTAGATTTTTTGCGCTCTTGGAGTAATTTATGGGCACTGAATCATACACTACCGGCGGAAGAGACTGGTGAGCCAATAGGTTGAGCATGTATCTACCACCAACAATGAGTGCTTGCGATTTGGTTGGGTTCAGTAAGAGCCCATAGGATTTAGCCCATTTACTAATATTTTCAAGGTCATCGTTGATGGCAGACACAGCCTCAACGAGTTCATCTACTTTAAAATGACGATATAACTGCAAGTCGTCTGCATAGAGATGATAGTTAGAAATTAGGACCTTAGTGATAGCATTTATAAAAATTGAGAAGAGAAGAGGAGAGAGGACGCCACCCTGAGGAACGCCCGCAGTCAAGTCACACCATTCAGAGGAACACTCATCGGCTCGAACAGACTGGGAACGGCCCCGAAGATAAGATTTGAACCACTCAATTACCGGAGCAGAGACATTAAGAGAGGAAAGGATTCCCAAAAGGATGTCAAAGTCAACTGAGTTGAAGGCACTGCTGAAGTCCAGTAAAACCAATACAGTCAGAGATTTATTCTCCATAGCCAGTCTTATGTCGTCAGTTACTTTGACAAGAGTTGTTACAGTACTATGGCCAGGTCTAAAACCAGATTGGTAAGGACTCAGCAGGCCATTAGAGGACAAATAACAAGACAGTTGCTTCTGGACAATACTCTCGAGGACCTTGGAGAGGATTGGGAGTATGGATATAGGACGGAACTGGGATGGTAAGGTGGGATTTGAAACTTTAGGAAGCGGTAGGACGTGAGCCTTCTTCCAGGATGTAGGAAAAGAGTTTTTGAAAAGTGAAAAATTTACAATGTGAGTAACGACAGGAACTATTTCAGTTAAAATAGGCAAGAACATTTGGAGTTGAAGGCCATCGTCTCCTACCGCCTTAGTGGAGATGGACAGGAAACATTTCTTAATGTCTAGTTCAGTAATTGGGTGGAACGAGAAAGAAGTATTTGCTGGCAAAGGAAGATTAGAGAGTTCTTTGGGAGTGGAGGATTTAACATGGTTGTCTAGGGTGATTGGTGGTGGTTTAGAAAAGTACGCATTAAGTGCATTGAGGTCCATCTTATCGGGCGAACTCTTGCTTGAGGCTTTGCCAATACCAAGAGTTTTCAAAAATTGCCATACTTGTGTTGGGTTGAAGTTATCAATGGAGTTATGAATGTGGCGCCTTTTTGCATTCCTACACAGACGACCGCAGCGATTCCGCATCTTCTTGTAAATTTCCCAGTTATCTTCAGTGGGCTGCTTTCTATAGAAGCGCTTAGCCTTGTCACGCTTAGCCATCTGATTTTTAATTGCTGTGGATAGCCATGGCGCAGGCAGGTGTTTTACTCTCACTTTTTTAAGAGGAGCATGTACCTCATATAGTTCCAGCATAATCCTGCTGAAGACCGACACCATGGAGTCTATATTATCGCAGGTGAATACAGGAGACCAGTCAATCCCACCCGCATCAGCCCTCAAACGCTCCAAATCAACTATTATTAGTAAAATTGTGGCTTTCCCTTTCAACTTAATAAAAAATAACAAATATCCTTACCTTTATTAATTACATTAAAAAGTCACAACTAACAAAATGCGACCTTTTATTTTAATACCGTTTTAATATTTAAATAAAAAGTCAGATTTGGTTTTAAATATTAAAATGAAAGGGCAGATTCTGCTCAGTTGTGACCTCCTTATGTAATAGATCCCACCAATCTGCCGCACTGTGCCCTTTATTTTTATAACACTGATTTTATTTATTAACGTTTACTTAAGCTAGAAAAGGAATATCTTTGGTAGAGCGGCTTTTTTAATCTAACACTTATCAAAGAAGCCTTATCTACTTTGTAAGGCATCAAAATTCTATTAAAATAAAATTAAAAATGTAATTCATATGGAAGACGATACGTTGGAAGGCCTCCCACTAGGTGGGCCGATGACCTGGTTAAGGTTGCGGGAAGGCGCTGGATGCGAGACGCACGGGATCGGTCAATGTGGCGACGCCTGGGGGAGGCCTATGTCCAGCAGTGGACGTCTTTCGGCTGAAATGATGATGATGATGAATTCATATATCTATGCACTTGTTCCCTTCCAGCTTGATTGACGTCACGTGTGCCTTTTTAAGTTATCAGATGTGAATTAGGATTTCAGATGTGCCCTTTGAGCTTTATGTTATTTCTGTGGTAAATGAAACAAAATTTTGTAAATAACAGGCAGATGCGTCTTTTTTCTGATTCCAAACATGTGTAAATAAAATTCAATAAAAAAATTGATTTGCTCTTTTTCGTTGACGCGGCAGAATTTTGTTCCCGTTTGGCTAGATTGATATGACATGTGCCTTTTTAAGTTATCAGATGTAAATTTGGATGTCAGATGTGCACCTTGAGCTTATATTATTTCTGTGGATAATTAAGACAAAATTTTAAATAAAATCAAGCAGACACGTATTTTTAACTGATTCCGAATAATAACTATAATAATAATAATACGGAAAAAAAAAGTGACGGAACTACACGACCAGCTGTACCAGCTTGGCAGTCCAGGATTGAGCGTCGTATCGGTGAAGCTAGAGCACTCATCGGCAAGCTTATCTGCTTCAGGAATGGTAACACTCGCCCTAGAGTGATGCGCTTTGTGAGGCGGGTGTTCTCGGGGACTGATATCAGTTCTCGAGATTATCTGTCCCACGTCACAGAGCGTATCGACTTCCTGAAGCAGAAAATCTATGCATGGGCAAACCGTATTCGTCGGTACAAGCGGCGAGTGGAGCGATACACGCAGAATCGTACATTCCAGAACAACGAAAGGTGGGTTTATAGGGCTTGGGAGCGACCCATCCAAGGTGTGACTGATGCGCGCCTACCAGATGATGACGCCATGTATTCGTTCTGGCGCAATATCTGGTCGGTGCCTGTCAGTCACACCGAGGGTGACTGGACTCGGGAGGTCGAACAAGCGTGCGATCCGATACCACAAATGGGGGCAATTACCATCAGCCCCCAAGATGTAGCTCGTGCAGTCCGTCCGTTGCCTAACTGGAAATCTCCAGGGCCGGACGGACTGCACAACTTTTGGATTAAGTGGTTCCAAAGGTCGCACGCTTGTTTGGCAACTCAGTTCCAGTCTGCCTTAGAGTCAGGATCGCTGCCCCAGTTCCTAACCACAGGAATTACCCACCTGCTCCACAAAACAGGTAGTACTGCGGAGCCTAAAAATTATAGACCAATAACATGTTTATCGACGGTCTATAAAGTTTTTACATCCATTCTGAGAGCTAAAATTAATCAACATATTGAAACGAATTCAATCATGTCTGCTTCTCAGAATGGATGTAGGAACGGGTCCCGCGGTACTAAGGAGCTGCTCCTTATAGACATTGCCATTAGCCAGCAGGTTCGCCGTTCCCGAAGGGATCTGGTGACATGTTGGATAGACTACAAGAAGGCCTATGACTCAGTGCCACATACATGGCTCATGAGGGTGCTGGAGTTGTATAAAATTGATGCAACTCTGCGCACCTTCCTGATGTCGTGTATGGGGCAGTGGAGGACGGTTCTTCGCTATCCAGGATGTCAACAGATTCAAGAGGACAGCGAACCTATAAGGATCGAGCGTGGAATATTTACCCTCTTAGTACATTGCTGGAGGGTTCAGGCCTGGGCTATCGGTTGAGAAGAGGAGGTCAGGTCATATCTCACCTCCTTTACATGGATGATCTGAAGCTCTTTGCCTCCAACAACTTGCAACTGATGAAGCTACTGAAGGTTACAGAAACCTTTAGTGACGCCATCAGGATGGAATTTGGTGTGGACAAATGTGCAGTCATGCATGTAAAGCGAGGGGAGATTATGGAATCCGTGGGAATACAACTCTCGGATTCCATACACCTTCGATCCCTTTCCTCAACCGAAACTTACAAGTATTTGGGTATGTCGGAAGCACTAGGCATCAACGCTACTGACGTGAAACAGTCGTTGAAGGAACGCTTCTTTGGCCGCCTGAAAAAAGTACTAAATAGTCTTTTATCAGGCGGAAACAAGGTGCGCGCCTTCAACGGCTGGGTCATGCCGGTCTTGATGTATTCTTTCGGCATACTCAAATGGACTCAGACAGAACTTGACGCCCTGGATAGGAGAGTCCGCACATTGCTTACCGCAAATCGTATGCATCACCCACGATCATTGGTTATGAGACTGTATATCCCGCGGAAGTGCGGTGGTCGTGGCTTTTTAAATGCTAAGACCCTGCACAACCGCGAGGTATGCAGTCTTAGGGAATACTTCCAGGCCGTCGACGTGGGTATGCATCGAGATGTGGTAGCGGTGGACAAGGGCCTTACCCCGCTCTCCTTGGCTAACGAGAACTGGCGCAAACCTATAGTACTAGATACTAATGACCGCAGGGAGGTATGGCAGAGCAAGGAGTTTCACGGTCGCTTCTACCGGGTCCTACATGGGCCCGATGTTGATCTTTTAGCGTCCGTGGCCTGGCTGCGATTTGGTGACCTTTTCGGGGAAACCGAAGGTTTTGTCTTTGCGATTATGGACGAAGTTATGATGACGAACAACTACCGGAAATACATTGTGAAGGACGGCACAGTTGACATCTGTCGGGCATGTCACCGGCCGGGAGAATCTATCCGTCACATTATCTCCGGTTGTTCTAGTCTGGCTAACGGAGACTACTTGCATAGACACAACCTTGTAGCCAGGATTATCCATCAGCAACTTGCTCTTAAATACAATCTTGTGGAATCGGAAGTGCCTTACTATAAGTATGTGCCCGACCCAGTTCTCGAAAATGGCAATGTCACATTGTATTGGGATCGGTCTATCATCACTGACAGGACTATTGTTGCCAATAAGCCTGACATAGTGGTGATAGACCGACTAGAGCGTCGCGCAATGATTGTTGATATAGCGGTCCCCCATGACGAGAACCTCGTGAAGGCTGAGAGAGATAAGAAAAGCAAGTATCTTGATCTGGCTCGCGAGGTTGTCGACATGTGGGATGTGAATACAGCAGTCATTGTGCCGATAGTCGTGACGGCCAATGGCATAATAGCCAAGAGCCTCGACGAACATCTGAGGAGGCTCTCGTTGGGCAGCTGGATCAAGGGCTTGATCCAGAAAGCGGTACTCCTGGACACGGCGCGTATCGTTAGGAGGTTCCTCTCTCAGGAGCCCTGACCACCGGTAGCTTGGACCCTGTTCCCGATACCGGTGGGCTACTATTTTTGTATTTTTAAATTTTTTTTTATTTTATTTTTTATAGAATAATATTTAAAAATGTAAAGATATGTATATATAAAATGAATAAATGGAATAATAATACCTATAACTCAATTTTGAAAAATTTTTAGATGTGCTCTTTTTCGTTGTCGTGGCAGTATAGATAATGACATGACCATTGTTACTTCATAGATCGATCGGTGAATGGTTTGACCTAAGTGGCTCGATCGATTTGTTATTGGTGTACCGTGGGGTACACCAATAACAAATCGATCGAGATTTGTGTAGGGTTACGGTCACCTGCCTATAAGTTGACAGAGGGTCACACAGCGCGTTCGTTCGATCTTCACAATTACCATTTTATTTATTTTATTTTATTAAGGCACTAACCCGCCGGTTAAAAAGGTTCAAGTAGGTCCTACCACAAAGGTCAATGTTTAAATATATCTTAATTTAAACATTGAACTTTAAGAAGTAAAATTTTAATAACCCCCGACACATTTTTATTTCATGCTACACAATATATCTAGTAGTAGACACGCTTCAATCGACAATCTACTGAACACGTAATTATGACACGATATCTTGCGAAAACACCCCGATCCAAACAGAACGCCCATAACTTTTGAAAAGCGGAACCGATTTTCATCAAACATAGCTAAGACCTTTCAAACAAAACTTCGGTTCATCTGTTTAGGAGCTATATGCCACAGACAGTTAAACAACATACAGGTACACACTTCAAACTTATAATACCCCACTTTTTCCGTTGGGGGCTACAAAATCAGAGGAGTAATTCCCGTATTTTTAACCGACTACCTACTTAAAGGAACGTTTGCATTCAAATCTCAGTCTACACCTGTCTAACCCCGAATTTCCTACTGTTTGTCAAGTTTTTGCCTTTAAGTACCGAATTTGAAAGTTTTCCAAGTGACTATTAGAATTGGTCTTCTCGGACTTCGATCCGAAATTCATCCAGTATTTGATTAGTCCCGCTAACCAACCTCTAATTAAAAGTCACTGTCCTCGTTCAGTTATGTCCTCTATTAGGTTAATGAACAAACGTTTCTAAAACTAAAGCACTGACAGTTCATAGAACAAAAAGAAAATGTAAAAGAAGCGACTTCATTCAGTATTTTTAAAAACAAATTATTTATCCACTACTTGTCCCCGCGGCTTCGCTCCCGTCAACTGACCTATCCTACCCAACCTAACATTTTTTTTTATTATCTGACCTATTACTGCTACCTAAATCCCTTGTTGATGAAACTATTTATTTGAATTAGAAATAATACTACGATACGAACGTAACCAACTTTTTTTTCTACCGGCGATCTAATTAAGTTTTAAAACACAAAAGCTGCTATTGTGACATAACTATGATAGTTAGGTTACCTCGCGGATTTTTTTGTAGGTAACAATGAGTACTTTAATCATGTAGTATTGTAGTACATATTTTTTATGTATCACCAATAGTTTTCTCAGAGCACGCCAAATTATTAATTTCATAGGCAAAATTTTGCTACTTTGGGTTGAATTATTGCAATTTTCTTAAGGATTTCAATTTTATTCTAGTAATAAATATAGCCTTTATTACTCACGGATAATGTACCATTCTAATGGTGAAGGAATGTTTGAACTCAGAACATGAGTTTTTGAGTTTCTTCGTTACAAACATACAAATCTTCCTTCTTTATAATATTATATATTATTAGCGGACGTCTCGCGGTTTCACCTGCGTAATTTCCGTTTTTGTGAGTATACCGGGATAAAAAGTAGCCTATGTCACCCGGGAATAGTGAAGCTTCCAACGGAGAAAGAATTTTTAAAATCGGTTTAGAAGATTTTAAGTTTATTCGTTACATACAAAAACAAAAACATACAAAAATACAAATCTTTACTCTTTATAATATTAGTATAGATTATATATAGAGATACCGAATTCCGCATTGAATTTGTGTATTTAATTGTATTACATGCACCTTACAAATAAAATAAAGCCAGTGTTTCAAATCTTTTAACTTGGGCCACAACCTTATCTCGGAAATGTGTTGATTTTTCTTCGTAACAAATCGACAACGAACCATTTTGTTTTTTTTTAGCCTCACTGGGATAATATTTCTAAAATGTTTGCATATTGTTCTCATATTAGTGACAATTTGTCTTAATGTGAAACAGAACAGGCAAACCAAAATAACGTTTCAATCCCAAGATAAATAAGTAGCAGAAGTTGTGCCAGCATAACGAGCCGACAACAGAACCGGAACGAGTTCAACGAATGATCGCAAAATTTTAACTGAACTTCATCTCAGATTATACGGTTAATTGGATCAAGCGTTTAATGCCCTCGTAATAAGTTTAGATACCCTTCAGACAAGGGTTGCCAACCGTATTCCACGCAAAAAAGAGTACTCTACACTAATTTTATAAAGTATTGTACTCTCTTTTGCAATACTCTAACTTAAAGGCTATTGTAATCTTTTTACACAACCAGGTGCACTTTATAATCTACAAAAGCAGTAGAGTACGCTGAAATACT
The DNA here is from genome assembly GCA_949775005.1 of Orthosia gothica. Taxonomy (NCBI): domain Eukaryota; kingdom Metazoa; phylum Arthropoda; class Insecta; order Lepidoptera; family Noctuidae; genus Orthosia; species Orthosia gothica. Next base: position 11,261,035 of record OX459051.1, read on the forward strand.
TTAACTATTTGACTGTGACTCTGAATTCAATTAATTAAATCCCTGTCATTTCACCAAAAGGGTTTTTGTATTTTAGGTCATAAATTCAACGCGATAGGAAACTTAAAACAGGCCTTTATTGTATTTCATGTCTAGCAATAGCTTTACGTATCAGAAGTCGTACATAACGGGCCGACAACGGAACGCAAAACAAGTTCAACGAATGATGGTAAAGTTTTAACTGATTTTCACCTTGGTTATGGTTAATTAGATCACGCATTTAATCCATTCGTCATAAGTTTAGATACCCTTTCGACTGAGGATGCCAACTGTACTCTAATTAAAAAGCGTAAAGTTCTCTATTTTAATAGGGTATTTTTTAAGTACGCGTACTTACGAACGCGTAAGTACTCGTTATACGTTTATTTTTAAGTAAAAACGTAATCATTTTTACTTAAAAATGATTACGTTTTTACTTAAAAATATATCTTTTATTCGACTCGGATTTATATTATTTTTTTCTAAAATTAAATTCGATGAATTCCTGTCATATCACTAAGAGAGCTTATGTCTTTTCGGTCAAAATTGCAAAGCCATCTCTAGTAATTTAAACAATTTTCAAAACAACAAATATGTTTCATTTACGCAAAAAGCTCTGCTTCAAAATAACAATACAATATACTCTTTTGGTAAATGAAGAGTATATTATAGATAAACATACTCTATTTCTTCAAAAACAAAGTTGGTAACCCTACCTGCGACACACGGAATAATTTTCATTTATAGCTTTAATTACCATGGCAGTTAATTGTAACTTTGTGCGGTGAGACTGGCGTATGGATGGGACTCCCTTGGGTGCCGTCATCTCTTATGGTATTTACTAAGTGGCGGATCGCAAATTTTACACAGTTTTTGTGCATTTAAAACTAAATGATTAGCAGTGAACCAATTCAGAACTTGGCTGCAATGCATTATTTACGTCGGCAACGTTACTTGTACGTCTATTTATCTTAAAAATAAAAGAAGTGTCGTCAACAAATAACTCCATGTTTAGTGTTAAAGTGCAGTTAAATTTATTTAATTTACCGGACGTTATTGGTCTGGATTGAATCTGCACTTGTTGTATTGGTATGTTGGACTCAAATGTTACCAGTAGCCCACTGTGATCCGAAGGCAGACAATTCATAATGGCTTTGTTTAAGTAGTCGCAGCAGTAAAAAACATTATCAATACATGTAGCAGTAGTCACAGTTGTTCGGGTTGGTTCCTCAAACACATGCGACAAATTAAATGATTTGAAGAGATTTAATAGTCTATAATATTCTTTGTGTCTCTGAAGTTGGCTCTGTCAACTGCGCACGAAACAGATTAACTGCATAGAGTAAGCGAGATAGGATGATGCGACAAACGTATGCGAGTGAAAGAGACAGTTATACAATGCTATTTTCACTTTCAATAAATAAAAAAATAAAAAAAATAAAAAAGCCTTTTATTCCATGCAATTACACAATTTTTCCATAGGAAAAAATAAATAAAACATGCATCTCATTTTAAATCTCTAAATAATTTTCTTTGTTAGCTGAGTGAATACATTTACTTATTATTATTATTCAAACTAGTTATATAATATATGATTTAATTTATATAATATAATATAAATAAAATCTTATACGTGGGACACTCAGAAAGTTTTGCGAAACTAAAAAAAATTGTTCTATACGTACATATATTTTTATTAAATCTTTTCAAAGTACTTTCCACCATCCTCTATACAAAGATTCATGCGCCTAAACCAGTTTTCAAAACACTTTTTCCAGTCCGCCGCAGACACCTCGTTTACAGCCTGCTCGAACGCAGCCAGCGCATCTTCCGGCGACGAAAATTGTATCCCTTTGAGCTGATTTTTTATTTTTGGGAATAAAAAGAAGTCACACGGTGCTAGATCAGGGCTGTAAGGAGGGTGACCCAGGAGTTTGACTGGCGTGCTGTCCAGGAAGTCCCTCGTTTTGAGTGCGGTGTGCGCAGGTGCATTGTCGTGGTGGAGCAGTAGCCCGCGGAGCCCTGTGTTTGGTCGCTTGTTGCTTATAACAGAGAAAACTTCTGGCAAACATTTGGTAGTATACCATTCGGCATTAATGCTTCTTTGATCCCGTAAGGGAATTGATACCAAGTGGCCAGTCAAATTAAAAAAGCTAGCGATCAAAATCTTACCCCCGCTTCTAGATCGCTTCACTTTGGTAGGCGTTGGCTCATTTTGAAACACCCAAACAGTCGACTGGCGCTTGGTTTCTGGGTCGTATTGATAAATCCAGGACTCATCACCTGTAACGATGTCGTAAACACGCCGAGACGAGCCTGCTTCAAATTTGTTAAGCATATCACGGCACCATTCCACCCGGGCCTGCTTCTGAGCATCGGTGAGGTTGTGCGGCACCCAGCGTGATACTATCCTCCTCACGCGAAGATGGCTGTGTAGAATCTCGTGAACGCTTCCCGATCCAATCTTCAATATGTGTTGAATCTCCTGATATGTAATTCGCCTATTGTCTTGGATTAAATTTTTCACTGCTAGCACGTTTTCTTCGGTAACAGCCGTCAAAGGGCGACCGCTTCTTTCGTCATCCCCCAAAGTTGGTCGACCGCGCTTGAATTCGTTATACCAACGATACACGGTTGCCTTGGAAGGGCCTTCATCCATGAATGCCATTTGAAGTCTATCGTACGATTCATCCGGTTTCAGGCGACACTTGAAATCGTATAAAATCATAGCTCTAAAATGTTCCCGGCGCAGATCCATATTTCAGTGAGACACAATACTTTGAATTAACTCGCAAAAAATGTGGAGGGAAATTTTGAAATTGGAACTTACTTATTTTTACTTATAAATAATCATATTTTCGAAAAACATTATAACTGGCCAGTCTCCCATATATAAAAACTTTTTTTCGCAATACTTTCTGAGGGGCCTGGTATTTGTCGGGTTTAGTCAATAGTACGGACGTCAAAACAAATCGCAAGCATGCCATCTGGCGGCAAAGCAAGAACAACTACGCATTGGCGCGCTTATTCTAATCGCTTGCGTAGTAGGGATAGTAGGATCATGGTATAATAACATACTCCGTATACTTCGCCTGGTATTCTCTTCCCAGGATGGCCTAAGACTACGTCACGATAAGTGTTACCATTGATTGTCCTTTTTAGAAAATTTAGGTACTTTCTCATGTAGTTAATGAAAATAAAATAAATTACTAACTAGAATAACTATTTAGTAACTCATGTGATTCATCTATTTATTGTTAAATTTATTTGTATATTGAATTATTAGTTCATAATTGCTTTGTTAAGATAAAAATGCATTTTGTTCGGGTAATTCAATCACACACAGTGGCAACATATCGAATTGACAAGTGTCATACTGACAACTAGCCATTTCATCGCTATTGTCGTGTCGCTCACACCTATAGCGTTGTTTCGCTCTGTGAGCAAAATACTGTGGCTCCCAAACGTTTATGGTGAACCCGTGAACTTTGATAGATACACAAGAAAAATTGTTAATTGTTCCGTAAACTATAAAAACAGAAGTATGAAAGGCGGTTTTTTTATTTTCCCAATGAAGAGACGCTATCAAATGCGTGGCTTCAAATTTGTAACTAAATTCAACTAAAATAACTGGTATGTTCCTTTCTATATAATATTTAATTTATCTACGCGTTTTAAATTCCATAATTTAAGTTATAGTTGTGTCAATACGTCTTTACGCCCGAACTTATTAACCTAACATAATTAGTTTTTGACTTATTTTATTCAAGTCAAGTTTTGTGGGTTTTCGTCCCGAACTACATAAAATTACTAATATGCAAACAATTAAAACTAAAACAGCAAAGTAAATAAATACAAAAAGTATCAAAAATGACGATTTATTAAAAATTATAAATATGTTGTACCTATTGTAATATTTTATCTTTTTCCCCACTAAAAAAGTTTGAGAACCGCAACGCAATCGATGACGTAGTCTTAGGCCAATCACGTGACCCAGCTGTCACGGGAGGAGACTACCTTGTCTTATTATACCATGAGTAGGATAATATATGGCAGTTGAGTACTGACAGCCTTAGAGCTAACACGTCGTAGAATCAGTGTCGATCCGTAATATTAGTAAGCAAGATTGTAACTGAAAATATTTGAATAAACACAGTGTATCGAATAACTTCTGTGATTTCATTTGCGCGATTGTACCCAACGACCTGCCCACACACGATGTCTTAACCTAAGCGAATACTTCCTGACTTCCCGATGGTTTGCATCTATCGGCCAGCCTTGATGCGACATATTTTAATTAATTTAGGTAAATATTTTAATTATATTATTTTTACATATAATAATTTAATCGAATTTCATTAATTAATATGCAATTATTTCATTGAATTGTTCCATGTGTATATAATTATCTATATTTTTTTTTTTCATTATTGTTCCATAAGTTTATTCAATATAATCTAATTTCATTAATTAATATGCAATTATTTCATCGAGTTGTTACATGTGTATATAATTAAAAATTTATATATATTTGTATTTATTATATTTAGCATGGACCCCTCTCAGGTAAAGGCCTCCTCCAAGGATTTCCATTTATTACTGTTTTTGGCTATCGAAGCTATATTCCTTGAAGGGTTGTGATCATAATCTTCCACGGTGACCAACCGGATTGGAAGATGTTTTGTGCTGTCTATTTCTCGAATTGCCATTTCTGTTATCTTGATTGCTAATTGGTATCCTTTTTGTTATGATGGTTTTGGTTTCTTGTAGGAGTTTTAGTAACTAAATAATTTAGAAGGCCTGGCTTCACTAATCTTTCAGGTTGATTAGAAAACTCACTTTCAATATTGACACAAAAATAGCTACTGCGCCGCCTCTTGCAGCCAATTCAGAGACACAAAGATCCGTTGTGAGTATTATACTGCTAACTGAATTATTTTCTAAAATATTTATATTAAAGTCACCACAGATTATGACTAGTTTATTACCAGTTGCAAGTTTTGCCAAAACATCTTCCATCACTGACTCAAAAATACAGTAGTTTTTTTTAAATTGGGGGTCTGTAAACGCACTCTATAACATGCTTATCCAGCTCAACACAGGACAGTTCAACACTATGTTCAACTGATAGATCTACAATATCTTTACGAGGTTTTGATATAATACCATTTTTAGGGTTCCGTACCCAAAGGGTAAAAACGGGACCCTATTACTGAGACTCCGCGGTCCGTCTGTCTGTCTGTCTGTCTGTCTGTCACCAGGCTGTATCTCATGAACCGTAATAGCTAGACAGTTGAAATTTTCACAGATGATGTATTTCTGCTGCCGCTATAACAACAAATACTAAACACAGAATAATATATTACAGTAATAAAATATATATAATAATATTTAAGGGGGCCTTCCATACAACAAACGTGATTATTTTGCCGTTTTTTGCGATAATGGTACGGAACCCTTCGTGCGCGAGTCCGACTCGCACTTGGCCGGTTTTTAATTAATATAAGTGAACCTCCACGCGACATAACATTTCTGTTAAAACAGCTGCCCACAGTATAATTTTCATAATTAATAATATATATCTTTTATTTCTACAACTTATATACCTACTTCATTACAATATAATGATAGAAAGTACCTTTTAAGCAAAAAATTGCTTGTATTAGGTATTTCCACTCTTCCGGTTTACATTAGCAATACATAAGTGAGAAATTTAAACTATAAATTCAATTAAAATACAAAATCAATTGGTACTAAAATACAAATAATAAATCAATAAATATTTTTTTTTACAAATAATAAATCTATTTCCAATTGCTTTGCAGAAAAACCTTGAATGTTTTTATCACTAGATGCAAAGGAAGCAGTCTCAGGCTGGTCTACTTGAGACACTTCCTGTGAAATATCAGTTATGTCTTGTTCTGGTCAAAGACACCGACCTGAGACACTCTCTCAGCCATGCTATTCTCTAAGAGACAGTTTCTTGGCTGTGCTCGTCGACGAGCTCGTCAGCGAGACAGTCTTGAGATCGACCGATCGTGCAGCGCTGATTCAAACGGTATTCTCTAGTGCGGTTATGGTCGTCGACGAACCATCGCCCGTCACAATTTCGTAGACGAATTAGGGCTTGAAACAAATTATTAAAATTAAAATCGATAAATCTCGACTGAGAGTTTTATGGACTTAAAACGTATAATATAGGTCAATTTTCAAGTATTTTAAGTAATAGAGTGAAACTCCAAACGATTTCATAGTCATAAGAGTTTAAATAATGCATTTTTATGATTGCATTTTAAGGCTGAATGACAATTTCTATGCCTATTTCGTAAGTAAAAACAACGCGCTGTGACGCTGCCAGACATGACACCCAAACACAGCAAAACTTGCAAAATCGCAACCGACGGTTTTTATTTTATAATTTGTTGTTCGTCTTATTTATAGTATTTTCAAGTTGAAAAACTGTGAAGTGCTTGCACAGTGATTGATTTTAACATAGTGCTGTGACTGTGTGAAATGTAAGTATTGCAAAATGTGGCGATATTGTTGTCCAATAAATATATAATATGTTTATCTTTAGATAAAATATAATAGTACTGCGTTGAAATACATTTGCAGGATGTAAACCAGGGCTATCTTGACATAAGAACAATATGACAATGGAAATCCAGCCGAACACAAAACAATTGGTGAGGTTTTTTAGAAAAGTCTTAATAGGTATGTTATATTTTTTGTATTTCACTAATTTATTTATATATCGTATTTCATTCTGAGAGAAACATGGCCTTTGTCAACAAAACAGACTCATAAGGTGAAAGTGTGCCAAAATAGCATAGAAAGGAGTCTCCTGGGCCTTAAGCTAAGCGATAAAGTGAGAAATGAAGACGTCAGGAAAATTACCAAGGTAAAAGACATAGCTAAAACCATAATGACCCATAAATGGAAATGGGCTGGGCATGTCCAAATGGTCCAGAATTGTCACTAATTGGTACCCTATTCACAAGAAAAGACGGAAAGGAAGGCCATTCATAAGATGGAGTGATGACATAGTTGCCACGGTGGGAAATACCTGGAGCAGACTGGCAAGAGACAGAGCTAAATGGAAGGAAATGGAGGAGGCTTTCACCGCTAAAGCGGTCCTTACTACAAAACGCGTTAACGCAGTTTAATAACATTTATACTAACAAACTAGAATAAATATAATACTAACACTACAAATAATGTTTAGAATTAATGTAAACTATGTGTAAGGAATAAATAAAGCTTTATTATTATTATTCCAGTCTGAGGCTAGATGACCATTTGCAGTGCCTCATAGGAGAGAAGCCTCAATTGCCTCTTTATGTAAGTTTAGCTTAATTGTTGGTTCAGTGTAAGAAGCTCTAGATAATTAAATAGTGTTCTCATTTTTCATACCCAGGTTGGACCAAGTTGTTGGGGTTTTTTTTTAACAGAAGCCAAAAATTCAATTAACCTGCAATACTATAATGTATCTGCCTATAATATCTGAAACATCCATCACATCTACTTTCCTTCATAAAGAGAGTAGATGTGATGCTGGTTTACATAGTATCCTGCACATATTTTTACCTCTAATAGTAATTTTTTGCATTTTTATGTTTACAGCTCCTCGTAGACGGCGTTTGCTAACGGTACGAGGCCATCTAATCCAATGCTCATTTCTCAACAACCTTCACAAAGGCAGACACAAATGGAGCTTAACTATTGAAGAGAGGCATTTGGAAAACCAGCAACTCCTTATTGGCAACCAGTAGACGAAATTGGATATGTATAAGGAAATAAGCAAGTGCAATGGTCAAGAGAAACCTGAGCACTGCAGGATTTATGTGCATTCATCAGAAGAGGAAGTTGAATGCCTGGAACATGATTTTAATATAAATTATAAATATAGATATTATTATAGTTTAGATTATGAGAGATGTTAAGAAATTTTAATACAAATTTAAGGGCAAGTACTGGAAAATTATCACTACTATGTGGTCTAAGTTACTTAAATTATACTTACTTAAATAGTTATAAAAGATTATAAAAAAGATACTTCAGATTAGAAACAAAAAGGGTCCATATTATAGAATAAAATTATATTACTGGAAAATTGTTTAATAAATAAATCTGAGTTTTATAATTTTGAGATTGTTTTATTAGTCATTATGTATATTATGTCTAATTATTTTTTAAGGTTGCGGGATTCCACTGGATGCAAGATGCACGCGACTGGTCAATGTGGCGACGTTTGGTGGATGCCTATGTCCAGCAGTGGACGTCATTCTGCGTATATGATGATGATGATATAGCCGGACAAATCATCACAAAAAATATTATTTAATGTACTCAAATATATTTATGACATATAATTTTAACCAGAGAATGGGCAGCAGCGTTCTCTGTGCTCCTATAACAACCATACTGCGATCGCCAACCCGCCTGCCAAGCGTGGCGATTATGGCAAAACCCCCCCTATGAATAGCACAAATAAAAAATGGCCCCTAGTGCCCGGCAGCCTGCCTACCCTCGACTACGGTAGCGGTCGAGGTTACGGCATGGCAAGGGGTGCTAAGAATCTCCGGACGAGATCCGGCTACCCCAACAATCACCGACGACTGGACCTGGCAACGTACAACACGCGCACACTTCGGACCGACGAGAAGATCACCGAGCTCGAAGAGGAATTGAGCAGGTTGCGATGGAGCATTATAGGGTTATCTGAAGTCCGAAGAGAAGGACTCGATAATCCTCAAATCCGGTAACCTGCTCTATTTCCGAGATCGTGACCGGCAGTCCCAGGGTGGTGTCGGGTTTATCGTCCACAGGTCCCTTGTGAACAACGTGGTGAAGATCAAGAGTGTGTCGACCAGGGTGGCGTACCTTATACTCAGAATATCCTCGAGATATTCGCTGAAGGTCATACAGGTCTACGCCCCAATCTCGGCACACCCCGACGACGAGGTAGAGACCATGTATGAGGATATCTCCAGAGCCATGCATGGTTTCAAAACTCACTTCACCGTTGTCATGGGGGACTTCAACGCGAAACTGGGCAAACGAGACGAGGATGAGCTGCAAGTGGGGCAATTTGGAGTTGGACGTCGGAACCACCGGGGTCACCTACTGGCCAGTTTTATGGAGAAGGAGGGCCTCTATATGATGAACTCCTTCTTCAAAAAGCGTGAACACAGGAAGTGGACCTGGCAGAGCCCCGATGGTGCAAAAAAAAATGAGATCGACTTCATCATGTCAACCAAGAAGCAAATGTTCAATGATGTCTCTGTGATCAATTCGGTAAAAACCGGGAGCGATCACCGCATGGTAAGAGGCACATTGAACATTAATATTAAGCTTGAAAGGTCTCGACTGATGAAGTCCACGCTCCATCCAGCATAGGTTCAGGTCCAAAACCCCGAGAGCTTTCAGCTCGAACTCCAGAATCGTTTCGAGTGCCTGGGGAGCTCCGTGGACGAATACAGCGACGGGTTCGTGGAAGCTGTCCATACGGTCGGGTCTAAGTTTTTCAAGACCCGTCGTACAGATAGAAACAAAAAGCTCTCTGAGCATACCTTCAAGCTTATGAAGGAGAGGCGTGAGATGATCCTGCAGTCTTCAGATGAGGCGTGCAAATACCGGCAGATCAATAGACAGATCTCTAAATCCTTGAAAAGAGACCTCCGCCGCTTTAATACCGAGCGTATTAAAGACGCGATTGAGCGAAATAAAGGCTCCAAGGTTTTTTCAAGGGATCTGGCTATTGGGCAGAGCCAGCTCACGAAACTGAAGACCGATGATGGCAGGATTGTATCCGCCAAACCGGAGCTTCTGAGGGAGATCGAGAGTTTCTATGGGCAGTTGTACAGGTCAACCAGTAAACCCGTTGCGAATCTAGCAAACAACCCAAGAGCTAGATTGACCCGACACTATACCGAAGATATCCCGGACGTCAGCCTGTACGAGATTAGGATGGCTCTGAAACAGCTTAAAAACAACAAGGCGCCGGGTGATGACGGAATCACGGCTGAACTTCTGAAGGCGGGTGGAAAACCGGTCCTCAAGGCCCTTCAGAAGCTTTTTGATTCCGTCATACTCGAGGGCAAAACGCCACAGGCATGGTGCAGGGGTGTGGTGGTACTCTTCTTCAAGAAGGGCGACAATGCCCGGCTGAAGAACTATAGGCCCATCTCGCTTCTTAGCCATGTTTACAAGTGTTTTTCAAGAGTCATCACGAATCGTCTCGCGCGCAGGTTTGACGATTTCCAGCCTCCCGAACAAGCCGGATTCCGAAAAGGCTTTAGCACCGTAGACCACATACATACGCTGCGGCAGGTTATACAGAAGACCGAAGAGTATAACCTGCCTCTCTGTTTAGCGTTTGTGGACTACGAGAAAGCCTTCGATTCGATCGAGACTTGGGCTGTACTGCAGTCTCTCCAACGGTGCCAGATCGACTACCGGTACATTGAGGTGTTGAAGTGTCTGTACAAAAACGCCACCATGTCAGTCCGTCTTCAGGATCAGACCTCGAAACCAATCCTACTCCAGCGCGGCGTAAGACAGGGAGACGTCATTTCTCCGAAACTGTTCACTGCTGCGCTGGAGGACGTCTTCAAGGTTCTGGACTGGAAGGGGCTTGGCATCAACATTAATGGCGAGTACATAACTCACCTTCGGTTTGCCGACGACATAGTGATCATGGCTGAGACCATGGAGAGCCTCAGTAAAATGCTCGATGACCTTAGTAGAGCTTCCGAAAGAGTGGGTCTTAAAATGAACATGGACAAAACCAAGGTCATGGTTAACGCCCATGTAACACCCACTCCTATCAAGATCGGAGACTCTACACTCGAAGTTGTAGACGATTATGTTTACTTGGGACAAACGGTCCAGTTGGGTAGGTCCAACTTCGAGAAAGAGGTCAACCGTCGAATCCGACTCGGCTGGGCGGCGTTCGGGAGGTTGCGTGGTATCTTCTCGTCCAATTTACCGCAGTGTCTCAAGACAAAAGTCTATGACCAGTGTGTGTTGCCAGTGATCACCTATGGGACCGAGACGTGGTCGCTCACAATGGGCCTTATCAGAAAGCTTAAAGTCACCCAAAGGGCAATGGAGAGGGCTATGCTCGGAATTTCCTTGCGTGATCACGTCAGAAATGATGATATCCGCAGGAGAACCAAAGTTACCGACATAGCCCGAAGAATTGCCAAACTTAAGTGGCAGTGGGCAGGGCACATTGCTCGCAGAACGGATGGCCGATGGGGCCGAAAAGTCTGGAATGGCGACCGCGAACTGGAAGACGATACGTTGGAAGGCCTCCCACTAGGTGGACCGATGACCTGGTTAAGGTTGCGGGAAGGCGCTGGATGCGAGACGCACGGGATCGGTCAATGTGGCGACGCCTGGGGGAGGCCTATGTCCAGCAGTGGACGTCTTTCGGCTGAAATGATGATGAATGATGATGATATAATAATTATAGAAGCTACCAATTAACCTATGCAATTCATACTAATATAATAAATGTGAAAGTAACCCAGTCTGATACCTTTTCACACTTAAACCGCTGAACTGATTTAAATGAAATTTCTTTATATCTTATGTCCTTCATAGCATATTTTTTAGTATGGAAATCTTCCTTAAGGGAGTGGAAGTTTTTTTAGTGAATTAAAATTTTATTGCCTTCTAAAAAAAATTGGCTGTTCAAAGTACTAATGCTACGCAGAGGTAGTTGCGGGCAACAGCTAGTTACATAATATATAAATTCACATGAAACATAAAACGCCTGTACGCTAAGAGCTAAGTCGTTTTCCAATATGTTATTAAATGCTGAGAAAGCCTGTAACTATGGATAAAGTCTCTATCCCCAAATGTTGTTTTCAACGTTGCTGATTCTATCACCTGTCGAGCTCTGTTAAAATCATTAATTTTCTTAGCTTCTTTTATAAATGTTGCTTCAGTTTAACCAAGCTGCCATTATTTTTTTAATTAATCGAAATAGCTTATTTTATTACAATATTTTATTAATAGCTTCTGCCAGCGGCTTCAACCACACGAAAAGCGTTTTCTTATCCTAAGGGTACAATATATTGGGCAGAAAAGTAGCCTTTCTGCTAATCTTTAGCTATCATCATCATCATATCAGACGAAAGACGTCCACTGCTGGATATAGGCCTCCCCCAAGCGTCACCACATTGACCGATCCCGTGCGTCTCGCAACTAGCTGATCCCCGCAACCTTCACCAGGTCATCGGTCCATCTGGTGGAAGGCCTTCCCACGCAACGTCTTCCGGTTCGCGGTCGCCACTCCAGAATCTTTCTACCCCATCAGCCATCCGTTCTTCGCTTCGCCGTTCTATAGCTATAATCTATCTCTATTCCGCCTTTGTACCCGTATTAATAAGTTTTCCTTGTAAATGTTTATAACTTTTTTGGTGTACAATAAAGAATATTCTATTCTATTCTCTATGCATAATTTCATCCAGTTTCATTCTGGCGTAGTTGAGTAACAAACATACATCCACACACACATCCAAACCAACAAAACTCCCCATCCAAACTTTCACATTTATAATATTAGTTAGATTAAAAACCAAGAAGAATTACGTTACGCGCAAAAATAATGGCTTTTGGATTTGACAGATAAAAACGAGGCTGTAAGCCAGGCTGCGAGCCTATTCGACGCTGTTTTTTCTTACGGAATACCAAAATGTATGAAGAACTGTCAACTTGCTCGACATTGAGTAGTTCTAACTCACGGCCGTCACAGCTTAGAGCGCTAGTGTCGCTATTCGCGGCTTAGCGAAAACCAAACTGTAGATTCGTCGCTGGCACAGCACTGCGCTGAAGGCTGTATCCTTAGAGAATAGCACTGCAGCTCCGGCCGGGCCCTCCGTTGCCCCAGGTTAGACAGCCTTCAGGTTTGAGACTATCTGACAATTACATTAACACATCACCAACTCATTTGCGGCCAGAATGTGTTCCTTAATTTGTAACTGGGAGCTAACATATTATATATATATTATATATATTGTAAAGGGAGCCCAGTTTGTCCTCAAGTACCTTAATATCATTTTGTAAGCGCTGTGTGTCAATTTCATAGATTTTTATGCTGTCTTCTAATTTAATCTGGTAAACGTTTAATTTATTAAGCAGGTCAACACTTTTTTTTCTGAGTGGAATATTATATAAGTATATTATATATATTTTTTAATTATATTTTTTAATTATCCTGTATACCCATTAAAATAAGGAGTCCTTTAATGCATGCCTAAACTTATGTGTTAATGTTCCTAATTGTTAATTACCTGCACTTGAAATTTCATTGCTTGTCTTACCCTTCCACTATAGCTCAGACCATAAACAGAAGACTTGAAGACAAATTAAAGAAGTTTCTTCTAATACAAGACGGCGAACATGTCACTACGTGCACTATACGACCTTTAAACTTAATACGCCGGGCGTGGCGTACGTGGTATGCCACTACGCCGCTATGCCACGCTTCTAACATCTCACTACGAATAAAATACGATACTACGCGATACTAAAAGCTATTTCCACACGTAACATTGTTTTCGTCTTGTAACTTATCGATGCTGATCGGTTATTCTATTCCAAACAAAACTAAGGACTTGTGTTACTGTATATATAGAGAACGTTCATATTGAGTGAATGGCCTTTACTGTCTATGAAAGTTTGTGAGATTGAAAAAGTTGTTGTAGAATGTGGAGAAAATGGAGCCATAGGCAGATATTGATATATCTAATATTATAAAGGAGTAAAATGTTTGTTGGCGTATATATTCATAAATAAAAGTTAATTAAAGGAATCAAAAAACCCGACTGCTTAAGAAGCGAACTAAAAAGACGTAAATAAGAAGAAAATCATGCTGTGCAGTCGGAGGATACATATTCGCGACCTGGCTGACCAAAACCAGGTTTATCCTCCGACTGCACAGCATGATTTTCTTCTTGTTTACGCCTTTTTAGTTCTTTTTGATTTTTGTATTAACTTTTTATATTAATAACATTTTAGTTATTTTTTTTTTCGAGTTTGGTACATTTAAACATTTAAGTGATTTATGTTTTTGAAATCAACCCTTAAAATCTTTATTTTGATACCCCACTCGACCTCATGGTTGAAAGAAAAATGAACGTTTTTCTACTTTCCAATTTTAATGTAGCCCTCCTTAGGCAGTCGGGTAAAAAGTTAATTAACTACTGATCCCATGACGAAAGCTAACTACCGCTAACAGTCATAGACAATTTTTGTTTCCTCTCGGACATCAAACAAAGTCTACGGCTTAATTGTACATTGGTGCCGTGGCATGATGCAGTGGCATTTAAACCAATGGATCAGCTATCAAAAACAGTAACATGTTATTACGTTATGATAGACAAATATTTTGTTAACATGCATGCAAAGCGGTTCAAACTGAAAAATTACTCGTATCTACATAGATGAGATGAAAATAAATGTGTAACAAAGTTAAACTATACCTTTAAGAATGACATATTTACAAAGTACTTAAAATCATTCGAACAGAGTTATAATGGAAGGTCTTTTATTACCATTGGCTTTAAAAATGAACACAAATTGAAAAAGGAACAAACACGGACGCACTCGAAACTTGCAAAAATTTTGAAATGAGAACTGTCAAAGAAAGACGGATGTTGACATCGCCTTGATTCCCGGGATCTCACATTTCTTCGTGTCTTTTCCAAATCCTTGGATTTCCGTAAAATAAAAAAACCCGCGGTTTCACTCAGGTGTCCTGTCCCGCAGAAACCGTATTTTTTCGAGATTTAAACTTTCTGTCAATGAAAGTAATTTCTGAGATATAATATTGTTTATTTTTTCACAATACCTATTCCACACCCAAACATAAACGTAAACGAAAAATTATTATCAAAATATTTATTAACACTTTTAATCTTTCACTAAATGACGACAAATTAATAAAATTGTGCATGGCTGCCTCAAAATCACTGCTCTACAATACTTACCTTTTGAAGCTATATGAAAATATCAAAGTGTGTCCGTGGAGTGTTTAAGCTATGCTAGGTACACTGCAATGCAGTCCATTTTTTTTTTTTTTGGGTGGGAAATCATCCAATGACTTCTCCCGCTCTGGGTGAAGCGGGAGGGCGTGTCAGACTTTTACTGACTAAAACCCACCCGTGTTCCTTCAGTTGCTTGTGCCAGGGCCGCGGTAACTCTCTTTCAAATTTATCCGCGACCCAGACAGGCATCGGCCCTAGCGGACCCCGTCAACTTTGCTGACATCTCTTTGAGGCGCGCGTGGAACACTACGCGCCGTCGACTCGGGCCTGGTCCTTATCGGACGACGAGCTACCCATTACTCGCCGATAAATAAGTGCACAGTCGTTTGGGACGCGGCATGCGGACGCGTCCGAGTGCTTATTCCATATACAATATAAAATTCATTTCTTCAACGAAGATTATGTTTACTTAGAAACATGTCGAGTAGTAAAAGTTAGGACGCAATTCTCTGCTGCAAACTTGATGAATTTTTCTTCCATTTTTATTTATAACCTCGCATGCACGTGCGAAATATCGCGTAGTCAAAGTTGTTCTGACGCCCGGACGCGTCCCGCACCCCGTGCACACCGTCCGTGGACGTTTTCGGCTGACACAGACATCCAGCGGGCCAGATCTCTATCGGACGTCCGAACGCCCAAGGGACGTCCGAACGCCCAAGGTCACATCCGCGACTTGCATCCGATAGTTTTCACAATGTAATGTACATTCATTACACAGATACTCTATAAGTCGCGGCTGCTAGTCGCGTGCGTCAGCCACGTTCGATAATTTGTTCCCAGCTTTATAATCGAAATGTCGCCTATTAGGTTGGTAATGTCTGGAATTTGTACATCAAAATACATTTTGAGTTAAGTTTTATGATGTTGGCACATAATGATGTGGCTAGATACGTCGGTACGGAGGCACGAGCCCTGGTTTTCGCGTAACAAGCGCTCGTGTTCTAGAAGATTCTCGTTGTCAGAAAATAGTTTATTTAAAATAATAATAAAGAAAGTGTACAGCATAATAATAAAGTAAGCCTGCCATATTTATACTACATTGTACTCGTATTATTTAAATTCTTGAAAATTTTGCGAAATAAAACAATATGGTTAAATGCTTTCAGGCACCGCGTAATTAGACACTTTATTATTAACAATTTACTTGTTACTTGTTAAAATAATACTCACCTATAAATATAACGCGCAAGGAAGTTGCTCATTCATTTAAATTATTCGGTACAGAACAAAATTAATAAAAACCTCAGAATAAACCACATCATTGTGTGCATTGAATAGATAAAAAAAAACTTAAATAAAAAATTAAAAAAACCCGACTGCTTCAAAAACGAACTAAAAAGTCGTAATCAAGGAAAAAATCATGCTGTGCAGTCGGAGGATACATATTCGCGGGCTTGCTGACCAAAATCTGGTGTATTCTCCGCCTGCACAGCATGATTTTTTCCTTGTTTACGACTTTTTAGTTCGCTTTTGAAGCAGTCGGATTTTTTGATTTTTTGAATTAAGTTTTTTTATTTATAACTTTTTAGTTAGTTTTTTTTTAAATTAGATACATTTAAACATGGAAGTGTCATATATTTTTGAAATCACCTCTTAAAACCCTTTATTTTGATACCCCACACGATGGGTTTGGCAGAATAAAAAAAAAGGGCCCCCACAATATGGCACCCAAAAGCCGCCATTATTCTATTGTCCAATTTTAATGTAGCCTATGACACTCGCAGGATTAAGACGCATCGATTGACGTATGAATCATCAAAATCGGCCAACGCGTTTGGTCTCTGGAACGCCATATAGGAACAAACATACATACATACATACATACATACATACATACTTACATACATATATATATAGACTGATAAACACATTACCCTCCTTCGGCAGTCGGGTAAAAACAAGATGAGAATAATACGAAACCGTGAAAACATAACTACAACAACAACAAAGGATATATCTTCTTCCTTTTCCTTGTTTCTCTGAAGAATGTTTACTGACAACAGCCGCGTGACAGCTGTCAGTTGGGGCGCAACGATCACACAACACGTTATCACGAATTCACGATAAACACAATATGTATTTATACACTCTTTTTGCTCACAATGATCGTAAAAAATATAGTTATAACATTTCTAAAAATAAATAATTTTACCCGAAATAACCAACTTATATTTATCATGACTTTTTTTTTCTTTTCGTCATTTTTATGTGACGTGAGTAGTTCCCAAATGGCTAGGTATAGCAGGAATATTTAGATTAATTCACATTTACCCAAAATAGCTGTTGAAACAAACAATTATATTCTGCTTCCTCACAGATAAAAATATAACTAGATGACGCTATTGTAAGTACTTCGCGTGTCAAAAAATGGAGTAAAAGTACGATCAATGATCGTACTTTGAGCTTTTCATTTAGCATTATCGCCACTGGAAATCCACAGAAATTTAGAAAAATGCCATATTATGCCATATTAAGCTGTAAAATATGTACAGAAAAAGTTGGCCGAGGCATTGGAAATGTTTTCTTTCATTGGTAAGTAAATTTGTTTTTAAATTTTTTGTGAAAAAGTGGCACGCTTGGTTTTCATGCAGACGTAGGGACTTGCGTTATCTAGTTAGATTTATGTATGTGTGCTTCCTACATATATCCATACTATATATATATATATAATATTATAAATGTGAAAGTAACTCTGTCTGTCTGTCTGTTACCTTTTCACGCTTAAACCGCTGCACCGATTTAGATGAAAGTTGGTATGAAGATTGTTTGAGACCTGGGAAAGGACATAGGCTATATAGGTAGGGTAGGGTAGTGTAGGGTAGGGTAGTGTAGGGTAGTGTAGGGTCGGGTAGGGTAGGGTAGTGTAGGGTAGGGTAGGGTTGGGTAGGGTAGGGTAGGGTAGGGTAGATAAATGTTTGGTCTTTTTATGGCAAAACAAAGGATACAAAATGGCGCCCAAAATCCGCCATTTATTTATTTTCCAATTTTAATGTACCGAGTGTATGTGACACTCGCAGGGTTAAGACGAATCGATTGACATAAGAATCATCAAAATCGGCCAACGAGTTTGGTCTCTAGAACGTCATATACATACATACATAGACTGATAAACACATTACCCTCCTTTGGCAGTCGGGTAAAAAGCTTTATAATGGTGACAAGATACACTTTTGTACAGTACATTTTTAAAGTATCCTTAGAAAGAAAGAAAATAATGAATTAGTTTGAAGAAGGTAAGTTATACTCTACATTAAATCCGTATTAAAATAAGATAAGAAAAATAAAATAAAACAAATATGAATTGGTAGGTTGTGTGAAGCAGTTCTATTTCGATAGGTACTTTTAATAGTTCGGACTCTGAACACAGTTCATTCAAAATATAGCCATGTTGTTTTATTCATAAAGCTTTTAACTGAATACGTGTAAAACGTTTTAATATTCACACAACTAAACTTTTGAACTTTATCATAGAAAAACTAGTTGGAAATTCATGTCGAATAAAAGGTTACAAAATCCAAAAAGACGTTGCAGAATTAACCGTTTGACTCCGACTTCGCAAAAGCATTCTCATTATTCATTTAATTCAGCCCTTTAAAATCATTCGAGCGTCGCTTATTCAAGTTGTAAGGCGAGTAAAATAACACCTTTGAATTTTATACCGTCGTGAAGTTCGTTTGAGCAAAATGCAAAGGTAACACAAGATGTATTTCTGAAATAAAGACGAGAAATGGTTTGAAAATTATTATATAAGTTATATTCTTTCAAGGACTAATAGCTAAGTAATATGGTAGATCTTAAGAGCAGTGGTGGCCCAGTGGTAACGGCCGCGACTTACAAGTTGTAGGTTGTGGGTTCGAACCCAAGCAGGCACTATACTTTGTGTAAATAATTTCATCACCACTGCTCTCAAAACGGTGAAGGAAAACATCGTAAGGAAACCAGTCCTAGAACCAAAAACTCGAAGACATGTGACATTCACAAGACCGCACTGGGCCGGCGTGGTGGATTACGGTCCCATTCCCTCTCACAGAGAGGAGGTCTGTGTCCCAGCAGTGGAAACATTAAATGGCTGATGATGAAGATGATGGAAGATCTTCATTCATTCAAATTTATAGGTAGGCACATAGTTTTGGATGTGTTATCAATGAAACTAATGAATTTTAAAAGCTCAGTGAATTTGGCCTATTCAAGTAGACAACAACAACCTAAGTTTTAATTGCTTAGCTAAACCATAAACCATTTCAAATCAGAACAACATTATTACTGTTTCAATTTATATTACTGCGACGCCAATTCGAGTTTACCAGCGTGATAACAATATTAACCAATCCATTTTACGCTTTGCTCTCAATTCAACGCGGATTAAATTCATAATTACCTACCTACAACCCTGTAACAATATTAAATACATTTTGTTCATTTTTCAATGTAAAATACGGCGCAAGCCCATTATAGTATTCATAAATTATTCAATTTAAGCCAGCCTTAATGGTTTTATGCTTTGATACACATTAAACTGATTGAAAATAAATACCGCCGATATGAGCGAGATGCGGCAAATTTATAAATCCGACGAATAATAAAAAAAAATGACTCGTTTGAGGTAAAATTTTAAAACTAGAGCCAAAGCTGAAAAAAATAAGCTCTACAAGCGCCTGTGTTGAAGAATTTCGACGGGTTGGTTACCAAACAAGAGAGAGTAGAGTGTTAAAATAAACTACTCGTATTATTTATTTTTAAAGTTTTACAACTCTTCGTTCCTTTCGCCGTGCATTGTCATCCAAACGGTTAAAGATAACCGTTTAAAAAATCAGTTGCAAGTTTTGTCCTATACATATCAATCAATCAATCAATCATTTATTTTGTAAAACATAGGTAAGGTTACAGTTGGTATATTGTTAAAATATGTGCACTAAGTTTTGCCAATATCTGACGTACAAAATTAGCATAAGCAAGCAACAATAAATAATAAATAAAATAATACAATTAAGGTGGCATGTCAATAGATTACATTAAAAAAATAAATCAATTTAAAATATGTCAATTAGGTAAACAGGTCATTACAATTTTACAATTACAGGTCATTACAATTACATTTCATTACCTTTCATTGCGATTGCATTTCATTGCGATTGCAATTATATTTCAGTTCTGCAGAAATTGAAACAACTATATCTGAGAGGGATCCATCATCCTTTCACAAAGTGACCGAAAATAAGAAATCAGTCCCTACTAGGTGAACAATGATTTTAACATAGTCGGCTCATATGAATATTTATATGATATATTCTTGTAGAACACAAAATAAAACAAAAAGCAGAATAAGAAAAGAAAAATAAACGAAGGAAAAACCGAGCAATAACGATAGACACTAGTACACAAGACGACATAATACAAGAAAGACAGGACAATACAAAGAAACACATCGTATAGATATTGTTCTTGGTTTTGAGGAGTTTTAAAGCTAATAAAATAATGTTAATAATTTACATCATTTTATTTCAAGTGTCCCGTGACCACCCTCCCTCCTGAATCCGCCCATGCACACAAAACACATGTCTTTATTTTATGTTTTTATCACTTGTTATTATTTTTACACTATTTACCTATCACTTGTTACCTTTACGTTATTTGTCCTTTTCACGTATATTATATTATAATCTGTCTCTGTGCCAAATTTCACCCAGATCCGTTCACCCGTTCTGGTGTGATTGAGGAACAAATATCCATCCATTCATCCATACTTTCGCATTTTTAATATTAGTAGAATCTTACCACTAATAAAATAATATTTATTATCAGAATGCTACCTTATTATTTCTCACTACATAAAAACAAAAACAGTCAGTAGTCCTCGCCGTCTGAAGCGTATGGTTACCCTACGAAATTACGAGCGTGTAGTTGCTGGGTCGCGGGGGTGCGGCGCAAGCTCCGCCCAATCGCTCAAGGTCGCTGGGGCGTGTTGTCGCCTTAACATGCATGCAAAGCGGTTCAAACTGAATAATTACTCGTATCTACTTATATGAAATGAAAATAAAAGTGTAACAAAGTTAAACTATACCTTTAAGAATGACATATTTACAAAGTACTTAAAATCATTCGAACAGGGTTATAATGGAAGATCTTTTATTACCATTGGCTTTAAAAATGAAATCAAATTGAAAAAGGAACAAACATGGACGCACTCAAAACTTGCAAAAATTTTGAAATGATGTGGTATTTATTAAAGATCTACTTACGTTTCATAACACTCCACAATCCATCTTCACATCTTTTGATATCGCATCAATTTGTGTAACTCATTTTTATATATATTCTTTGTATTATTACATCTGGAAAGCATATTTAGTTATTTCTGACTGTTTTAAATATCTAAACTTAAATTATATTCGTAATTTATAATTCTCCTTGTAATATTTTTCTACTGTGACGTTTTATCTGACATGACATATGTCTGTCTATTTTATTTTCTTAAAGCCATAGACATACCATAGGTACCATGGACTATAATACCTAGACCTTTCCTTAAGCTAGTTGTACATTATTGTAAGGTCAGAGCAGACTGACCCGCCTTTGTAAAGCCGTTTTTATTCCTTCTTTCTGGTCTTATTGAGATTTGAATTTGAAATTTAGAAAGGATTGCAAATCGAATGAAAAACGGGTTTCAGTTCTTTTAGTCTTAGGTCTGGCCTGAATGCGAACAGTCTGTGATACGATACAAAGTGTATATTCTATTCTGAAACTCTTAAGTTCATGTATAACTATAAATATCTGAAGTGCTCCAATAATATATATATTGTGTGTGATATACTGAGTATCATTTGTCTAAATCCTGCTATCAAGATGTGCCACTCTGGCACAAGGTGCACGTATGTACTGCGGCAGACAGAAACCCAGCGGCGCACAGTGTTCGGAATGATTATTTTACGAGCTACTTTAATTTTTTATACTAATATTTTAATTTAAATGTAGGTAGGTACATGCGTGTGGACTTATATGAGAAAAACACATGTGTTAACTAAGTATTGATATATTTATAAGTCTTTAAATAAAAAAAATATTTTATTAGAGTTAACTTTTAGATATTTGACATTTTTAGATAGGCGGCCCTGAAAAAGGCTTTTGGCTTTTGTCTACTCGCTGTCTGCCTCTTCATCGGATGAGTGCGTCCTTTCAGGCGCTTCAGGAGCTTTCAATAACTGTAAAACTTCTGTAACACCTGGTGAACGAAAAAATTACATCACTCAAAAGTCGAGGCGAGTCGAATATTGAGACTAGATTCATTCGAGAGCTAGATAAATACTCGATAATCACAAAAAAACATGGACGGCTGGAATTGGCTGGGAAAAAGTTGGAGTCTATTGAACGTTTAAACTTTTTGCAAATTTCGTTATTTTTTTCAATTCAAATTTTATTTATTTTCTCATAATACGAATTTATGTAGGATTAACAAATTGGTTTATATCATACCTGTGGATGTGGAACACATGATAAAGCAAAAAAAATATTTAAAAACTCGAAAACTGTTGCAAGAATAGAACGTAAACACGTGCGATAAGTAGCGGCTAACAAAAGCGACTGACCGGTTTTGTTATCGCGCAGGATTGGAGCAGTGCTGAGCGGCGAACATTTCTCGGAATCGGCAAATTGTTCGTGGAAAGAATTGTATAACTAATAGTGTACCCTATTCACTTGCAAATTTCAATTTATATTGCCATGATGTTTGTACCTAAAGTAGCTCGTAATATAATCATTCCGAACACTGTGCGGCGCGGCGCGGCGCGGCGCTGGTGCGCACGCAGCGCGCGAAGGTGCGCTTGCAGCACGAGCTGATGCGCTCACAGCATGCGCTGGAGCGCTCGCAGCATGCGCTGGAACGCTTGCAGCACGCACTGGTGCGCTCTGAAAACAAGCGCGCCACGGCATCCCACCAGCCGTCCCATCACGCCGTGCCACGTCTTCCTGCCCGTCCTGCCTGTCAAGCTGCCCACGTCGTACGAAGCCGGCTCTTAATTTTAATCTTTTATTTTAATTTTTCTTCGTATGAAGCCAGACCTTATTTTATACCCTATATCCCTTTTTAATTTTCATAGATTTAATTTAATTTTTAACCTTTTATTCTTAATTTTATTAACGTGGCTTACGTATAGCTCTCCGGAGCTAAACGTAACGCTACAATGAGAACTGTCAAAGAAAGACGGATGTTGACATCGCCTTGATGGGATCGCCCGGGATCTCACAATTCCTCGTGTCTTTTCCAAATCCTTGGATTTCCGTAAAATAAAAAAAACCCGCGGTTTTACTCAGGTGTTCTGTCCCGCAGAAACCGTATTTTTATCGAGATTTAAACTTTCTGACAATGAAAGTAATTTCTGAGATATTATATTGTTTATTTTTTCACAATACCTATTCCACACCCAAACGTAAAAGTAAGCCAAAAAATATTATCAAAATATTTATTAACACTTTTAATCTTCACTAAACGACAAATTAATAAAATTCTGCATAGCTGCCTCAAAATCACTGCTCTACAATACCTACCTTTTGAAGCTATATGAAAATATCAAAGTGTGTCCGTGGAGCGTGTAAGCTATGCTAGGTACACTGCACAGCAGTCCTGTGGTTTAATTTCGTGTGCCGGAGGCCATAGACAGTAGACAGATGCGCATATATGTCCCCGATGCTGGAATAAACTGGGCACATATTATCGGACGCGGCTGACGGACGCGACTTACAGCCGCGACTGATAAATAAGTGCACAGTCGTTTGGGACGCGGCATGCGGCCGCGTCCGAGTGCTTATTCCATAAACAATATAAAATTCATTTCTTCAACGAAGATTATGTTTACTTAGAAACATGTCGAGAGGTAAAAGTTAGGACGCAATTCTCTGCTGCAAACTAATTGAAGAATTGACTTGATGAAATATCGCGTAGTCAAAGTTGTTCTGACGCCCGGACGCGTCCCGCACCCCGTGCACACCGTCCGTGGACGTTTTCGGCTGACACAGACATCCAGCGGGCCAGATCTCTATCGGACGTCCGAACGCCCAAGGGACGTCCGAACGCCCAAGGTCACATCCGCGACTTGCATCCGATAGTTTTCACAATGTAATGTACATTCATTACACAGATACTCTATAAGTCGCGGCTGCTAGTCGCGTGCGTCAGCCACGTTCGATAATTTGTTCCCAGCTTTATAATCGAAATGTCGCCTATTAGGTTGGTAATGTCTGGAATTTGTACATCAAAATACATTTTGAGTTAAGTTTTATGATGTTGGCACATAATGATGTGGCTAGATACGTCGGTACGGAGGCACGAGCCCTGGTTTTCGCGTAACAAGCGCTCGTGTTCTAGAAGATTCTCGTTGTCAGAAAATAGTTTATTTAAAATAATAATAAAGAAAGTGTAAAGCATAATAATAAAGTAAGCCTGCCATATTTATACTACATTGTACTCGTATTATTTAAATTCTTGAAAATTTTGCGAAATAAAACAATATGGTTAAATGCTTTCAGGCACCGCGTAATTAGACACTTTATTATTAACAATTTACTTGTTACTTGTTAAAATAATACTCACCTATAAATATAACGCGCAAGGAAGTTGCTCATTCATTTAAATTATTCGGTGCAGAACAAAATTAATAAAAGCCTCAGAACAAACCACATCATTGTGTGCATTGAATAGATAAAAACAAGATAAGAATAATACGAAACCGCGAAAACATAACTACAACAACAACAAAGGATATATTTTGTTCCTTTTCCTTGTTTCTCTGAAGAATGTTTACTGACAACAGCCGCGTGACAGCTGTCAGTTGGGGCGCAACGATTACAAAACACGTTATCACGGATTCACGATAAACACAATATTTATTTATACACTCTTTTTGCTCACAATGATCGTAAAAATATAGTTATAACATTTCTAAAAATAAATAATTTTACCCAAAATAACCAACTTATGTTGGTTTACGTCATATTTATCATGACTTTTTTTTTCTTTTCGTCATTTTTATGTGACGTGAGTAGTTCCCAAACGGCTAGGTATAGCAGGAATATTTAGATTAATTCACATTTACCCAAAATAGCTGTTGAAACAAATAATTATATTCTGCTTCCTCACAGATAAAAATATAACTAGATGACGCGATTGTATGTACTTCGCGTGTCAAAAAACGGAGTAAAAGACGATCAGTGATCGTACGATCAGTGATCGTACTTTGAGCTTTTCATTTAGCATTATCGCCACTGGAAATCCACAGAAATTTTGAGAAATGCCTTATTATGCCATATTAAGCTGTAAAATATGTACAGAAAAAGTTGGCCGAGGCATTGGAAATGTTTTCTTTCATTGGTAAGTAAATTTGTTTTTGCTTGGTTTTCATACAGACGTAGGGACTTGCGTTATCTAGTTAGATTTATGTATGTGTGCTTCCTACATATATCCATACTATATATATATATATAATATTATAAATGTGAAAGTAACTCTGTCTGTCTGTCTGTTACCTTTTCACGCTTAAACCGCTGCACCGATTTAGATGAAAGTTGGTATGAAGATTGTTTGAGACCTGGCAAAGGACATAGGTTATATAGGTAGGGTAGGGTAGTGTAGGGTAGGGTAGTGTAGGGTAGTGTAGGGTAGGGTAGGGTAGGGTAGGGTAGGGTAGGGTAGGGTAGGGTAGGGTAGGGTAGTGTAGGGTAGGGTAGGGTTGGGTAGGGTAGGGTAGGGTAGATAAATGTTTGGTCTTTTTATGGCAAAACAAAGGATTCCTTTTAACTTTCACGCTGTTCAAAGCCAAAAAAAAAAAAAAAAGGAAGCCCCTTGCAAAAGCTATGAACCAATGCTGTTCTGCAAATTAAAACAAATAAGACTACAAACAACAGTAATTTAAAAAAAAAAAAACATGATCTAATGGGTGCTTACCGGTACGTAAAACTAATATCTCGCCAAACCCAAACACTTTTAATCTCACAAAAAAAAAGATAATTAAAAAAATCAAAAACTCGACTGCTTAAAAAGCGAACTAAAAAGACGTAAACAAGAAGAAAATCAAGCTGTGCAGTCGGAGGATATATCTAGTCTTGGTCAGCCAGCTCACGAACATGTATCCTCCGGCTGCACACAAAAACAAGTACCAAACAAAACATTTCAGAAATGTCATAAAATAAAAAAAGGATAATGTCAATTAATCAAATTAGTACAAGAACGTCAAAATAAATAATAAATCAATTAAACGTTTCGGGAACACTTTTATTATGCGTACAGCTAAGGAGTGGAATTCCCTGCCGGAGTCTGTGTTTCCCGATAGCTACAATCTAGGGGTCTTTAAGTCAAGAGTGAATAGGTTATTTCTAGGCAAGCGTGTTTCACCGTCGACCTCATCATCGCTTACCATCAGGTGAGATTGTGGTCAAGCGCGAGCCTATAGGTTATAAAAAAAAAAAAAAAAAAAAAAACAAAAATAAATATCAAAAAACAAAAAAATATATGTGAAAGTATAATGTACACAATAATACACTTTTTAGTTTTTTTTTTAGTATTAGGTTCATTTAAACATATAAGTGTAATATATTTTTGAAATCACCTCTTAAAACCCTTACCTCACACGATGCGTTTGGAAGAAAAAACATTTTTTCTCCCTACAAAATGGCGCCCAAAAGCCGCCATTTATTTCTTTTCCAATTTTAATGTACCGAGTGTATGTGACACTCGCAGGGTTAAGACGAATCGATTGACATAAGAATCATCAAAATCGGCCAACGAGTTTGGTCTCTAGAACGTCATATACATACATACATAGACTGATAAACACATTACCCTCCTTTGGCAGTCGGGTATAATGGTGACAAGATACACTTTTGTACAGTACATTTTTAAAGTATCCTTAGAAAGAAAGAAAATAATGAATTAGTTTGAAGAAGGTAAGGTACTCTACATTTAATCCGTATTAAAATAAGATAAGAAAAATAAAATAAAAAAATATAATGAATTGGTAGGTTGTGTGAAGCAGTTCTATTTCGATAGGTACTTTTAATAGTTCGGACTCTGAACACAGTTCATTCAAAATATAGCCATGCTGTTTTATTCATAAACCTTTTAACTGAATACGTGTAAAACGTTTTAATATTCACACAACTAAACGTTTGAACTTTATCATAGAAAAACTAGTTGGAAATTCATGTCGAATAAAAGATTACAAAATCCAAAAAGACGTTGCAGAATTAACCGTTTGACTCCGACTTTGCAAAAGCATTCGCATTATTCATTTAATTCAGCCCTTTAAAATCATTCGAGCGTCGCTTATTCAAGTTGTAAGGCGAGTAAAATAACACCTTTGAATTTTATATCGTCGTGAAGTTCGTTTGAGCAAAATGCAAAGGTAACACAAGATGTATTTCTGAAATAAAGACGAGAGATGGGTTGGAAAATATTATATAAGTTATAGTCTTTCAAGGACTAATAGCTAAGTAATATGGTAGATCTTAAGAGCAGTGGTGGCCCAATGGTAACGGCTGCGACTAACAAGTTGTAGGTTGTGGGTTCGAACCCAAGCAGGCACTATACTTTGTGAAAATTATTTCATCACCACTGCTCTCAAAACGGTGAAGGAAAACATCGTAAGGAAACCACTCCTAGAACCAAAAACTCGAAGACATGTTACATTCACAAGACCGCACTGGGCCGGCGTGGTGGATTACGGTCCCATTCCCTCTCACAGAGAGGAGGTCTGTGTCCCAGCAGTGGAAACATTAAATGGCTGATGATGAAGATGATGGAAGATCTTCATTCATTCAAATTCATAGATAGGCACATAGTTTTGGATGTGTTATCAATGAAACTAATGCATTTTAAAAGCTCAGTGAATTTGGCCTATTCAAGTAGACAACAACAACCTAAATTTTAATTGCTTAGCTAAATCATAAACCATTTAAAATCAGAACAACATTAACTGGTCGCAGCTCCCCCGGATTGTCTTTGATGGCTCAGCTATTCCATACAGCGACTCAGTGAAAGATCTGGGTATTTTAGTACACAAAGACTTTTCGTGGGGTCCTCAGCTGCAGCCAGTTAGCCGCAAGATGTTTGCGTCTGCTGGGTCTTTGCGCAGACTGCGCAATTTCCTTCCGACTGCCACCAAAACTGCACTCGCCCAATCCCTCCTTCTCCCAATCCTCGATTATGCTGATGTCAGCTATTTAGACCTAACTGAAGTGCAGCTAGATAAGCTTGAGCGACTCCAGAACTTTTGTATTAGATTCATATTTGGTTTACGCAAATATGGCCATGTTTCCGAATTTCGAATTAAGCTCAAGTGGCTGCCATTCCGCTTTCGACGGAATGCCCATATTTTGTCATTACTCTACAGTATTCTGTTTATTCCTACAACCCCCACTTATCTCAAAGAACGCTTTAAGTTCCTTCATGACACACATTCTAGACACTTGAGATCATCGGAGAATTTGAAGCTTTTGATGCCTGCCCATTCCACTAAGTTTTACGACAAATCGTTTACAGTCCAGGCTGTGCGATTGTGGAATGAGTTGCTGTTGTCAGTTAGACAAGCCCAGTCACTGGTTTCTTTCAAAAACCTGGTTAAAAACCATTTCCTTTCTCTGTAACGCTTTTCTATTTAGATCTAATCTCTGTCAATTTAACCCTTTTTCTATTTTGTTTCTCTCTCTTTCTATTAGTTTCATGTCATATTATGTATGTATGTTTGTATATAGGTTTATGCATTTATTATATTATTATAATCTTGTATATATTTATGTTTTATTCTAATAGCAGTACACCGACTACCCCCTTTTTATTCTAAGTTTTCTTTTTTCAGTCCATCCAAAGGTTGTCTGGTAGATATCGCTGTCAGCGATAAGACCGCCTTTGTACCCATTTATATAAGTATATTTTTGTAAATGTCTATAATTTTATGGTGTACAATAAAGTATATTCTATTCTATTATTACTGGTTAAATTTATATTACTGCGACGCCAATTCGAGTTCACCAGCGTGATAACAATATTTACCAATCCATTTTACGCTTTGCTCTCAATTCAACGCGGATTAAATTCATAATTACCTACCTACAACCCTGTTACAATAGTAAATACATTTTTCACCTCAGCACCTCAAACAAGCAGGTTTTGCTGCTTAAAGACAGTGAGCAAAATTCGATTTTGCTGCGAGCGTGAGACAAAGTAACTTTTTAATTATTTTTTTTAAATGCCGAGTCAGTGCTGGGTCTACTCACAACATTCGAAAGATTTGAACTTCACTTTGTTCTGTCACTTTCACTTCGATACGAAAAGAGCGAGAGATAGAAACAAGTCGATTCGAAGTTCGATTTTCAAATTCCATATATAATAGGCTCAAAAAAGAAACCAACAATAAAACGTTCGGAAACACGTCATCTATAAAATTTCAAATCAAGGTTTAAATGTAATTATTAAACTTTTCTCTTAATAATCGAATTACATTTTTTTATAATCAAATAAAGAGATGTTGAAGTAAAAAATACGAAGTTTATCATGTATCTACATAATTATTTAAAGTTTTAACAATCTTTATCGTGACAGAATAATTTAGTAATAGTGCAATTTCCGAACGCATCTTTAAAAAATAGCGGGCTTTAAATTTTTATTGTTTTCTTCGTCTGTTCGCTAGCTACAAAGTGCAATACACGTTGGATATTATTAAAATAATAATAAATAAATATGAGTGAATCCAGCGATGATGTCTGCAATTTAACACCGGAAGAATTGAAGCAGTATGTAAAAAGCGAATCAGTGAATACTCAAACTGAAGTCGCTAAAACAACAATATCGGTTCCATTGGTTCCAAACAAAACTGGTAGGTACTTTTAATTTGCAAATCTGCAATAATTTTACTTT
This sequence comes from Orthosia gothica, assembly GCA_949775005.1. Lineage (NCBI taxonomy): Eukaryota > Metazoa > Arthropoda > Insecta > Lepidoptera > Noctuidae > Orthosia > Orthosia gothica. The sequence goes on from OX459051.1 coordinate 11,291,011, forward strand.
TAACTTTAAATTTTTACAAATATACATGTGGTTTAAATATTACCAAGTTGTATTTTTTACCTTTAGATTATTTGTTCTCGCTGCTGAAGTGAAAAGTTGTATGTGCTACACGAGACCAAAGTTATTTGCACCTCGTGTCTTTGAATCCCTCGCTGCACTCAGGATTCTAACCTAGAATCACTCGCTACGCTCGTGATTCAAATATAGAATCCTTCGCTTACTCGGGATTCAAAATCAACACTCGCGGCAAAAACCAACTTTGCTCTCTTGTTGCACAAATAACTATTGTTCATTTTTCAATGTAAAATACGGCGCAAGCCCATTATGGTATTCATAAATGATTCAATTTAAGCCAGCCTTAATGGTTTTATGCTTCGATACACATTAAACTGATTGAAAATAAATACCACCGATATGAGCGAGATGCGGCAAATTTATAAATCCGACGTATAATAAAAAAAAATGACTCGTTTGAGGTAAAATTTTAAAACTACAGCCAAAGCTGAAAAAAAAAGCGCCTGTGTTGAAGAATTTCAACGGGTTGGTTACCAAACAAGAGAGAAAGAGTAGAGTGTTAAAATAAACTACTCGTATTATTTATTTTTAAAGTTTTACAACTCTTCGTTCCTTTCGCCGTGCAATGTCATCCAAACGGTTGAAGATAACAGTTTAAAAAATCAGTTGCAAGTGTTGTCCTATACATATCTATCCATAAATTAGTATTTAAAAACAGTTAGTCAGTTGCAAATCAATCTCGCTTAATATTTTTTTTCTTAACAACGGCCCACACTAATCTGGCCGCTAAGTAGTTCACCTACAGCGTAGTCGATTGTATTCTTTTTTTCTTGCTTTCATGCAGCCGCTTTGATATTTTGATACCGTAACGACATTTCACCGCAGTCGAGTAATATATAGATATAATATAAAATAAGCCGCATCCTTACTCAATCCTTTTAGAAGTTGAGTAATATTTGGCTTAATATTAACATATTGTTTTATGTGATTGTGCCATACTGCCACGGTGTCATTGGTTTTGTGCAATTCTTGATAAGTGTTTCAAGTATTTGCTAGTGTTGAGTTTTCCAACCAAGTTTTGACAAAGTAGTCATTAAATTTTATCATGTTGAAGATGATTTTGAATCATCATCAGCAGCTCAAAGTTTTACATGCATCTTACACGTTTTTGCTTTGGACACACCCAGCTCTTTTGCTTTACGCCAAAGATTTCAAAAAAATTAAAGGATCTGTCTGTTATTTTCACATCTGGGCAATTATTTTTCAGCACTTGAATAGCTGGAACTTCAAAATCCATTGACACGTTACTTGGTGGGATTCAGGTATTTGACTTCTTATAAGATCAAATAAAAGTTCGTAGATGGAAATTTTCTTGTCGGGTAACAAGGCATATAGGACTGGAACGACATTGGCATATTCATTATTACTACCTATGCACTACCTGCAGGCACTGTAAAAAGCTGGTAGAATATTGATGGGTTTATTTTTATTTTTTTACGTTGGGTTTCGATATCACAATCAGCAATACACTTTGTGCCTTCCTTTAAAAATAACGCGGGAAAGCATATTACAATATTGATCATCGTCCATTGAGAATAACGGGATAATTTATAGCCTACATGTTGCTCTTACCTCTAAAGCTTATTAATGCAAATTTTAACAGGATCTGTTCAGTAGTTTTGGCGCCAATTGAATGCATTGCAGCAAACAAACATACAACAATCCAAAATAATAAATAAATACTGTATCCTCTATAAACCCCGTAGCTTTTACTTTTTTTCATTAACATTCAATGTACAGTTTTGACGACTCTACGATTTTATTATATGAATAGATTTCAAGTCATAAAATAAAGGCTTTTATCCGTGACTGTACTAATAATGAAATTGGGTAGTGGGTCCAGTCGACCTATTCAAAATGTGATTGGGTTGAGTGATCCAGTGGGTCTGTTTCGAGTGGGTCCAGTTGACAAACACCCCTAGTAAACACTTTTTTTTTTTTTGGGGTGGGGAATCTTCCAATGACTCCCGCTCTGGGTGAAGCGGAAGGGCGTGTCAGACTTTTACTGACTAAATCCCACCCATCTTCCTTCAGTTTCTTGTGCCAGGGCCGCGGTAACTCTCTTTCAAATTTATCCGCAACCCAGACAGGCATCGGCCCTAGCGGACCCCGTCAACTATGCTGACATCTCTTTGAGGCGCGCAATAAAAGTCCGCAAGCCCGCGCCTACGGTGGCCGGGAATCGACTTGCAACTCCCGACGCCTGGGGCGTCTCCTGCGGTGGCTAGGGGCGTGCGGTCGTCTTCGTTGTGTCTCCCTCACGCGTTCCGCCTCCTCCTTCGCGAGCATTACTGCTTCACTGAAGGAGGTGACAGCTTCCCATACTCTCTCGCTCGCGCTCGCGAGAGGTCGCCACCGCTGATCGCCTCTACGAGAACACGGCAGAGCTCCGCCTAAGCGGGGCAGACCCGTGGAGGCGGACACGTGGAGCATGCGGTGGACCGCATGCTCCACGTGTCCTCTAGGCGATCCACACAATGGTGACACCCGGGCGTTTCCTCCGGCCTTATCCTGAACAGGAAACTCCCGAAGCAGCCGTGTCCGGTGAGGACATGGGTGGGATGTCCACCACGTACCGATGACGTATCGCCGTACGTCTTGTAGTCCGATGATGGAACGGGCTAGGAGGAATTAGTTCATGCAATTCCATAGCACACTCGACTCTCAAAAACTGACAGACTGGCAACTTAGCGCTGATGTTCAAGGTTCTGGAGCCTAGACTTGACCAGTATCTCATTGCCGATGAGCCTCTTGGCTCCTTTTTCATCAACAGTAGTAGTAATTGGTTAACAACTACGCGCTATTTACCTTATATGAACCATTAGACGGAATCATATATTAAGACATCAAAATCATGCTATGCAGACGGAGAATATATATGGCTCGCGCACTGCTTGCGAATATGTATCCTTCGACTGCATAGCATGATTTTCTTCTTGTTTACATCTTTTTAGTTCGTTTCTAAGCAGACGGGTTTTTGATTAACTAAATTTACTTTTTTTTAATTGAGAAATCTCGAAAAGTGGTGAACTTGTCAATCTCTACTCTAGCATGAAAACTTGACAAACATTAGCATTACAGTAAAGTTTAAAATGTACTTAATTTAAAATACTCAATTCCAAAACAGGGAGTTAAATCATGAAATAGTTTTAAATTTAAAATTCTATACTTGTTCTATGAATTATTTTACGATAACGTAAAGCACGTACATAAACAGCGTAATTTATGTATTAGAAACTAGAGCACCTTAAATGGCTTTCCTAGTCCCTAACAAACAAACACTAAAGCTATTCCCCTAAGTTGTAACTTCCTTGATTACTAGTATGTAGCAGGCGACGGCTTTATAAATATCTTAGCATTCATCATATTCAAGAGCAGCGGTGGTCCAGTGGTAACGGCCGCGACTCACAAGTCCAAAGTCATGGGTTCGAACCCAGGCAGGTGCTTTCATCATCATCATCATCATATCAGCCGAAAGACGTCCACTGCTGGACATAGGCCTCCCCCAAGCGTCACCACATTGACAGGTGCTTTACTTTGAGTAAATTATATCATTACCACTGCTCTCAAAAACGGTAAAGGAAAATATCGTGAGAAAAATGTTATCCCTTAGAACCAAAAATTCGAAGACATGTGACATCGGAATCTAAGAAACAAGGCGTTTCTGATTTCCTTTTTTCAATTAACCTATATTGCCCCACTGCTGGGCAAAGGTTTATCCCAAAGCCTTGAAATCTTCTCGGTGTCATCCAAGTTACCGGTTTGAACGTATGATTTAGGACGTATAATGTATGATTTGTGAAACGTATGATTCTACCTAACATGTTAGCCTATTTGCCAACAACAATCCTCGTACCTAATACCAAATTTTAAAAAAGTTTGAGTTGCTGCAATGCTTTCTGTACTCGAAATTTAGTAAATATTTTTTAGTTTTTTGACATAATGTTTCGAAAAGATGTATGAAAAATACTCTTGCTTCTATAGATATATATAGGTAAAAAATACCGATACTGGTAGGAGTAGCTCAAAAATATTGAGCCTCGAAACAAATATCTGCAAGATATTCAAATATTTATCAATCCGGCGACCTTCTGAACTTTTGCAGCATTTGTAGTGGACTCACAGCCACAGTTTTATAGATATCATCCGGTGAAGATATTGTTTTCAGACCGCTATAAGAATTTTACAGAGTAATATTTTTCTATATCCACAATCTAGGTACATACTACCAGAGAACGAATATTGGCTATTTTGAACGTATGAAATATTAACCACGTTTCAATAACACCACTTCGATATTCTTAAAAGCGAAGGAACCCTCTTTTGTACTAAAAAATAACATTCTTTTCCAAAGAACAACTGTGACCGAATTCAAGGTTCACGACCAATTATGAAAACGCGTATCCAAGTGCGCAACTCGGCATTTCGAGCGATCTTTCTAGAAGCTAACGACAATTCGAATGGCCACATTCCTACTGGAAAAGTTATAGCGACGAAATTAAAATAAACTTGTAGAAACTCTTTGAATACTTTATACTTAAAGCGACACAAAAGGAAAGAAGTTGTGTGCCGTAGCTCGGTATTCAATCGGTTTCACTTTGTTGTTTTATTAAATGGCTCCTCTTATGCACATACGGGACAGTCTACTGTTTGCAAGCACAGAGCACAACCTGTAAATGATGAGTATTGTGCGCAGTTTATAGGTCAGACAATACATAATATTGCTTAATTTAGAATGACAAAAGTAAATAAAACAGTTCGCGCCCAACGTACGCTTCTAACGTGAAACCCATGGTGCTTGATCTGGGGTTTATTGCGTCCAACGTGGGACCTATGGCGCCCAACGTGGGACTTATGGAACCCAACATGGTCATATGGCGCCCAACGTGGGACTAATGGCGCCTAACGTGGGACCCATGACTCCTACCGGGAAACCCATGGCTTTCAACGTGCGACTTATGGCGCCCAACGTGGGACTTAGTGCGCCCAACGTGGGAATTATGGCACCCAACGTGTGACACATGGGTTGTGGATACAACGTGTGACCCATGGCTCCTAACGTACATAAATCACTATAGGCAACGTGAGAAGGCATAAAAAGAAAACATCCTTTCACTACAGGATCTAAGGTTACATAAAAAGGAAAATAAAGAAAGGTATTGCATTATGGTTTTTCTTTTTAATCAAGAAAAATTGGATGTGTAAAAATACTAAATACTTAGAATAACTGATCAATTACTCCACCACCAACACTTTGAAATAGAACTAGAAAATCTGAAAATACCTCAAATACATATATAGTCTCCGACAAATATTAAAATGTTTTAAAATGGATAAGTACGTACAAAACCTTCTTTTTATTCAAAGTCTGCATTACTTAGCAGGACAAAAAGATAAACGTGTAAGTGATACACTTCAACTCGGCATCCTTTCACGGAAAAATCCACCACCTATTATAACGGGAGTAAAGCCACCGGCAAAGCTTGTATAAAAAGAAACAGGTGCCGAGTGAATGTTATTTTCATTACTACATACGTGATTACTCCAGAGAGTTCTCTAAAATGTACAATGCAACAGACGAACGTGTTGTCAAAAATCTCTACTATTTGACCTCATTACTCAGATTTTCAGAAATTGTGCAACATTTTTAGTCTAAAAAGATTAAAATTACACTAACAGCAGCAATTGCTCAATGTAGACAATATTTGAAATATGCTTATTTAGTTTATTTTACCCGACTGCCGAAGGAGGGTAATATGTTTATCAGTCTATGTATGTATGTATATATGTATGTATGTATGTATGTATGTATGTTTGTTCCTATATGGCGTTCCAGAGACCAAACACGTAAACCGATTTTGATGATTCATACGTCAATCGATTCGTCTTAATCCCGCGAGTGTCATAGGCTACATTAAAATTGGACAATAGAAAAATGGCGGAGTTTGGGCGCCATATTGTGGGGGCCCAATTTTTTTTTTTCTTCCAAACCCATCGTGTGGGGTATCAAAATAAAAGGTTTTAAGAGGTGATTTCAAAAATATATAACACTTATATGTTTAAATGTATCTAATTCGAAAAAAACTTAACTAAAAAGTTATAAAAAAAAAAGTTAAATAAAAAAAAACAAAAAACCCGACTGCTTCAAAAGCGAACTAAAAACACGTGAACAAGGAAAAAATCATGCTGTGCAGGAGGAGGATACATCTGGTTTTGGTCAGCCAGCTCGCGCGTATGTATCCTCCGACTGCACAGCTTGATTTTTTCCTTGTTCACGACTTTTTAGTTCGCTTTTGAAGCAGTCGGGTTTTTTTATTTAACTTTTTTTTTATATTTGTTTTCATACCTACCTTCATAGTGTGTTGCATTTCTTGTGTCAAATAAATAAGTTTTCATAATTTTTTTTGGAGTTTCATCAAGCAAAAAAATACTGCGACGCCAACACGTAGCTGTTATTAGAAATACTCATCATCATCAGCCTATTTTAATGTTCCCACTGCTGAGATACAAGCCTCCTCTCTGTGAGAGGGCATGGGCCGTAATCCACCACGCGGGCCCATTGCAGATTGGTGGATGTCAAATGTATTCGAGTGTTTATTCCTAAGACATGTCGGTTTCCTCACGATGTTTTCCTTCAACGTTTTGGTGATAAAATAATTGACACAAAGTAAAGTGTCTGCCTGGGTTCAAACCCACGACCCAAGTTGTAGTCGGCCGCGACCACTGCTCTCTACTGGAAAAACTGTTATGAGCAAAGTCATCAGTATCATGGGTAATTTCGGAAAACATTCCTTAAAAGTTTCCTGTGTAGACGTACCCTTAATCACATTTTCACATTTTTGCCAACCTTTCCAGTCTGTAAAAGCATTCTTGGTTATCACGTGTTTAATTACGCTATCTATCAAACATTCAGTCTGCAGCCACACAATGGCCCGCTAACAAAGACAGATCGGGCAAATTTTCAATCTCATTAAGTTTTCATTTGATTGATTTGCTTTAGTGGAAACGGGTCTAACACCGGCTCCTGTTAGGGGAACCATTTGACTTTGATGTTTGCAACGTGAGTGAGTGGAAGGCCATCTATGGAAAACCTTGTTTAGACTTAATTGGAAATTAAAAAATCTTTGAAAAGTTTTTGTTTTTGTTTGAATAAGTAGGAATGGTATTTGTTTATCTTATGAGGATTCATGATCAGTTTTGGTACTTAATTTAATTTTCAGTTACATTGATTTGTGATAGCTTTGACATCATTTATCAACGCCCTAATCATAGACACAAACCTAAATTATAGTTTAAGTATGAACGGAAACTATCATAACAAAATGATAAGTAGTTCTTAAAAAAAATCAGAACAATATTTAATACCTACTCATGTAAGTTTTGTCATGAAAAACTCTTTTCTATCAGCTCTGCCAAAATATAAATTACAATTGACTTTATTCGTTATTTATTTCTATCAATTCTGCTTTTTTTTTATTATTTTATTTATCTATAGGCTCGCGTTTGACCACTATCTCGCCTGATGGTAAGTGATTATGTGGTCGACGGTGAAGCAGGCTTGCCTAGAAGTAACCTATTCACTCTTGACTTAAAGACACCAAGGTTGTAGCTATCAGGAAACAAAGACTCCGGCAGGGAATTCCACTCCTTAGCTGTGCGTACAATGAAAGTATTCGCAAAACGCTTTGTACGTATGGGTGGGATGTCCACCATGTACCGGTGGCGCATTGCCGTACGTCTTGTTGTCCGGTGATGGAAAGGGCTAGGTGGAATCAAATTGTGCAGTTCCATCGCACACTCCCCGAAATGTAACCGATAAAAAACTGACAGACTGGCCACCCGGCGTCGATGTTCAAGTCTGGAGCTTTGAGGCGACCAGTGCATCGTTACCGATAAGCCTCTTGGCCCGTTTGTCAATCGACTCAAGTGCATCAAGTTGATATTTGGCAGATCCGTCCCAGAGGTGAGAGCAGTACTCCATGCATGACCGAACTTGCGCTTTATACAATTTGAGCAGCTGTTCAGGCGTGAAGTACCGTCTCACCTTTGCAAGGATCCCCAACTTTTTTGCAGCCAACTGAGCCTTTGCCTCAATGAAAGGACCAAAATTGAGGGTCGATGTTAACGTAACACCAAGAAGGTCGAGATGGTCCGTTATCGGCACGGTTACACCACGGAAAGATGGAGCCGGGTGGAATAAGCTCTTTTTTGCGAATAAAAGACACGCCTGGGTCTTAGCAGCATTGAAACTGACTAGATTGGCATCGCCCCATTCGGAGCGATTTCGAACCGACTTAGCCCGGGACCAAAATGCTTTGCTACCAGCAGGGTATGAAGCTAGTTTGTTCCCGATTCTGCTAATATGGTCAAAACGTGCCCTTCGCATCGCCTTTTTGCAGGACTTGGCAGCCCTATTGAAGGCTCTCTTCTTCTGAGTAACGTCACTCGCTTTGTGCACACGAGCGTCGACCCATGACAGGTAAGCCTTGTGTTTAACTGCATTTGCGCGGTTGCACTCGGCACCAAACTGTGATGTATGAGTAGATGGATACAGACTTCACCAGACAGTGGCCGGAACTACCCAAAGGTGATGATTTCGACACTGAGTATCGGTCTGGATCTGTTGTCAGCAGAAGGTCCAAGCAATTGGCCGTATGGGAATCAACATCCGGCACCCTCGTAGCCCCCTGCACCAGCTGGGTGAGATTAAACGCAATCGAAAGATTTCGTATCTCTCGTCCAGCATGGTCAGTGCACTGGTATGGGAAGAACCACTCCTGGTGGTGGGCATTAAAGTCCTCCAGTAACACTAGTTGGGCGGAGGGGTACCGTAGCTGAGCCAAACGAATTTCTGCCATCTTCATAATATGCCAAGTGGAATAATGCCAAATAAAATTCTGCCATCTTAAAAGTAAGCCATTGTAAATTCGGGCATAGAAGTATTCGCCCAAAATATAATTATATTTAAAAAAAAATATGCCTTAAGAATATTCGTTTAAAGAAAATTAAGCCAAGTGTGTTATGCCAAATAAATTTCAGAGTATCAAGATTCTGCGAGATAGAGGGAACCTCTTATTATTACAATTCAAAAGCGTATAATTAAATAAACGAGCACATTCCACAGAGCTAATAAATAATAATACAATCAATATTGCACGAGGAGGAAGTGTAAATAAATCGCGACGTTGTATAAAGACTGAACGGAGTTCATCTCATCACATTAGCCGAAAGACGTCCACTGCTGGACATAGGCCTCCCCCAAGTGTCGCCACATTGACCGGTCCCGTGCGTTCCGCATCCAGCGGATACCCGCAACCTTCACCAGGTCATCGGTCCACTTGGTGGGAGGCCTTCCAACGCATCGCCTTCCGGTTCGCGCTCACCTCTTCAGAACTTTACTGCCCCATCAGCCAGCCGTTCTACGAACAATGTGCCCCGCCCACTGCCACTTAAATTTGGCAATTCTTCGGGCTATGTCAACCCTGGTTCTCTGTCGGATCTCTACATTTCTGATTCGATCACGCAAGGATACTGCGAGCATAGCCCTCTCCATTGCCCTTTGGGTGTCTGTAAGCCGTCTGATGAGACCCATTGTGACCATGCGACCACGTCTCAGAGCCATATGTCATCACTGGCAACACACACTGGTCATAGACCTTCGTCTTGAGACACATGTGGTAAGTTGGCCGAACGGTGCCCAGCCGAGTCGGATTCGACGGTTAACCTCTTTCTCGAAGTTGGCCCTACCCAACTGGATCGTTTGTCCCAGGTAGACATAATCTTCCAAAACTTCGAATGAAGAGTCTCCAACCTTGATAGGAGTGGGTGTTATATGGGCATTCAACATTACCTTGGTTTTGTCCATGTTCATTTTAAGACCCACTCTTTCGGAAGCTTTACTTAGATCATCGAGCATTATACTGAGGTCCTCCATGGTCTCAGCCATGACCACTATATCGACGGCAAACCGAAGGTGAGTGATGTACTCGCCATTGACGTTGATGCCTAGCCCTCTCCAGTCCAGAACCTTGAAGACATCCTCCAGTGCCACACACCTCGCTGCAGAAGGATAGGTTCCGAGTCCTGATCCTGAGGTCGAACTGACATGGTGGCGTTTTTATACAGACACTTTAACACCTCGATGTACCGGTAGTCGATTTGGCACCGTTGGAGAGACTGCAGTACAGCCTTGCATTCGATTGAATCGAAGGCTATCTCGTAGTCCGCAAACGCTAAACAGAGAGGCAGGTTATACTCTTCGGTCTTCTGTATAACCTGCCGCAGCTTATGTATGTGGTCTACGGTGCTAAAGCCTTTTCGGGCTCCGGCTTGTTCGGGAGGCTGGAAATCGTCAAACCTGCGCGCGAGACGATTTGTGATGACTCTTGAAAAAAGCTTGTAGACATGGCTAATATATACGATAGAAATTGCCAATGGGACCGAAACGTGGTCGCTCACAATTGGCCTTATCAGAAAGCTTAAAGTCACCCAAAGGGCAATGGAGAGGGCTATGCTCGGCATTTCCTTGCGTGATCACGTCAGAAATTATGATATCCGCAGGAGAACCAAAGTTATCGACATAGCCCAAAGAATTGCCAAACTTAAGTGGCAATGGGCAGGCCACATTGCTCGCAGAACGGATGGCCGATGGGACCGAAAAGTTCTGGAGTGGCGACCGCGAACTGGAAGACGATACGTTGGAAGGCCTCCCACTAGGTGGACCGATGACCTGGTTAAGGTTGCGGGAAGGCACTGGATGCGAGACGCACGGGATCGGTCAATGTGGCGACGCCTGGGGCAGGCCTATGTCCAGCAGTGGACGTCTTTCGGCTTAAATGATGATGATGAATGATGAAACTGTGATCGGTAGTTTAATGTGTTTACTCGTATTTTTAAGCTTCATAGGTCTGGCAATGTGGGATTGGTTAACTGTTTTACTCCGAATTTATATATTAATTTCCTTAATTGGTAAACTGTAGTGTTAATATTGTATCTACCTACTTAATAAACAGGTTTTAGTTTAATTTAGGTTTTTTCAGGGGGGACCTACTAGAACGGCTCCCTTACACGCAATATCTTTAATTAAAAAGTTAATTTTAAATTAAAAAACCCGGCTGCTTAAGAAGCGAACTAAAAAGCTGTAAACAAGGAAAAATCATGCTGTGCAATCGGAGGATACATATTTGCGAACTGTCTGAACCCCTGATCCTCCGACTGCACAGCATAATTTCTTCTTGTTTACAGCTTTTAGTTCATGTTTTCAGTTTTTTTTTGTGGTCTGAAAGATATGAGGTAATAAAGAATATTACATACAAAACACGCGCGAAAAACATAACCCTTTCCATGTAGTCGGGTAAAATAAAATAAAATCACAGCTTAGAAAAAAAATAATGAAATGCCTGGAAGAGATCGCGGCAAGCGATAAGGTCGCCCATTGTATATTTTTAGTTTTAAGTTTCTTTTGTTCCTGTATTTTCTGGTGTACAATAAAGTATAAATAAATAAACATTAAATTAAAAGCTTCCCAAGCATTTTATAGGAATTTCTTAGATTTATTTCGTTAGGCTGTTTAAATAAAGGCATTTATTAATAAATCAATACATTCTTCGCATTATTGAATAAACTGTACATTCTTATAAAAACATGTTATTTCTCGAAACTATGATAACTTCTTGAGTTTACATTCACATTACTAAACATGAAAAAAGCAATGCTGTACAGAGCAGTTTTCACGTACCTACCTATACGTGTTGTCGCTGTAATAAGCCCAAACCAAATATGAATAGAAAAGAATAGAATAATGATTTATTTGCACAGAAAGTAGGTACAATATACAGATGTTATAATAATATTAAGTGATCCTTATACTTTCTACCTTAACTAAGGCATGCAAAACAGTTTTATTTAACAAATCAAACTTAATTAAAACAATACAGGCATAACACCAGCATAGTACAAGCACAATGTCAAAATAATTAAAATTAAAGTTTATAAATATACATTATTAATTATTGGGAAGTATGATAGCGTACTTCACAATACAACAATATTCTGACATAGTAATATGACTCGCCGAACATGACCTTTCCAAGAACCCTTTCAATCGCAACTTAGGGCATTAACATTCCAAATATTTCGGATTCTACTCGCAAACTGATTGTCATTTCTCGCAGATATATTGTGAACATTTCCGAAGAGGCCCTCATCAGGTGCGTGACAGGCGAGGGATACAAATTATTATGTACTTAACTGCTTACGCTTGGCACATACATAGATTCCCCGGCGGTCGCTCGTGTAAAACAAGAACCTCGACACAGCACTGGTGTTGGCTTCCCACGGCAAATGCTGCAACAATAACTGAAAATTTGAGAATTATGCTAACAGCAAAAATCTGTCTCTGAAAAATACATGCAATGAACACAATGTTACATGTACACACATAAGTAATAATTCATTCACGTAAATATTCATGTAGGAACGGCATTAGAAGCTACCGCGTACCGCTCGCTGAAACACAACATAATTTATGGAATCCTCTCCGTGAAGCATTCATGGATAATAAACAAAGGTAAGAGATTCATTAATCCGGCGACAGCCATGCTCTTAGGGCCGGATTTGGGATAGGGTAATAATTTCTAGCAGCCCGGGGCCTCCACAAAGACTCTCCACAAGGAAAAGCCCTCCATAAGCAAATTAGTTTTCACCAAAATTATTATTGATTTTTCGACAAAAAAGGTAGCAAAGTTCCACTCTCTTAATATTATATTAATATTATAATCATATAATTAATATTCTAATTATATTTTATTTATTTTTTGTATAAGATACTTACACATAATATAAATTTAACGAAAACTGAAAAAAATAAAATCGTGTGTTCCTAAATTTTCTCGGGCCTTTACTTCTTGGTTACCAGGGCCTCCGTCCTTTAAATCCGTCCCTGATGTTCTATAATGTGTACATTATATTAATAGAGTCTCGTCTATTGTGCATAACATAATTAAGGCAATTCCGTTTGAAGCCATCGACTCAATTACAGTATTATGTGCGATACCTTTGAGCAACGTTATAGTTTAGGTGGCAGATCAGTGAACGGTACTATAGAGCTTCCTGTACGGCAATTGCTGAAAAATTTGATATTCTGCTGTAATAATATGTTAACGGATTATTGCAGACACAGAAAGTTTGTAATCGGTCGTGCAAGATTATAAATTCTCGATTATTGAGAACAGATAATTACAAATACGATAAATGCCATCTAAATTCGATTGTTTAAAATATAGCCGAGTCATATTAAGAAGAAAGAGTTTATAATATCACGCGATTTATTATAATCTTACGGTTTTTTAAAAAATCCAGTGATCTTACTAATATTATAAATGTGAAAGTTTGGATGGATGTGTGTGTGGATGTATGTTTGTTACTCAATCATGCCAGAATGGATGAACGGATCTAAAGAAAGAAAGAAAACTAGTTTTGTTTGGCACACACAGATACACATAACGTAGGTACAAATAAAAGGGAACGTAATTTAAAAACAATTACACACATAGTGTGCGCGGCTGCGCCAAAAAGAACCAATTCAGCAAAATGCCAGACAACTGGGAGTTGCCTGGCGCTGGTTTTCAACTGAACCTTACGTTGAAGTGTACGGATGTGAATCATATTTTACGATGTTAAATATACAGGTAAATAGATATATGTTAGGGTGTTATAAACGATATGTAGGTATGTATAATATTTTGGTATGAACCACTATGCCATGAGCGGCTGAGCGAAATAGACGGATTGCAAGTAACGTTTAATATTAAAAAGTTGTTTTTATACTCGGGTAGTTTGAGAAATATTGCGATCAGTATGTACGTCACATTTAAAATTTTGTCAGAGAGGTGAAACAAAGTGAAATAAGGATATTAGCAGCAGGATACAAGGTAAGTGTCTTCTATCAATATTATTTACCGTTTTTAAAAATATTATACAACATATTCCTTTTAACCGATAGGCCTCCCAACCTCGAACGAAAGCAGGTATCAAGGATGGATGATACACCAGCCCGTGGCCGAGGGAACGAGACAGCTATGTGAAGCAGTGGTTTATACGGAATGTTAACCACCCGCATATTAGTTAAGTATAAACTCTTTTATAATTTTTGCAACTTATACTGCCGCACCGACACACGCACACAAGAAAATCGAGTAAGAAGATCAACTGCGAATAGGATCAACATCATATCAGTGAAAGGTTCAAGTGTATTAAGTCAAGTTTCCGTTGCACGTCCGTTAAATACTGCCACAAACGTCTTCTAAATGTACCTATTGTGTTTATTGCTCTAATAGGCGGCGGTAGATTATACCATACTTTGGATGCTGCGTAACGGAAACTTCCTCTGAATGCTGCTGTACTGTGGGGCTGCGATGAGAGTTGTTGCAAACATTGCCTTCTTCCACATTCTCGTCTGCCAGCGATCTAGCTCAACCTGTTGTACAGGTAGTCTGGCTTTTGAAGCTTAATGACACCGAACAACAGGCAGGCCATGTGTAATTTGCGTCTTGATTTCATTTTAAGGGTAAAATGCTTGTTGAGGTACGGCGTTACGTGGCTTCTGGGAGGAATTTTATAGCAAAACCGAGCACAAGCTCGGGACGTATCATTTTGAACCCTCTGAATGAGCTGGCCTGTACGAGCCAGAAGGCGCGGGCCGTACACCGTGTCTGCATAGTTTAGCCTGGCCAATCTGGATGGAATTTGGCACACAGATAGATCATAGTCTGAAATAGCACATTGGCTACTTTTCATCCCGGTATAATGTTCCCTTGTGGTATCTTTAAGGAAATAAAATGCACCAATCATCAATAAGTCAGCCACTCTTTACTCATTTATCCTCGTAACAAACGTTTAGCAAGTTAACGACAGCGAGATATTTCAATATGCTTCAGAGCTATTGAAGAAACAAATCTTGAATAATTTTTTGTTTAGCCAACGAGGGCCGACGAACTTTCCGGTTCCACCCTCCAAAATTCAAGTCATCGCTGTTCGGTACCAACGCAATTTGCTTGGAAAAATAATTATTTTAAAACTTTTCTTTATTTAGATAACCTCGGTTATATTAACACAAAGTAGGCTTATGAAATTACTGAAAATTGTTTTGGCATCCTTTATTACAAAATTGTTTTGGCGTGAGACATAATAACCGGGTAAGAATATTATACTGTTATTGTTTTCTTGTTGTGTGTCTGTTTTTCTTGATAGCTACAACCTGCTTGTGTGTGCGTGTATTTAAGTAAGAGTAAATATGTTACTTCTACGCAAACGTGCTTCACCGTCGACCACATCATCACTTAACATCAGCAGAGATAGTGGTCAAAAGGCAGCCTAACAAAAAAATAAATAAAGAAAGTGCACTGAAATAAATTTTTAGTTGACAGTTACCGAAAGTTAAGCTGGTTACGAAATGATTTGGACATGCGAACTACTAGAATCAAAACAGAGATTTGCTAATTAGTTTTGTATTATTTTATCATATTTTCTAATAATTAAAATTTGCTTAAAAAAGTTCCAAACTTACTTACTTACTTATTACTATTTTCAGTGTGCACGCAATGTAATAGACATACTCTGACTTCCACGATGCGCTGCAGGGGTTAGATATTATTTAATTGTGTTGTCATTCCTTCAAATAATAAAACTATTAACTTAATAGTTCAGTATGAAATGATTAATAAAAGAAAATCCTGACCAAAACCTAACTGTCAGGACAAATGCTGACGTGTGGTAACCCTATGTACAGCCACCATTGTGTCGGTATTACCAAAGATCAATGTAAAACACAACCACGCCTTAAATAAAACCGGAATGTTCGCTGAAATTAAAATTGATCGCTAATTATTTTGTGTTTGATTTAACTTTTTACGATGACAATTAAGTATGAATGAAGTTTTTAAACTGTACATGTATTTCTAGTTTCATTTTTATTTGTATTCAAATATAAGTCAACGAGCCCGCGCAGGCGGAAATACTGGAGGGAGAGGCCTTTATTCTGGAGTGGGACAGAATTGGTTGAATACATTTTCAACAACCAATCGCATCACTTTACCCGCGTTTAATTTGTGAGGTATCTACAATTTATTTCAGGAGACCGAAGATTTATCCAATAAAAAATATCCGGAGTTCTCGATTTATCTGAAAAAAGACATCAAACATTACCGACACCAATTTAACACATGTCTCAATCTCACCCTCTCACAGAACGCAAGCTATCACCAACAACATAAAACACTCCCCTCAAATCTTACACAACATACATATTCAAAAAACAGCTCGTTAACCGTTAGTAATTAACAAACCTAGATTATAACTGAAGATGTGCAATATTTTAATAGACGCGGTCGGAGCAGGCTACGGCCGAAAACCGCTAAAATTTTGCGTAAGCGCTCTCGATGGCTGCATTTTAATCAAACTAGCCGAAACTCCCGACTCCATTATGCTAAAGTTTAAACTGTGTTATAGACCCAGTGTTCCGGAAAGAGGCTTCCTACACCGCGGCCGGCATTAACTCGCCTTGATTTAATTGATATAAGAATAATAAATAATATCTAGAAACATTTACATCGAAATTAGTTCCAGAAACTGGGCCATGTATATATGTTGTATGTTTAAAGTTCTTTAATACAACGATGAAACACTATACTCTGGGCAACATGAAGGTACAATATTTACTAACGAAGAACTGATAGCTCAATCAGCTGACAGCAGGTAGAAAACCATTTTTATTTTCAGGTTCGCTGAAATCTAAACTTCTTGTCCCATGAAACATATTGAATAAGAGAAAGATTTACTTAAATGTCTAGGTAATTCAATTACCTATTTGTGTTACATAGTAGGTATTTAAGTAATTTTTTCTTGTTCATCTTTACCTATGGTAAAACATGCAGGTCATTGTTTTAAACTTAACATTTGTACTGGCTATGCCCATGGTGCATAGTACTTATAAGCAGCGTGCGTGTATGACTAGATGTAATAGGTGTTATTGGTAATAGGGGTAATGTGAACAAAGGAGAATTACTCCAACATTATAGATCTTTGTGCGACCTTAGTTTAAAACAAATTGTGATGTTCACTTTCCCATACAGCCAAAGTTTGCCACAGGAAGAAAACAATCTTAGATTTGAATTGAATAGGACATTACATAATTTAACATATAGTAGTAATTTATTCCATTTAATTGACACTAACAATTATGTTGGTAATAACTTTTGTTTAACAAAAGATAGTTTTTTCATGGATAGGTACTTTCTTTCAAAGTATTGTAAACGACAGATAGCTGTGTCGCTATCATATTATTTATCTATTACAGCCAAGAATTTGGCTAAACAACTTGCTTCTATTGAGCAATGCCAAGAAGTGTTTTTTAATTCAGCCAATAATTTGGTATCAGAAATTGATATTGATAGTAATTTAAATTACAAATTAGGACAATAGGGACAACCTCTTGCAAAACTGTACATAACGAAAATTGCAAGAAAGAATCAAGTAAAAGTTTAAAATCAGTAAATAGTATTAACCTGGTGCATCAAAATATTCAAGGATTTTTGAACAAAGATTTAGAAGTAGATTTATTTATGAATTTTAATAGCATTGATATTCTTTGTATAACAGAACATTGGCTTAAAAGCCACCAGTTTTTGTTCAATTTTAATAATCACCAGGTTGGTAGTTCATTTAGCAGAGTTAATGCTATACATGGTGGCTCTTTGATTTTAGTAAGTAACCAGCTTAAATTTAAGGACCGTAAGGATATTGTGAGCCTATCTGTTGAGCGGACAGTTGAAATAGCTTGTATAGAATTGGAGCAGTTTATTGTATTAAGTGTATACAGACCCCCTTCAGGATTGTATGACTGCTTTGAAAAGGTAATGGATGAAGTGTTACACAAGATTTGTAACTCAAATAAATCCATAATCACTTGTGGTGATTTTAATGTTAATTTATTAGAAAACTCAGGTTCTTGTAGTAAAATAATAAGTCTGTTTCAGTCCTACAATCTTGTAAACCTATTTTTGGAGCCCACAAGAATAACCCCTACTAGTGCCACATGCTTAGATAATATTTATACTAATGTTATACCTGTCCACAAAGAAATTATAAATTTACTAGATTCTGATCATTGTGGGCAGAGGATTACTATACAAAACCTAAACAACAAAGTGGCTAAAAAGGATATCACTGTTAACCCCAAAACTGTAAGTCGTTTGGCAGCTTTTAAGGCTAAACTCATTAATAAATTACCAATTTTGTCAATTCATGCTGATCCTAATCACCTATATGATGATTTTTTTAGTATATACTGTAAACAATTTAATTCAACCTTTATTCCCAAGAATATCTCCGTTAATAGTAACGCATCATTCGGTGATTGGGCGACCATTGGTATTCATAAAAGTAGAACACGGCTTTATGAGCTGTACAGTGAAAGGCCTTATGTAAACACTGCTGAATTTAATTTATATGTTAGAAATTATTCAAAATTATTTAAAAAAGTTTGTAGTTTGGCCAAGTCGCATTATTTGAGTTCAAAGATTAAAAACAGTAGTAATGTTATTAAAACGACTTGGAATATTATTAATAGTGAAACGGGAAGATCTGGTAACCGAAATACTGACTACAGCCTGTCTATTAATGACAACATCATAAAATCAGACTCACAAGTCGCAGTGGCCTTTGAAAATTTCTTTTCGGATATTCCCATTTCAACTACTAAATCCCTAAACTCATCACCTTCTGTTGCTGAGTCTTTGCTAAAAGAAAATGTTAATGTCTGCGATACGGAATTTCTTTTTGAACATATTACTTGTAGAGACATAATTAAAACCTTTCACACTTTAAATGTTAAAAAGACTGCAGATCTGTGGGGTCATTCTGTAGAAGTTGCTAAGTCTATTATTGATGTTGTCGCACCTAGTTTAGCTATTATCTTTAATAATTGTATCGACTGTGGGGAGTTTCCTGACCTAATGAAGAATAGTAAAATAATACCTTTGTTTAAATCAGGTAGTACATCAGACCCAACAAATTATAGACCTATTTCAGTACTACCTACTTTTAGTAAGATATTTGAGAAATTAATTTTAGAGCAATTGCAAAGATTTTTTAATAAGCATAAATTATTACATAGCAAACAGTTCGGTTTTACAAGGGGTCGTTCTACTACTGATGCCGGTGTTGAGCTTTTAGGACATATTTATAATGCATGGGAAGATAAGTGCGATGCCCTGGGAATCTTTTGTGATTTGTCCAAGGCATTTGATTGTGTTCTTCATGAAACGCTAATCAGGAAACTCCGCCACTACGGGATCCGGAACAGCGCTCTGGATCTTCTTACTTCTTACTTGAGTAATAGGATTCAGACTGTTGACGTTAATGGAAAAAGATCACCCGGATCTATAGTAAAAATGGGAGTCCCGCAGGGCTCGATTCTTGGTCCTTTCTTGTTTCTTATCTATATTAATGACTTGCCTTACCTCATAAAGGATAACCATGACATAGTGTTGTTTGCAGATGATACTTCACTTTTGTTTAAACTTAAACGGCAGCAGCTGGTTACTGACGAAGTAAATAGCGCGATCTCAAAAGTAGTTCACTGGTTCAATGTTAACAATTTACTCCTTAATGAAAAAAAAACCAAATGCATTAAGTTTACCCTACCTCACGTTAGGCAGGTGAAAACTGATGTGTTGATAAGGGGCGAAGAATTGAATCCTGAGAATAGCACAGTATTTTTAGGCTTAACTTTGGATGCTAAGCTTCAGTGGGGCCCACATATAGATAAATTGTCAAAGAAGCTAAGCTCCGCAGCATATGCTGTTAGAAAAATTCGTAATTTAACTGACATAGAGACAGCCCGTTTAGTATACTTTAGCTATTTTCATAGTGTAATGTCGTACGGTATTCTGTTGTGGGGAAATGCCGCCGACATCCAGAATATCTTTGTTTTGCAGAAAAGAGCTGTTCGATCAATATATAAATTAAGCCCGAGGCACTCTCTCAGAGAGAAATTTAAGGAGATTAATGTAATGACTGTGCCCTCTCAGTATATTTATGAAAATCTTTTATATGCTCATAAAAATATAAAATTGTTTAAAAAATACAGTGATATCCATAACATAAATACTAGGAACAAACACAAATTTGTAGTACCTACAACAAGGCTCAAGAAGATAGGTGGCTCGTTTAGATGTCAATGTGTACGCTTTTATAATAAGCTTCCAAGCCACGTACAAGATCTAAGTCTTAATAAATTCAAATCATTCATTAAACGTAAGTTGTGTCAGAAAGCGTTTTATACTATTAAAGATTACGTTGAGGACAAAAAGGCTTGGGATTGAGCTGCTCCAATTAATTTTGATTTTTTTATATTTTGCACCGTGAATTTTGTTTTTGATTTTAATTTTGATATTTTTTTTTTTTGTTGTTTTCTTGCAATGACAAGAATATTTACTTTTTAAAGTATTATATTATTTTATTTTTATTATTGTGAATGTGAAGATTATGTGGATTTTTGTTTTTTATTATAACTTAGTTAGTTTTTACTCATGGTCTGGCAGTTTGAGTAGTTTATGCGGCCTACCCGAATGTCCTTTCTTTGGTATTGTTCGTCGAATCGTTGAGCTCCGTAAATTCTGAGTTGAGCTGCTCGGTTATTGACAAATGCGTGCACTGACTGGACAGGTCCACTCAATCTGGCTGGTTCTTTCCTCAAAAGACCATTTCAGACATATGTCTACATGGTCTTCACATGATATAACCAAGTTTTTGTCAAGACTTCAAAAGAGACTGTGACCTCTGAGTTTGTTTCGGCCTTTCTTCTCAGAGTAGTCAGATAGGAAACGCCGACCTCATCTAGTTTTAAAAAATATGATCGACATGTAAAAGTGTTTGTACAAACCAACTTACAGAAATAAAATCATTTATCATTTATCATTTATCATTTATGTAGGTATGTAATATAAACGAAACAATCCCCAAAGGAAAAAGACGTGAGTTTATGTTTGTATGTACCTACTCATGTTTCACAAAAACAAACTATTTTTGTTGATCTTTTATAATACGAAAGTACCGCCGGCATTGAACAATTTTGTAAAAGACCAAAATTCAGTCACTTATGCAATAAACTTTGTACTTGTTTTTTCTTGCTTCATTTGTCTATTCCATCTCAGTAGGCATTTCTTTAAGAAATTATCTGAATAAAGTTGACGATTACCGACTTTTATACGATACAATAATAGACTTGAGTGCGTCCTATATAAAAGTTTTCATTGTCAGATTGTTTCAAGGAAAGCCGATCAAGTGAAAGTTTGTCTGTGGTACCATGACCATGAGCGATAGTTTCTGTTGAATATAAACTGTTCAGTGAGTCAAGCTAGAGTGACTCTAGCGACTCCAAAGTGACTTTAGTTAAACTGACTCTAGAATTAAAAGAAGAAAGGAAAAATGTTATTTGGCACAGAACAGACATACTACTCATAAATTAATATGAACTTTATTGATAGTATCATTAGTAGATACTTAAATTCTCTGAAGACGGAGTGTCTAAAGGTTTTGAATTCTGCACTGGGTTCGATCCATTCCCGGCACTTGTAGAGAACCTACTGATAATTTATTTCGTATAGGTATAACTGTTGAATCATTGATGTGATTTGTGTCCGTACTAATAAATCAATTACTGTTTTTTTTCAATGTATCAGTTTTTAGCTGACCAAATGTTAGCCATTTTGTCGGTAGTCGCTATAGACAGTAGGCTAACAAGATCCGTAAGTACTCAACACATTTTTTTAATAGTCGATCCTGTCCCACAGCTGGGCAAAGACCTCCACCTAATAGCTGTCAGAAACAGCGCCCAGAAAGAGGTGTCGAGGCTTCCTGAGCCTTTAGACAAGTGTTATTCTGGCAACGAAAACTTCGCGATAGCGTAAGCGTTTGGAAAAATGTCAGAAATGTATGGCATAAAGCTATCGAAATGTCACGTGACCAATCCTTTAGTGCTCGTTCACACGGGGGTCCGTTTTACAGGTCCGTTTTATAGTTTACTTTTTTATTCGGTGCGGACGTATGTATTTGTGACACACACATGACTGTTTTCCAGATCCAGTAAAAAATACCGATCCGACAAAATTTACAGCTGTCCGTTTTACAGGTCCGCTTTATCGTATACATTTTTAAACGGTATGAGCGAGTTCACACACACAAAAGTATTATTATACTGATCCGTTTTATCGAATCGAAGCCCCCCGTAGCAACGGATCCGTTAAAACGGTACTGTAAATATGGTGCGAACATTAGCCGCAGTAGCGAAGGATCCTTTAAAACGATCGTGGAAATACGGATATTCTGTGTGAACGAGCCCTTACGTTTCGACCATCACCGTCGCTGATCGAATCACATTTTGTCTAGAGCCTCTACGCGTACTGTGAGGACTGGTTTCAGGAGGCGCGGGATTACAATGCCTGGAAGGAATCTATACATATTCCCCTACAACAACATCTACTCCCCGAGGTGAACTAATTCCCCAACACGTGTAAACAGTTAAGCCTCTATACAATTCTGAGGAATGGTTTGTGCTTACAGATGGATTAATCCAACCACCTAGGGACTGAGCGAACCAAATTAGGTATGACCTCGGCTTAACCTGCAGGGACCAGGTGTAAATTTGGCACATCGAGCTTTGAAAGAGACTATCGGAAATAATCGGGAAGGTAGGTCGGAAGCAGACAAAGTGACGAAGGGTACTGTAGATCTAGTGGAAGTTAGTTTCATTTACTTAGACGTTAGTAGAGTTATTAAACACAAACATACATACAAGTCTTGTAGCTCTGGATCTCTTGGCGGTAAAGCGCGAAAATTGCTTTATTTTCGCTCTCTACACTGGACATCGACTGAAATGGACAACAGCATTAGAATCGCTCGAATTTCTGTACTATTTCCAATTCAAGCATAAACATAGATGCAAGTAACATTTCCGATAACCTATCTACTTTTACCTTTTTTGGTTATCGCTGCACATGCTGAGATAGGAGCCTTTTTGGTCTCGCACGGGGTTTTTATTTAATTATTGTTTTATTTTATGCTTATTTCCTGTGCGGGTCACAAATAAATATTTTTCTTTCTTTCTTTTCTTTCTTTACTTTATTAGTACGAGCTACTTAAAACTTCGATGTAACTGAATGTATCAGTTTTAATGAGAAAAGTTAGTGTTGTTACGTGGAATCGTATGCAAGAAACTGTTGAACTCGCGTCAGCTATTTCCGTAACGTAAGCGCATCGGAACGGTAAAGCAGCCGATACTGAAACAATTTTAGACTATCCACTCTCCATCTACATATTACAAGAGCGAAAACCTACTACTTGATATGGAACGGCGAAACAAAAGACTGTGACTTCTCATTGCTTACAGATAAGACTTTGAACAGCATATTCTATCTTATAGGTACTTATTTTATTTAAAAACCATACTCAAAAACTCATTCCCGACGAATATATTTACTCATTTTAGCCCGAGGCTGATTCAATCCCCTAAAAGGTTATTCGAAAAGATGAGAAATTTTCCCGCAGCAACTTCAAGATTTTATGTACGATAGGTATGAGATAGACAACATACAATATGCATATTTAAACAGGCACTTACTTTGTTCCGGGCAGAACATGTTTACTGAGCTATCTCATTATGAGCTAACGTATTCCGTCGTCGCGTCCTTGATGTCAGGTAAAATTAATTCGTAGCACCTTTTAACGAAGAGTTACCGGAGCCTACGGTCCTCAAGGGGCGAGCGAAATTTATACGCCACATTGCCTATTCAAAAAGGTCTCTTGGCAACAAAATAAATTGAGAAGACCGAGTAAAATAAATGTAGCTGAAGAGAAGCATAAAAAAACGGATCAGTGTTCCGGCGTTCGTCACACTCGTTATACCTGATGCGCCACGTATCGATTGCCAGCCAAACGGATCTGAGCATTTATAAGATTCGAAATTATACAACGGGCTCTCGGCATATTATGACCGCAGCATGCGCCAGCGGCCCTGCCGAGCGCAGAGTGCGAGACAGCTTATTCATTATCTCGACACGAGAGGCTGGTTAATAAATCTGGCAAATGTTTCTGCTACTATGTTATGCGGGATTAGTGTGGCACCTCGGGCGCGGCACGAGCCTTTAAATTAAGGGTGTTTGCGCGGCTTCACTACTGTGGTTTATGTATTACACGGGTCAAACTTAATAAGAGCGGGAGACGCCGCCGCCGCCGCCGCCGCCGCCGCCGCAAACAGCTGCCAAACGCTGCGCTACAATTGACCCATAATTCTAGACGACATCTTCTGCTACTGTCTACTATTAATATGGCTGCTCGTTGTGTCTCGGACATGTGCTCTTCATTGTTCCGCCTTGCTCTATATTTTAATGAAAATTTTAATTGGAACTATTTTTTAGGACACGGAAGTTGCATCCAGTTCTGGAATGTTATTTATACTAGTTTTCGCAGTAAAAAGAATAGTTCTCAACAAGCTTGTTACTCGTATATTGTGCGTTGCAATGTATTTTGGCAGTAAAATTAGGTTTTGTTAGTATTTCTTCAAATAATTATAATATAAATTGCTGTTAAACAAACATACACACTTTTTACGTTCGATGGAATTGCATTTTCAGATATATCTATTTACAGCCTACAGTTATATTTTGTAATGGATTTCATACAAAACTGGTTTATCTTTGAGCATTAAATCAGAAATTGATGTCCGACAAAAGTTCTGGCGTCAAAATATGATTTAACGTGTATGATATTTCTATATCATACTCTTTAACTACATATTTTAGATCATTCACCAGTATTTAACTAAGGAGTTTTGACTCCACAAGGGGTCTCGATGTCTGTTAAATAACAACTGTAACAGACATTGAGAAACATCCTGAGAAGTCATATCGTTATTCTTCAACAACAAACTATATAGAGTATTGAAGAGAAAAGCGTTTTTCTTCGTAATTTCCACTCCAAGAGAAGTTACGGTATTTTGTTATTCGCGCTTTATAGTTTGTAATATAAAATAATAAACGGTTCATTGTAGAAAAATTATTTTGAATTATTCCATCTACTTTATTATTATAAATCGAGTGCTATTTTTATCTTCTACACTTCCGTCATCGCCATCAAAAATAAACTGTTGAAACGAAAGAAACACACAAAATTTCAAAACAGAACCAAAATAACTTTTAAATTAACTGTAACATCAGTCAAACCGATTTCCATTTGGAAACGAGATTGTGTCCGAAAGAATAGCTTGCGGATGGCGACGACTAAGCTTGCCAGCATTATTGGAGGTTATTGTTTGTCGACAGATTAATCTGTGTAAAGGACACCTGCTTCGAGCAGCATAGCCCACAGCCCACCTCAGAGAAATGCAGGGCTATATTTCACTGCACACATCCCAACTCCCCACCTTCACTTATTCAGCCGGTCTTTTTGCGGAATTGCTCCAGCATAACTTGCCGTGGAACACTCCTTGTATAATTCACTGTAATAACATCAGAAAAGATTAATATTAATGAATTCGTAGAACAGATTGCTCAGTGTAGGCTGTGGAGAGTTATGTACAAACAATTCACTTCCCAAATGAAATGAATGAAGCGCAAATTGTATTAATAGGCAGCTGATTTCATATTCATGTGTCTACATTGATCATTCGTTTTTGATTCATGTTTCGATATTTATTCACTGTTTTGTTAAGGCAATCTGACACAGATATTTTTATATGTTAATCCTACATAACGGCGTAACAAAAGCTAAAAAAACCGCGTTGAATAAAATGGATAACCAGGGCGCGATAAATGAATATCGGAGTAGGTAGGTAATAAATACAGGTCCAGTGTTGTTGCTGTAGTGTGCAGCTCGCCCAACCTTATATTTGTAACTGCACACACCTTTTATGGGCATTATTACACGAATCGTTGAATCGAACACTTCTCTTTTATTTCGATTACATCACTCCAATACATGGCGACCCTTAGCCAGCAATTAAAATTTTGCAACTTACGTAAAATGCGAGGACGACAATAGTTGAAGAAATCCTGAAAAATATACTGATATAAGTTTATGAAGACGGAAAATTTAGAAGGAAGAAACAAAAGAAGAAAAAAAAAAAAGAAAAAAAAACAGAATCCAAGAATAAGTGTGAAGCGGTGAAAATATTAAATAAGAAGACAGAAAAGGAACGTTGCTGCCGGGTGCCGGGAGAATGCTCAAGCCTTATGATGAGAGGATATGCAGGGCGCCGGGAGATAAATCGTTCGGGTCCGATGTGGAGCAGCTGGGAGTCAGTTCGAGCCCAGTGCTGAGGAAACCGTTCATCCACACCATGTAAGACGTCGTGACCTACGGAGTCAGTTCGAGTCCAGTGCTGAGGAGTCCGTTCATCCACGCCACGTGACACGTCGTGACCTACTTATACGTTGTCAGTCCAATACGTACCTACTGCAATGTAAGTTTTTGCACTGCAATTTTTTTTTTAATATTCTACAATATTCCATAATATTAAAATTAGATCATGTTGTATTATTTTATATTTCGATTTGGGGAATAGGAATGTCCCAACAATTGCAAGATTTGCACGCTAAATTAAAATATTTAAGGGAATATTTAGTGAAACTAGGTCCAGATAGGCGTAGACAAGATTTAGCTTATAAGAAACTAGTAGAAGCAGAAAAGGAATACAGTAGACTGGATTGTATTTTGACTCAGTTGAACCAAGAAATTAAAGAACGCAAGCTAGACAAGGAAACTTGTGAGGTTTTCCAAACATTAATCCATGAGATTCAATCAAATTATCAGAAAATAAAGGGTTTACTGACTTTAGTAGATAGTAGTAGTCAAACTAGTTCTAAGGATTTTATAGAACATTCAAATAGTGTTACAAAAATGGCTGAAACGTTCGATATTAAAACTGCAATTTCCCTGTTGCCGATGATGAATGGCCAGGAGCAGGTGACAAATCAGCTTATTGATGGTATCTTACTTTATAGCTCGCTTATCAATGATGCCAGTAAAAGTCAATTGATACAGTTTGTATTAAAAACACGTCTCTCGCCTAGTGCAAAATTGCGTCTAAAAACCACTTACGCAGATATTGAAAGTTTGATAGAAGATATTCGCATTTATTTGTTACCTAAAAAATCATTTGTAGCATTACAAACACAATTGCTTAAGGCGACTCAAGGCCGTAGGAGCATAGAAAAATTCGGTACAGAAATTGAGGAATTGTTTGTGAATCTTACGATTGCTCAGGCTAACGATAAGCGTGATGCCTATGAGGTTTTGCGTCCGCTCAATGAGAAGACTGCAATCAAACGGTTTAGCGACGGTTTGGCCGATAAGCGGCTCAGCACCATCATTGCCTCACGACAGTTTGCGTCATTGTCTGAAGCTATTACGGCTGCGGTAGATGAGCAATCCATGTCTGTCCAGCCACAAGACCAGGTTATGCAATTTAGGGCTAACCAAAACTATAAACGTGGAAGCTTTAGAGGTTCTCGAGGCCGAGGAAATAGACAGTTTTATAACAACAATAAAACTTATCATCATAATTATATTAAAAATTATGAAAATAGCACAGGTATAAGAACTTCATACAGTGTAAATCGAGGTAAACACACAGGTGGTCAGCGTCAGCATTTACGCGGACGTCCGGTGCGTTGTCATCATGTTCAGCATAACGCGCAACAGTCCAATGTCCAAGACAACTTGCGCAATGATCAGGCAAATAGTCATGAAAACTTAGAATTTTTTCGTACCTAAACCGTACACTCATTCAATTCTTAGTTTTAGTAATTTTTGTATTATTAATTGTCAACTACAAAATAGTAAATTAAGATCAACATTACTATTTTGTAGTTGACAATTAATAATACAAAAATTACTAAAACTAAGAATTGAATGAGTGTACGGTTAAGGTACGAAAAAATTCTAAGTTTTCATGACTATTTGCCTGATCATTGCGCAAGTTGTCTTGGACATTGGACTGTTGCGCGTTATGCTGAACATGCTGACAACGCACCGGACGTCCGCGTAAATGCTGACGCTGACCACCTGTGTGTTTACCTCGATTTACACTGTATGAAGTTCTTATACCTGTGCTATTTTCATAATTTTTAATATAATTATGATGATAAGTTTTATTGTTGTTATAAAACTGTCTATTTCCTCGGCCTCGAGAACCTCTAAAGCTTCCACGTTTATAGTTTTGGTTAGCCCTAAATTGCATAACCTGGTCTTGTGGCTGGACAGACATGGATTGCTCATCTACCGCAGCCGTAATAGCTTCAGACAATGACGCAAACTGTCGTGAGGCAATGATGGTGCTGAGCCGCTTATCGGCCAAACCGTCGCTAAACCGTTTGATTGCAGTCTTCTCATTGAGCGGACGCAAAACCTCATAGGCATCACGCTTATCGTTAGCCTGAGCAATCGTAAGATTCACAAACAATTCCTCAATTTCTGTACCGAATTTTTCTATGCTCCTACGGCCTTGAGTCGCCTTAAGCAATTGTGTTTGTAATGCTACAAATGATTTTTTAGGTAACAAATAAATGCGAATATCTTCTATCAAACTTTCAATATCTGCGTAAGTGGTTTTTAGACGCAATTTTGCACTAGGCGAGAGACGTGTTTTTAATACAAACTGTATCAATTGACTTTTACTGGCATCATTGATAAGCGAGCTATAAAGTAAGATACCATCAATAAGCTGATTTGTCACCTGCTCCTGGCCATTCATCATCGGCAACAGGGAAATTGCAGTTTTAATATCGAACGTTTCAGCCATTTTTGTAACACTATTTGAATGTTCTATAAAATCCTTAGAACTAGTTTGACTACTACTATCTACTAAAGTCAGTAAACCCTTTATTTTCTGATAATTTGATTGAATCTCATGGATTAATGTTTGGAAAACCTCACAAGTTTCCTTGTCTAGCTTGCGTTCTTTAATTTCTTGGTTCAACTGAGTCAAAATACAATCCAGTCTACTGTATTCCTTTTCTGCTTCTACTAGTTTCTTATAAGCTAAATCTTGTCTACGCCTATCTGGACCTAGTTTCACTAAATATTCCCTTAAATATTTTAATTTAGCGTGCAAATCTTGCAATTGTTGGGACATTCCTATTCCCCAAATCGAAATATAAAATAATACAACATGATCTAATTTCAATATTATGGAATATTGTAGAATATTAAAAAAAAATTTGCAGTGCAAAAACTTACATTGCAGTAGGTACGTATTGGACTGACAACGTATAAGTAGGTCACGACGTGTCACGTGGCGTGGATGAACGGACTCCTCAGCACTGGACTCGAACTGACTCCGTAGGTCACGACGTCTTACATGGTGTGGATGAACGGTTTCCTCAGCACTGGGCTCGAACTGACTCCCAGCTGCTCCACATCGGACCCGAACGATTTATCTCCCGGCGCCCTGCATATCCTCTCATCATAAGGCTTGAGCATTCTCCCGGCACCCGGCAGCAACGTTCCTTTTCTGTCTTCTTATTTAATATTTTCACCGCTTCACACTTATTCTTGGATTCTGTTTTTTTTTCTTTTTTTTTTTTTCT
The DNA here is from genome assembly GCA_949775005.1 of Orthosia gothica. NCBI lineage: Eukaryota > Metazoa > Arthropoda > Insecta > Lepidoptera > Noctuidae > Orthosia > Orthosia gothica. The sequence goes on from OX459051.1 coordinate 11,320,728, forward strand.
TCTTTTGTTTCTTCCTTCTAAATTTTCCGTCTTCATAAACTTATATCAGTATAATTTTCAGGATTTCTTCAACTATTGTCGTCCTCGCATTTTACGTAAGTTGCAAAATTTTAATTGCTGGCTAAGGGTCGCCATGTATTGGAGTGATGTAATCGAAATAAAAGAGAAGTGTTCGATTCAACGATTCGTGTAATAATGCCCATAAAAGGTGTGTGCAGTTACAAATATAAGGTTGGGCGAGCTGCACACTACAGCAACAACACTGGACCTGTATTTATTACCTACCTACTCCGATATTCATTTATCGCGCCCTGGTTATCCATTTTATTCAACGCGGTTTTTTTAGCTTTTGTTACGCCGTTATGTAGGATTAACATATAAAAATATCTGTGTCAGATTGCCTTAACAAAACAGTGAATAAATATCGAAACATGAATCAAAAACGAATGATCAATGTAGACACATGAATATGAAATCAGCTGCCTATTAATACAATTTGCGCTTCATTCATTTCATTTGGGAAGTGAATTGTTTGTACATAACTCTCCACAGCCTACACTGAGCAATCTGTTCTACGAATTCATTAATATTAATCTTTTCTGATGTTATTACAGTGAATTATACAAGGAGTGTTCCACGGCAAGTTATGCTGGAGCAATTCCGCAAAAAGACCGGCTGAATAAGTGAAGGTGGGGAGTTGGGATGTGTGCAGTGAAATATAGCCCTGCATTTCTCTGAGGTGGGCTGTGGGCTATGCTGCTCGAAGCAGGTGTCCTTTACACAGATTAATCTGTCGACAAACAATAACCTCCAATAATGCTGGCAAGCTTAGTCGTCGCCATCCGCAAGCTATTCTTTCGGACACAATCTCGTTTCCAAATGGAAATCGGTTTGACTGATGTTACAGTTAATTTAAAAGTTATTTTGGTTCTGTTTTGAAATTTTGTGTGTTTCTTTCGTTTCAACAGTTTATTTTTGATGGCGATGACGGAAGTGTAGAAGATAAAAATAGCACTCGATTTATAATAATAAAGTAGATGGAATAATTCAAAATAATTTTTCTACAATGAACCGTTTATTATTTTATATTACAAACTATAAAGCGCGAATAACAAAATACCGTAACTTCTCTTGGAGTGGAAATTACGAAGAAAAACGCTTTTCTCTTCAATACTCTATATAGTTTGTTGTTGAAGAATAACGATATGACTTCTCAGGATGTTTCTCAATGTCTGTTACAGTTGTTATTTAACAGACATCGAGACCCCTTGTGGAGTCAAAACTCCTTAGTTAAATACTGGTGAATGATCTAAAATATGTAGTTAAAGAGTATGATATAGAAATATCATACACGTTAAATCATATTTTGACGCCAGAACTTTTGTCGGACATCAATTTCTGATTTAATGCTCAAAGATAAACCAGTTTTGTATGAAATCCATTACAAAATATAACTGTAGGCTGTAAATAGATATATCTGAAAATGCAATTCCATCGAACGTAAAAAGTGTGTATGTTTGTTTAACAGCAATTTATATTATAATTATTTGAAGAAATACTAACAAAACCTAATTTTACTGCCAAAATACATTGCAACGCACAATATACGAGTAACAAGCTTGTTGAGAACTATTCTTTTTACTGCGAAAACTAGTATAAATAACATTCCAGAACTGGATGCAACTTCCGTGTCCTAAAAAATAGTTCCAATTAAAATTTTCATTAAAATATAGAGCAAGGCGGAACAATGAAGAGCACATGTCCGAGACACAACGAGCAGCCATATTAATAGTAGACAGTAGCAGAAGATGTCGTCTAGAATTATGGGTCAATTGTAGCGCAGCGTTTGGCAGCTGTTTGCGGCGGCGGCGGCGGCGGCGGCGGCGGCGTCTCCCGCTCTTATTAAGTTTGACCCGTGTAATACATAAACCACAGTAGTGAAGCCGCGCAAACACCCTTAATTTAAAGGCTCGTGCCGCGCCCGAGGTGCCACACTAATCCCGCATAACATAGTAGCAGAAACATTTGCCAGATTTATTAACCAGCCTCTCGTGTCGAGATAATGAATAAGCTGTCTCGCACTCTGCGCTCGGCAGGGCCGCTGGCGCATGCTGCGGTCATAATATGCCGAGAGCCCGTTGTATAATTTCGAATCTTATAAATGCTCAGATCCGTTTGGCTGGCAATCGATACGTGGCGCATCAGGTATAACGAGTGTGACGAACGCCGGAACACTGATCCGTTTTTTTATGCTTCTCTTCAGCTACATTTATTTTACTCGGTCTTCTCAATTTATTTTGTTGCCAAGAGACCTTTTTGAATAGGCAATGTGGCGTATAAATTTCGCTCGCCCCTTGAGGACCGTAGGCTCCGGTAACTCTTCGTTAAAAGGTGCTACGAATTAATTTTACCTGACATCAAGGACGCGACGACGGAATACGTTAGCTCATAATGAGATAGCTCAGTAAACATGTTCTGCCCGGAACAAAGTAAGTGCCTGTTTAAATATGCATATTGTATGTTGTCTATCTCATACCTATCGTACATAAAATCTTGAAGTTGCTGCGGGAAAATTTCTCATCTTTTCGAATAACCTTTTAGGGGATTGAATCAGCCTCGGGCTAAAATGAGTAAATATATTCGTCGGGAATGAGTTTTTGAGTATGGTTTTTAAATAAAATAAGTACCTATAAGATAGAATATGCTGTTCAAAGTCTTATCTGTAAGCAATGAGAAGTCACAGTCTTTTGTTTCGCCGTTCCATATCAAGTAGTAGGTTTTCGCTCTTGTAATATGTAGATGGAGAGTGGATAGTCTAAAATTGTTTCAGTATCGGCTGCTTTACCGTTCCGATGCGCTTACGTTACGGAAATAGCTGACGCGAGTTCAACAGTTTCTTGCATACGATTCCACGTAACAACACTAACTTTTCTCATTAAAACTGATACATTCAGTTACATCGAAGTTTTAAGTAGCTCGTACTAATAAAGTAAAGAAAGAAAAGAAAGAAAGAAAAATATTTATTTGTGACCCGCACAGGAAATAAGCATAAAATAAAAC